>OW679194.1:134757387-134981425 GCA_940337035.1 Agriotes lineatus | reverse complement strand
ATACCTAAAATACTGTAACACATATTAGAATGAACGCAAGCTCACACTGAACTAAAATTATGGTTACAGATAAACATGCAAATTTTAAAGCAATCAAATGAAATTTGACAATTCAAATCATTAAAATATTTGACAATTCAAATCATTAAAATAATCAGTTTCAAATCTAACTGCAGCAATTAGGCAAGAAAACCATGTATAATCACTAATATGATGTAAAAAATGTGGGGCTTATTTAACGATTTCGAATTTTATTATGCAGCATCCACATTATAATTACGAATTGGGATACATATTTCTGCTACAATAAAGAATCCTTTGGCGAAAACAAACAGCCATAATTTTATGCAAAACAAATTATGTAGTTGTTTTGAAATATGCAAATAAACAGTGATAAACATGAATCTTCATATAGGTAATTAATAAAAAACTGTAGGAAATACCTCGTTTTCGTGAAGTAAGTTTCTACAGGAACAAAAATTAAATTGTATATTCTGTACTGTACATATACGTATAATGTGCCTTAGTATAGGTACATATAACGATTCACAATAAAATACCCATGTATGTTTTTAATGGATATTTTTTAAAAACATATCGTTCGATTTAAAATGCCCTTGCTTCACCGACAGGGCATAATGAAGTTCAAGGTTCATACTTTTATTAATAAAACTTACGCGCGCATATGCACATGACGTGCCAATATGTGTCTCGAATTATTCGATTTCTGAATCAATTCACCTACTACATAATGGCCGCCACATAATACGGAAAAATACACTGCCATTTTTATTATTAATGATCTGCAACTGAAAGAAATTGTGGTCCGTGTTACAAATATCGAACAGATATACATGTTTGTCTGAAAAAATAAATATAATCGAATTATAATTATATCGGCATCTTTTTCAAAAAATTTAAATTATATGATAGTTAGAACAGTTACACAGCTAAAATAAAATAAAGAATTGCGAATAATTTCAAGTCGACTTTCGAAAGAAGGCAAAATACATTAATTGACAATAAATGTTATTTCTGCTCCTCACGTCTGCAATCAAGCTAATATATTTTATTTACATTTATACTACTCTTGAGGCGAAGTAACTGTTTATAATGAACACTTTTTCTAACTAATTAATAAATCGAGAATGATACAGAAATAGAATAAACGTTCCTGTGTTATATTGATTTAGCAACACAATATTTTTGTTTTGAAGTTACAGTTTAAATAGCAATGACCAACATTTGCACAACTATAACTTGTTGTAGACCAATTAGAAAGGAGCATCTGCTGATAATGAGTTATCATAATTGATGAATAGTCAACTTTCACAAGCCCAGAACAACTGAAACTGTTAATTAGTTAACAAACGTTTAAAAAAATTATGAAGAATACGTATTTATTACAATCTCTCAAATTTTACAAGCCTAAATGCAGGTAGTAATATGAAGTCGAGCATTAATATACATCACAACATAACATTGTAAAACAATTTTAAATGAATGAAATGCAAAATAAATGTGCACGCAATCTATTTACGGCGTATTTTATTATAAATGTGATCGATTGTAGGTATTCTTGGAAAATACACAGTTTCCATCGTAATAATGCGCCGAATTATTTTTAAATTTAAGATGCATTTATTTTTAACTATAAAACATTGGGTTTTTTCCTAGTGATTGATTTTTTAATTTACTAGTTACTATTAAATTTTATGAATACCATATTCCTAATTATTCATTGTACTAATGCTTACATATATGCATAACTATAACACCCACAAAAACGTTTTTACGATTGATTTTTCCAGGTAGAAAAACTCCGTGGGAAATTATAACTTTTTACCTACCTACATTTCTCAGAACCAGGTAGTTGAGTTAGTCATTCGAGAACGACTGGTATTTACACTTCCCGAACGATTCATTTAATCTTCTTTAAACTTGCAAAAGTGGCTATTTATTCGGTTATGAAGCAGGCAACTTTAAATTATGGCCAACTTTAAAAATAATTCCATACTTGGGAGTTTTAGCAACGTTGCAAATCATCCCCTCGCTCTGTGGAAAATCGGCATGCATAAAACGTATAGCTTGATTTCGCAAATAATTTTATGGAACATGTAGCAATGCAGCAATTGAAGTGGTTTGCATAAAAATTAATGCAAGCATAAACTTCGTGCAACGCAACAGAAATTCTTTTAAAGTCTCCCGGCACTGATGCTTAATCTAGTCTTATTTATGACTAATTAAACGTTGCATTTAGTTCTTTCATAAAATCGCTGAGATGAATTAATTTTAGCGCTTCAGCCAGGGGCCAAACGCACTCAGAGGCAAATAAAATAACCTCGAACGTTAATTTCACTACACCAGTGATTTAAAAGCGTTTAAAAGTGAAACCTTCGGAATTGCGAATTGAAAATAAATGTAGTATTTACGCAATGCGATTAGAATTAAGGCAACATCGTTTATAAAAAATACCTCTTACTAAAATACCATAAACATGCTCTGATGTAGTATTTTAGATTAACTATCTTCTCATCGTAGGATATCGAGGCTTTTCTTTGAACCTTGCCTGTGTACAGTGCACATCAGATACAAATAAATGTAACTATATTTAGAACGCGTTGAATGTAAACCAGAATGTCTTAAAAATAAACACGATTACAGTTGGTATTATTAAAAATGGTTTCACTACAGCTACTCGGTTTCTCGCCAAAAATGTTCGTTTGCATCACGTAGTGTTAAAAAAATGTGATTATTTTTATGTTAGTGTACTGTTGATCACAATCCTTTTTGTATGTTAACCATGAGATACACTACTACATGCACTTACCGTGGTTTTCACGTTACATTTTAATGAAATGCCTGTGACCGGTGATAACACATAATCGCAATAAAGATAACATCAAATATTAAACAGCAGTTCGTTTACTACACATCGCACAGAGATGGATTTAGTTCTAATCTATACTAATAAAAACAATTACAGTATCAACGCGATATTGCTAAATTAGTGAATACATACAACCTTGCACTGCCGCTAAAATCGAGCAGGTTATTTATTGTCTTTGTTGTATTAAACTAGAAATTTATATAGTACATAATAGGTTGCAATGTTGAAAGTATTGTATTGTAAATAATTATTGTAAATATAAGTAAACAACAGTAGATATACATACATTAAACTAAAAGCCTCCACGGTATTTTTAAATATCAAATAAAACGTCGTATTAATACATCTTGAAAGGAAGCACAATTTAAATATAATTTTAAAACTACTACCAGTGGTCGTGGTTTAGCAAGTGCAATCTCTCGTTTTTTATAAAAAAGTATACATTGCAACCAATACATACATTTATAACTACTTAAGACATTTTCTGCCTCAAAAAGCATTAATTATCGTCTCTAGTTTTGAATTATTTAATGCATTCATGCAAGCGTTCCATGTTAGTTATCAACCACTCCCTTTACAAATGTTCACATAGTTTGCAATTAGTCGTATTATATCTCTGCGGTATCAAGTTTTTGTTAGGCTTTGACATGATTTGTACAATATAATATTTGAGATATTTGATATGTAATTTTATAGGCAGTGACGTAGCCAGGGGAGCCAAAATCTAAAAAAAATATTTTAAAAATCATCTCTTATTTGTCTAATATGGAATGAAAATTGACAACTCAACTCTGTATAGTATAGACTACAGTTACAAACATCAATATAAATTGCTACATTTTTTGTTCAAAGAGTGTCGATTTATTCCAATATTTACTTCAAATACGTTTATTTGCGGGTATTTCTAACCTGCCGGCCTGTAAAACATACGAAATAAATAAACGTAATTGCTTTTTACTTTCCCATACCCATAGGTATAGGGAAGTTTTGGAATCATGAAAATTTTGGAAATCGAGATTTTCACAGAAATATCCGTTTTGGGCCTCTAGGAACCCAAAAAAGTGGTTTTTAAAAAATGTCTGTCTGTGTGTGGGTGTGTGGGTGGGTGACGCTCCTACAGCCGAAAGTATTGCTCCGATTTTGATGCGCTTTGGAATGCGGGGGTGTATCAAAAATTCATCGACAAAATAAGCTTTTCAAAAAAATCCGAAACCGGAAGCGGAAGTTACGCATGTTTTTTTGGTATCACTGTTTTCGTGATTAAAATTTTGAAAATTTTATCGCGGATAACGATAGAGAATCATAAGACAAATCTGTTAGTTTTTTGCCGAACTCGCTAGGTTTAAAATGAAGGGCGCTATGATTTTTTGAAAATTTTCAGTTTAACGCCCTATTACTCAAAAACGGATGAATCGATTCAATTGATTTTTTTTTTCTGAATAGTATATGAAGGCTAACATGAGGTGATATAAAAAGTGTTTTGAAAAATATTAAGGGGCCTAAATTACAAATTTTCAAAATTTTGGAAATCTTCTAAAAATCATTTCTCAAAAACTGCTCACAGGAATTTGTTTAGACTTCATACACTGATAGACCCCGAAAAGGGCTATCGATCTGTTTTTTAAAGAAACTCATGAATTATCTGTGGCGCCCTCTACGAAGCTTTGAAGTTTGAAAATTTAAACCCCTTTAATTAATAAACAAAACAAGATAGGTAGCTGGGGTTTTCACTGAATTGCTCAGTGCATAATGGAGCATATGAATATGCAAAAAAATATTACACTCGTGGATATATGTAAGCGCACCGGCCCCCTCCCCCCTCTATTTTTGAAAAATAATTTTTTTATTCTAACGGTTGTTATATTTTTGCGTCAAAGAATCTTTTTCCGCGAAAATAAAAAAATCGATTTTGTATGCCCTAGAAAATATAATTTCCAAGTACTTAGAAAATTTCACCTCGGTGCTACAGCCGTTTTGAGGAAAATAATACATAAACTAGCACAGTGGCGGCTTGTCCACTTGGCGCCATCTACAGAAGCTCGGTGGTCACGTTTTGAACTACACATTCTTTTATATTTACCCGCAATTTACGTGAAAGTGTAAACGCTTATCACGGTGAAGACGTGAGTCATCGAGTTGAAATTTTGATATGTTGTAAAGACTGTTGAATAAAGACGATATGAACAGTTTCCAGTATGGGAAAGTCCAGGGAGGTAGTCACGTCCACTTTTTTAAAATTAAAATGTAACAGTACTAATGTTTATGATTATATACACCATCCGTAGTTTACACCAATAAATTTCTAATTAAAAAAATTCAGTAATAAATAATTTCACTTCCTTATACTAAGCTCTAATATACTTCGGAAAACATTCACAGCCCTCCCACATTTTTTAGTTTCGCGATGCCCACCCCTGAAAAAATTCGAAGGATGGGCCTCCTAACAAATCCTGGCTACGTCACTGTTTATAGGTACTGAGGTATTGCATTGTAAATGCCATCACTCGCAGTTAAAACACAAAATAATATCCTTAGTATCACAATCTATCATTAATTTACAATTTTCAGATTCTATTGTTCTCAAGCTCTAACTATCGTGTGAATAACCTTAGCCAAAATGCCAAACGTACTTATCCTGTTTTAGCATCTTATAATCTAAATTAATTTATCTTCGTAAAGGATGTCTGTTATCAATCACGTATCTTTAGTTACGTCTTTATCACACACAAACATAAATACTTGAAAACAATACTTCTAAGTTATATAAATAGCAAATTCTAGGATAACTCTAAATAAATGTAAACGAGATTACAGTTAGCTTTGAAATTTCAAAATTGAAATACTTAGATTTCCAAACTAACATTTCCGAATGCATCTGCTAAATAACATTCCGACATTTACGCTTTCGCAACATTTATTATGAAACTGGTGTACCTCATTTGATATCAGGTTCTTCATAATTGTTTTCAGACAAATTTATTAAATCAAAACAAAGATATTAAAACTATATCTAACACATTTTCTTTTAGTTAGTAATTTTGATAACTTAACAATTCTGAAATTATCAGTCTGGTAATCGGTTAATCGTACTGCTTAGAATTAAAGCTGCCAACATCATACCCGTTTCTTTGGGATAATTTTAATTAAAATCAGCAGAGAGCAAGCGTCAACTCTATTTCTAACAAATGGGAATGATATAAAGAAATTGATAAATGAATTTGATGTTCTGTGTGTTACTATTACAATTAAAAAACTCGTTAATTAATAGCTAGATTTCTAAGTCCGGTAGTTAAGGGGCAGGAACACGCTGGAAGCTACAGGTAAAAAAGTGGTGGTAATATATCACTTCTGATAAAATAGTGTTGTTTTAAGAGCCTGAAGATTAGACGTTGTTGATATAGCAATAACCGTTATTATTGTTTTTGAAAAGTTGTCGGGTGAGTGTATTTTATCAGTTGGACACCGTAAAATAAAAGCTTAAAAGTACTGAAATTCAACAAAATATTCCCTTGCACTTACTGCTGGAGTGGTCGCCAGATGTATAAGGAAATGTGTTTATTATAGTAAAGATATTGTGAGGAGGGTACTATAAACCATGGTTGGCACCAGTCAAACTGACCCTGCCATAAACACAGTTTTAGTATTTCATTTTTATGGAGTAGATGAAATATAATAAAATTTATTAGGTCCATTATGTTGCAAGATTACTGAAAGATGGAAGAACATCGAAATTTTAAACAAAACAGCTTTCACCTATGACACTGTTTGCATGAAAACATTCCGAGGTCAAAAAGCGTTTTTATCGACTTTTAGCATGCAGTTCCTATGTTTGAATTTCCATACGTAGCGGTCAACCCACTCACGTCGCTGTAAATTTCGTGTTTTATATGTACTATGTATTGAATTTTTGTTACCTTTAATTAAGAATTGTTACTTAAGGTCGTGGTGTATAAGATTTGTCAAGAAAAATTTCTATACTGATAAAAGCAATACAATAAGTTTTGTACCAAACATGCGAACTTAATACCAAATTAATCAGGGTTATTCAGGGTTATTAAGAAAAATCGCGGCGTGCCTACTAATAGAGGTTATAATTAATTAGTAGCCAGCAATCATCACCGTGAGGTGGTTTAAATCTACCCAAACGTCAGCGAATGCGATTCAACAGAAGATACATCCGATCAATGATTCATTTGGGTCATTATAATAGTTAGATGAAGATATAATTCTCCTGTGAAAACAAAAGTTCCTGTGCACAAAAATAGCAAAATTAATGACGGGGCGCTGACAATAGCCACAGTAGAAAAATTCACAGGCGATCAAAATATAATACTACCTGTAACGCGGAAAGTTAGTTTTGATATTGTGTGTTTATAGGCTCAGTGGGGTTTAAGGTCGTCCAAAATGTAAGCTACAGCAACCCAGCTAGTCCACAACCATGATGCGTAAGCAGACCATTGCATGTGGCGAAGTGGGCCAATGGTACACTACTATGCGTGTATGCGCCCCGGGCTGTCACTAAAGATAGTGGTTATTGGAATCAATAGCCCAAATGGTACTTTATTTAATTGTATGTACCGGATAATTGACAAATCTACGGGGATATTTCTTGACACAGCTTTCGGTCCCGACCACTACTCGTTTGCCCAAAATGGAGAAAAATTATCTAAATCAACAGTAAACAAACGCTTTGTTTTATCCTACAATTAATATAATAAAATCCCACACGCACATGTCACGTTTCACCCCAACCCCGGCACGTTCATTAACACGCTTTTATATCAAATCCAGGCGTTTTTTGTCAAGGGAATATAACGCACGAGCGCCATGTGTTTAACATATTTTAATAATTTTACATATGCCGACGGTTTCGCCTCATTTGTATGTGTTTCTCAAACATTCATTTAAAACAAATGCAAACCCGCTGATGAAAGAGTTGCAGCACAATGTTCAAATAAGATCACCGTTTACATAATTCCTTTTAAATATTATGTGTATGTACTTCCTTAGAGTCTATTTATACCTACGAGTTTTACAAAATGTATTATTTACTGTAGTTCAATTTCATGAAATTATTTTTTATGTATGTAGGTACGAGTACGTATTTACAAAGCAAAAAAGTTGTATTTGCATAAACAATTGTTTAAAATTAGCATCCACATCCACAAATGAGATTTTTCTCGGAGCGACAATGAATTTGAACTCATTAGTTAAGGCAACTTTAAGTTAGATTTAGGACTGTTGAATGTGGTGTGCATTTTGACGCGGAGGAGCGCAATGCAAGGTGCATGCGACCCGTTGCCTTCGTTGCACTTCCCGCATGGTAGTAATAATCTTCGATACCGAAAGGTAAGAGACTAAAGATAATGAATGAATGCATTAACAAAATCAGCACTCAAAAAAAATTATTCGTTTAAAAATATATATGAATTACTGTGGGTTTTAATAAATAACGGCGTTAACTAAATTAACTCATAGATGTAATCGTTCGCATATTAACCTGTCATTACATTACAGTATGTACTAAGGATTGCCAACTTTCGAATATAAAATCAAAGGACAAGCCAGCGCCGCAGGCAATTCGCCGAAGGCGCAAATTCTTTTTGGGTGCCACGCCAAAAAAAAACGGTTTTTGATCTATCAAATATTTTTTTGTGCATTCATCAAAATAATACTAATATAAGATATAGGTAAATTTATTCAATTTTAATATAATAATATGCATATAAGTAGATAATCATATTAAAAAAGTGAGTATTAAATTAAAAGCATCAATTTCTGTCTCTCCTGTTTAACAAACACAATAACACAAATAAAAAACTAAAACAATAACTAAAAACCAAACAATTATTCTAATTAATAAATAAAATAGGAAAAACAAAATTAACCCATTGTAGAGGTATTCAACTTGTCATCTATCGCACATCAATACACCTCGGCAACTAAATCCACATTCGTGATAAAAAGATAAACTTCAGTGCTTTGGTATATAAATTACTATACTATTAAGCGTTAAATGGGACATGTTTTTATTTTGAATATTAGTTTTTTAAGGTACTGATAAACTGTTTGGTTTTAAAGGACATTTAGCGTCCTGGACAAAGGACTTTATTTTGAAATAAAGGACTGTCCTTTGAAATAAAGGACGGTTGGCAACCCTAGTTGTACTTGATATCAGAAGCAATATTCCGAAGTTCAGTGATACGAATTTCACGGTCACCCAGAGCGTCAAATGCGTCCACCACATAAGGATAGCGTAATCCGAATTCGAGTGGATTCGATAATCCGAATCGGGTATAATTGACCCAACATTTTCGTTTAGGGATTCTGAATGCGCATCGTTTAGTCCTTCGTAAATGCCAGCGTATGTTCTGATTAATACAGTACCGACGCTAAAACGTGCTCACGAAACGTTATCGTTATACGAAAAAGTTACATTTGTATAAATACGACGTGGGTGCGTCAACGATCAGTGACAAAATAAAAACAAGATTAGATATATCGCTAATAAATATACAAGTAAAAACTTGTGCGACAGTTATTAAAAAACAAAATATTTAAATCAGACAAATTAGCATTTTTTAATTCTATTATATATCCGGCACCTCTTTATTATGGTGTTATAATTATGTCGATTTCAGTTGAATTATATTTGCTACTTTATCAGGCACTCAATTATGGTCAAACCCTGCATCAATTTACACACCGGAAACCTATATGTATCAGATTTCGCCGATTGGGTTCGCTGAATAATATCACGTCCCAGACATTGACGTTGCTATTTTGACTCTTAATTGTTGTATGTATAAACTACGCATATTCGAGTTTGTTTAGGATACAATAATCCTGATATTTCCATGCTAAGAATTGAATCAAATTATTGGGCCACAGGATGTAGTAGCATACATAGTACGTAGTTTTAAAATTGTCGGAAATTTTGTCACGATAGAAAAAAAAATGTTTTATTTGTTCCTCACTTGTAAACATCTATTTATCAAGTCACTGTATTAATCAACAAAGTTTATTTTAACAAGTTACCAACTTGTAAAATCTTTACAAGTTAACTGTCAGTTTTACAAGCGTGCTCATACATAAATGATAGCGTGCAAAGCCAGAGTTGTCTTCCTTAGTATGTGTCATATTGATGAATTTAGTTGCACGTCAGTTTGACATTTTGAATAAATTGTAAATTTTTAGTTATTTACAAGTGAGAAACAAATAATAGTAATTTACGATTCAAGTAACGTTATCAAACTTTTTACATTACGAGAGAATAGTTTGAATGAACGAGCGACGTTAGGAGCGAGTTCTTTAAAATTCTCGAGTAATGTAGAAAGCAGATAACGTTACGTGTATCGTAACACGGTTTATTTTATCCTAAAATACTAATCTGTTTCAAAAATTAGGAAAACTTGTTATTAATGACACAACAGCGAGACATATATCTGCTATGGCTGTGGTGGTATCACTAAATACTGTATTGTTGGTAGCACTGGCAGGTTATGTTAAATTCGAAATTTGCAGGTTAAGTTTTGCGGCAGTCTGTGTCAAATAACAAACAAAACCTAACCTACTTACATAGACTGACATTGTCACTAACAATACATGTCAGTACTGCCAACATGCTAATAAAGTATCATTATGTTATTTTTCTTAACAACACTAGTGCTGTTAAATTCATCTTAACGCAACTCGTTACTAAGGAGTTATGATTATAATAACATAATAGGATAAAATAAAATATTTAACAATACACGCAAGCTAACAGGTTTTACTGGCTCAAGGTGATTGGCTCGCTAGTCATATCCTTCTATTCGCCAGTAAAAACCCTCTTACCAAGCTAGTAATGTTAAATACTATTTTGCAAAATAATGGGAAAAATTCCAGAACAAATAAATTGTTCTGCAGACCTCAGTCTCACTGTATAATAACCAAATGCTTTACATTTCTTCCTATTCCATTTGCTTTAAAGTAATGTCGATCCTAACGTACTGCATTGTTTGAATCAATTGCCAAGTGAGTCACTAAACGGTAAATCTTTTACAAGATGAAACCAACACATTGCAATGTTGAAATTTGAATCGGTATAAGTACTTACTCTAACGCAAATTTACTGGGATTTAGTACGTAAATATTGCTGTTTTAGATAATAGGTAGTAGAGTGAAACCTCTTTAAGTCGAGGTGTCAGGGAAGACAACAAAACCTGAGTGTCGAATTTTTTATTTCTGTAAATATGATAAATTTGTAACACATATATGCATTTATTATGAAACATACGATACATATTTATATGAATTATTTAAAATCTTTTAAGAATACATTATTATGTATGTACGTACTATGTAGTAGTAAGTATTTACTCACAACGTGCGAAATCTATAAGAAGAGTAGCTACATACTACATACGGTACATAAGTATTGTTCTTGGCAGTTTCATTTAAATGACAAACTTATTTATTTATACGCAGTTGTCACGAGGAATCGTTTTTATGTTCCCAAACTTGGTAGTACCTCCTTGTGTACAGCTACATGTTCTCTATTTAAGTTTTTCAAATCACACGTCTTCGATCCTTGCATGCCAATTTCTAAAACAATTACTCAATTTATAGATTTATACGATGTTCTTTTTAGGAAGTTTGGTGAAGTCACACTAAATAGGCAAAGTGAATAAATAAGAGTATCGTGGCGTTACACGGCACTATGGTACTGCGGCTTTAAAAAAAATAGACCATACTCTTTACAGTCCAGATCCAGGTTCGGAGCCTCGTCTGATTACACTTTTCATCGAATTTTACAAAATAACTCGGAAGAAGCCGATTCGGAGATGATAACGAACTCATAGCATCTGTAGAGGATTATTTAAAAAAAATGAAAGATTATTTTTATGAGAGTTTACAGTTGTTAAAACGTTCTAATACATATGCATTCTTAAGCAATGGGACTATGTTGAAAAACAATTTCTTTGTGGTAAAATAGCTGTTTGTTTTTATAGTTAGTCCTAGTATAAAAACATCCCCTCGCTCGTAATTACCCAATTTCAGAAAAATAATGTGATATTTGTAGTTTTATTTTGAAATTGCATTTTTTTCACAAAATGTATCCAACATTCTTCGAGACGCAAAGAGTAACAACCGACAGGCATTGTAGTTGCACAAATATTTAAAGTGGAAAGCTAAATTAGCAAATTCTTGGAACATTATTATCGGGCCTTATCGCTAATACCAAACTAAAAGTTCCCATACCACAGTCTATACTCTATATATACTGTGCGTGTACCTAGATACACAAAACAATTTTCGTTCACCCAGAGGTGACTGTACATTTTGAGTTTGCAAGCTTGCAAATTCTTTGAAATACATAGAAGCAAGGACATATATACATCCATAGAATATTATTTGCTATTTGCAGCACTTCTTAACGTAATCATTATTAACAAATTTAATAACTGCTTCTAAAAATCCAGTAACGAACGGGGGAAATCCAACCCTAGGGGCTTATAAAATGCTTCGACGTCGCAAACTTCGTCTCACTGAATTTCAAATCCAGAAATCTGTATGTGGGAAACTATAGGTATTAGGTTGGGAATGTGAGGTGAAATCGAGATATGGAAGTTCGATTTGCAAATTTTCCTAAAATATATTTAAGAAAAAACGGAGAAACATTTGCAATTATTGAAAGCTTTTAAAAACTCCCAATACTCACTCTTCATAATATTAGTAAGTGCACAAAATATGTAAATCAGTTTATATCCCCAAATCGCGGTACTTAAATTCTGGGCTAAATCTACAAAAGTAAGTCAACACATCTATTAAAGACAATAAGAAATCATTTTAAAAATACACCATGAACAAACAGTCCCTGCACAGGGAGAAAAACTTCACCCTCTCGCCGTTACGAGTACAGAAATGCAACCTTGGAGCTCCTCGTAACTGCTGATGAGTGCAGTTATCAGTGAATAATACGTATTAATTGTCCGCTATTAATATACAGATAGATATACTACACGTTGCAATAAATAATGAAACCATTTTATTCCTAGTACCACGATATAGAAGTAATGCAACATGGGAGATACTAATGAACTGGCAGCGCTGGCAGAAGAACATTTGGAGAAACTTCACTATTCTTACATATGAGAGAATTTATGTAAAAATTATAATCAAAGCAAAGCACACTAACAAAACTGTTTCTAGTAAAAGTAGAACGAAAGTTTATAAAACTGTTTCCATGTAAATGTTAAATAAAGCAGGAAGTTTCTCAAACGCGGGGCGATCTATTTACGCGAAATAAAATCTAAATAGAAGTAATTAGAATAATAATAAATAACAGTATTTTACAAGTACATACACACAATAATTTATATTACAATGTAAATATGCAGTACTTTGGAAAATGGTAATATAAAATGACAATTTGATTTGTTTCCGTTTTATACCGTAATAAATATTAAGGGACCAAGCAGTAAAGCTTATGACAATGTACACACGTTTTACTTAACCTTACAGCAGTTACTGGATTTTTATTGGTTGTTATTATTAATTTAACATTAAATGCTGTTGAGTTATGTGCAGTACAAACTTTTTCAATTTGATTATTACGAGTTGGTTCGAGCCGTACCTGCATGGTTGCAATATAAATGCGAATTTATTTCAACAGAATGTTCCCACTGACAGCTTCCGCATTACATACTTCTGCTATTTATAAATTAATTGAAAGTTTTGAACCACCATTTAAGAAACTTTTACAGTGTGCGTGTAAGGTAAATGATAAATTTAATGCTACTCAGCTGTTTCCAGTACAACTGAGTGAGCGTCGAAAATAAAAATTAGAAGTGAAAGGATCAATCTCAAAATCAGAATGATGAAGACATCATCTAACAGCGAATTTTTTGGATCACAGTGAGGTCGTTTCTTAGCTCACTTTCAATAGTTAACAAGCTGAAAGTCTTAGGCTAAGTCAGCTGATAAATTATCATGACAAATCTTTGCGCTACGCACCCATACTTAATTTAAATAAAACATTAATACCACATATTTCGGTAGTCAAATTTTCTCTAGCTCGAATTAAAATAAAATACTGTTACCACAGGAAGGGCAACTAGAGAAATGGATCGACAGAGAATTGTATTCAAGGTAGTCTTTACACCAACACAACATAATTTATTAATAGTTTCCAAAATATTTTCTTGGATAGGTACATTTCTAGTCTTTGTCTGCTTAATCTGATCTTAATATCGAGTAAACACTGTCAACCGTTGCTTTGCGGAAGTGCTTTTGTATCGACATTTTTTATTAATACTGCTTACGATCGTAGGCGCAATTCATTTACCTATATCTTTATCTAAGTACATTAATTATAGACTTGGTGAGAAGCCACGGTTAGTACCTACATAAATATTTGTTCTATTTTAGCTCGGCAATAAAACTCGGCAATACGAGTGGGTGCCATTGTACTAATGCGTTTCAAAACGCAGCCAGGGCAAATAATGTTGCAACACTCCTTGCAGTAAACATATTATTTTTTTATTCCTAGTTGAAATGCAAGTTGAGAAACTAACCCTGGCCGACGATTAACATTGCCTAGTGTTGAGTATGGAAGCTGGTACTCAGAAACGATTTTCCTCCGGCTAAAAATAACGCGGCATAAAGTTGGGACTTTTGACCTCAAATCGCTCGATAATTCTTCTTTTTCACGTCAGTTTAGTTTGGCATTATAGAGAGAAAATAGGTAATTTCTTGAAATGCGACTTTTTAATAAAGTAGGTAAACACACACAGGGTGATTCCTACGTAATGGAAATTTAAGGAACCGTTTCTAATTTCATTTTTAGAAAAAAGTTCTATATGCTCAGAATTGTCCGTTTAAGCTTCAAGTGTCCCAAAATAGAATCTGTGAAATAATTTTAAAACGGTACAAAATGACAGCAAACAGTCTACAAGTTGTATTGTTATTTGTTATGTACTAAATTTTGACAGTAATTAATTAATAGCACCATAAGTGACATTGTAAAAGGTATTTTTTTAAATTTAGTACTATGGTAGTTCAAATTGCTTTTTAAGTACTACTACAAAAATGTGTTTTTCTTCTCGAAGATGACCAATTCTATTTATTATCAAAAACATATTGATATTGAATTGTAGAAATAGCACATTAGGACATGTCAGGCTATCAGGCAGTGTTGAAAAAATCAGGCTCAAAGTGAGTAGCATCAGTTTTTATTTAATTTAAAAAAAAATGCTTTCACAAACTCGCCGACCTATATTTCGAAAGAAGGATTTTTGGATATATGTTTACATGCACTTATTTTTTACAGGCATGCATTTATACTATTTTTGACTTCACTTTCTGGAAGCCTTAAAATTGTATTTTCAAAGGAGTGACGCCATCTTAGCTTAAACTTTTCCTCCAGTAGTTTTTTAGCCAAATAATATTTTAATCGTTTTTGTATTTAAATCTATTTAGGTAAGCGATAACAATCACTTTCTTGCAAAATCAAAATTTAAATAATAAATCAAAAAGCATTCCAAGTTTTAAATCTAAAATTTAAATCTCAAAAATGATTTAAATCTTCCTTTATGTGACATAACATTTCGGTACCATTTTCGGAAATCATTATTATTTATACAAAATAAATATAATATGGCAGTCACTCGGTTGACTGAATATTCGATTGAATGAACACCACAACTATAACATTATAGGTTCTAAAAAGCTTACAAGAAAAAAGCATTTAGTTCAGACACATTTTAACTAGCTACTTCATCAAACAAAAGTTGAGACAAAATTAGTTCGTTGTTATACGTATTTATACATACATTCTTCGTTTATAAAATGTATTTAAGTTAATAAATACAATAATAGATATTAACTATACAAGTTTGATTATGAGCATCTTAACGATACGAGTTTGATTGCCGAGTTTTGCGGTAACCAAACTAGTCTCGTCAAGTGCCATAAGCAAACGTGTATTGTTCAATATTTTATCTTCATCAATAAATTATGGTTCGATGTATTTTTTATATAAAAAGCGTGCGGTAATATACATTACCACACTCAGTGCGGTAATGAAGCTCTTAACGATACTAAAATTAATTTGGTTAAGAGTCCATAACAACACCGATGAAGATAAATATTTTTAAGCTATACATTCGATTAAGCGAACACCTCAGTTGTATGAACAAGCTTGATTTTAATTATTAGTTCACATAATCGAACGACTACTTTATTGTACCGATGGTGCCATAATTATATATAACAGCAATTAGATAACATGCACAAAAAAACAAAATGCTTGAGTAAGAAAGAGAGCCATAAATAGCTATTTATGCAACAAGTGCTAAAAGTTGATGTTTATGCACGAGTTTGCATACAATATTTTTTTTACGACCTTACATTTTCTGTTATTAATCCATAAATGTCGATTTAACAAAGGTTTGCATTTATGACAGTTATAATTTATGTAATAATAAAGAGATGACCTTGACGCGCAGGTGAATGTTTGTGGAGCCAGTACTGTCAAAGTCAGTTAACAAAGATAATTTTAATACTACACATCTGACGGTATTCATTACATAACGCTTTAATTAATTAAAAAACACTTTACCTCTAACGCAAGAAGTAACTAGAATAACCTTACAACCTCCAGTACGAAATTGTAGTTTTATAACCTCACTTCACAATCTCATTTTAAACACGCTAAATTATAAAACGTCACTGTTAGTGAAAAAAACTAGCGCTAAAAGGCCTACTTTTAGTGGTGGTAGTAGAAAAAAATGAGTACAGTTTGTTCATTTTCTATGTCATTCAGAGTAGGCTGGGATCATTCTTATATACAGTGTGGAAATTAAGTAGCGCATAAATTCGGTAACTTCGTTAATCTTCGCTTTCGAGAAAACATTTCAAAGGTGTGTAGCAACTAAAATTACAGCGTGTATATTCAACTAATTTTCAGAATTTTAGAAATTGAAAAAATGCGCTTACAGTGCATGTATAAGGATAGTTACCTGGGCTTAAAATAAAAACCGATTATTGTACTTTCATTTTTGTCGAGTCGAGTCGAAAGTCAAAACGTAATCATAAGTAATTTTTTTGTTTTAAACCAAGGTAGCTATGTAGAATTGTATCATTCGAACTTTAAAGCCGCTTTTATTTTTTTTTGTGTGACCTATTTACAATTTTATATAATTGAAACGGAAATAAATGGAAAAAATAGTAAGAATAGTAATGTTGACATTGATAAATAAATTACAAAATGGCATTTGATCGGAATTTGTTAGGCAAAAGTGTCAGTACACTTTAAACATTATACAAAACACAAAGCCCACTAGAAATCACATAGAACATGAACCGACTATAGTCATACTATAGTATAAACAAAAATTATTTTCATTTCTCATTCCTAATTTATGAATGCAACTATAAGTCGTTTAATTGTCGAATGTCAAGATTGACATTTAAATATAAACATTGTTGCATTCATAGCCATACTAGATGAAAATAATTTTTGAACATACTTAATTTAGTTGACATGTCATAATTAAAATGAGGGTCAAACTTACTCAAAGATTTGTTTTTAAACGCATCTCTTTCTTACTGAAGCATTAGATTATATATTTTTTTCATGCTATCGCATGGCTGTTATATACAGGGTGTTTCAAAATTGCATGGAACAAATATAAGGGCGTTATGCTGCACAAAAAATAAGCAAAACACCCATTCATTTCAAAGATATCCTTGATTAAAAAATTAAAGACAGTAGTTTGTGTTCAAAACGTTTATGATTTAGTAGGCTGGTGTTTTGTTCCAACGCATGTTTTTTTGTTTACATACAGTATGTGGGCGTTGTTCTATAGTAGAGTAAAAACAATAAGTATGCGTTACAAAATAGTTCATTTCAGGTTTATCTCCGATTAATTTACAAAAAAACGAATTTAGTAAAATTTATAGCAACTGTTGGTGCCCTCTTTCTTCTGTCACCCATAACAATTCGACAGTTGTACGTAAAACATACAGATAATGAAAACAAAACACCAGCGTACTAAATTTCAACGTTTAAAAACGAATTGCTATCTTTAATCCTTTGATCCAGGATATGTTTGAAATCGACGATTTTAGGACATATGTTTATCAGTGTTTTTTCTTATTTTTTGCTGCTCTTATATTTTTTCTGTGTAATTTTGAAAACTCCCTGTATATTATGGCCACATTGGTATAATACGTATGCATGCAAAAATACACAGGACATTAAAAAATCAAAATTCTCATTTAAAAGCATATAGAAAACATTATGCACCTTTACTACTGTTTTATACCCGTTATCGTCTTTACTTCTATAATTCGTGTACTTTTTGGCTGCCTCCCAAATGTGTTATGTCAGCATCCTTTATAGACTGTTTTTTATCATCCTGATTGATTTCCTATTTGATTGGAAGCTCATCTACGACTCAAACCTCCACTAAACTGATTTATTTATAGGATGTTTATGTCGATTTGGGTATTTACTGTATCAATAACTGCTATATACTTAATAGTGAAATTATATCATTAAAAACCATTACGACGTACATTTTTTAAGGGAATATATTATGTTTACCTATATTACCCGATTTTGTTTCTTATTACATCACGTATTATCAAATGTGAATTAAAAAATAATACTTTCAATACCATTTAATAAAAGTTAGTTAGATCAAATACATTAATTAAAAAACAAACAAATTATGTATTTTATTTACTCGTATTCTTAAATGTCAAATTCATTTCAAAACAAATACACTATCTCCTAATAGCTTCAACTCAACTGTAAGATCGTCACTGACCTTACACTTTCAAATTTCCTTTTATTCTAAATAGCATACACTTTAGTTGCATTGAAATGTACAAATAACACTTGTGTTGTTAAGGTCGCGCGAAAGAACTGCCATAAAAAGCAACTAAACCAGGAAATTCCATAACTTGCTACAATTTAAAAGAAAATAACATTTAGCAGATTAATAGAAAGTACACAATAGAGGTATTTTTTTCATACTACCGGAATAATACGTCTGCACGGGAAATCTCTAAAAAAGATTATTCGACATAAAAGGGTTTTCCTTATTTTTTAACTAACAACAACGCTACCGGAAAACAGGGTAGGGTTACTTCGAACGGGTGGGTGATATTGAACAAAATGTTATCAAAGTATGAAACATTGCTTTTTAGCAATACGTTAATGTTTATTTCATCATAATTATTGAAAGTAAGTTGCAGAACTCGTCTAATATGTGGCTAATAAAATAAAAAGTAGGTAACTTAAAACAACATTTTTTTGTAACACCACTCTTCCACTTTATTTTCAGTAGATCCAACGATTGCCTATATTATCTATCCAAAGAACTTGCTAACTGCCAAATTGCTGGCAGGTTGGTATCATCGTGTTTAAAATATTCTTGTAAGTTTTATTTTATGATTTTGGCAGCAATAAATCTTACAAATTTGAATCGAATTTATTACTTTAGTTGGTTGTTGCTTGTTATTACCAAATATACTTACCTACATTCATTTGTACAAATTAAATTTTAGAAACCTCTAATTTTGGTATGCTTTTTGGAATGTGCTTATTAACTTAACCTCGTTTGTCACCATATCCACGATACAATCGGAAACAACATAATTTTCATGTACTCAGGAATATTTACAATAATTTGACCTTAAGAGTACATATACAAGTTTTCTGGATAGATAATAAGTACAGGAAGCGTTTTTTTGTCTCTGCTGATTACTTTTTCAAATTTCATTTTTTGTTTTAAATGTTACACAATTTTTCTGAGCGTGGGGTTATTTTGAACAGTAGAAATAATTAAGATGCTCATGTATGCAAAGAGTCAAGAGTCATAATATCATCTATGTAAAATAATGAAAAGGTACTACATTTTTTAAATGTGTAAAAAATACACTACTAATTTTATTTAAAGTTACGGTACTGAATTCCGTTTATGATCAAGGATAAATTAAAAAAACAGAAGCTATTCATTTTAGCTAGACATTGGGCTTCAAACAAGTATATAACTTTAATACCAACTACAATGTTTAAACTATGGCGTTGCAATTGCTGATAAGAATTATTTCTCACCGTTAATTTAACAGTTTTGTTATCAAGTAATAATTATATCAAGATATGTTCGTCAATAATAAACGTAGTTGTACTGTACAAAACTAAACTAATGAATATTAACTAGGTAATGGGAGCCAATTTATTTCAGTCCGGTCCTGCTTTCTGGGGATAATTGCTATTAATATCAATTTCCGCACAAAGAGTCAAAACAACTCCACGTACATTTCGATTTCGCCACAGTCCTAGGCGCAGCAGAATACTTAACAAAAGGCCTAAAACGCGTTTAAAACTTAAAACGGGGGCATCGATTTTTACTAGACACTTCGGCCCGTTTAAACAAAATAAAATTTCCAAATTTAAAAATTATTCACAGCCGTTCAATGAGAACAATAGAAACAAATGTTTTATTATGTGCATATTTGAATTCCTTTAATAATTACGTACGATTCGAGAGAGTAGGAAGTAAGTTTTGATGGTCTCGCGCCGCCAAGATGTGTTTGAGATAAAAGCAAATTAAATTTAACCGCCTTATTGCATTTGTCAGGCGAAATTTGTTTTTATTTGGGCTGGGAAGTAAAAGTGCGAGTACTGCACGTAAACGCGACAATAACAAAATGGAACATAATTATTGAGCAACACGGAAACGTTATTCTTATCGGGTTTTTAAGCGTGAATAAAGCCATCGCTGTGTATTTACGTAACTACAAGTAAACAACGTTAAAAGGTGATTAAAAACGGAAAAGGTTTTATTGATCCAATTGCGATAAAAACAAAAAGTGTCCACTTACGAAATTAATTGTACGATTTTTCAAACGCCACATCGCTTTTATATTAAAGCTATAAATTGGCCTTTTAACTACAACAATAAGTTTCATACGTACAGAAATAATAACGTCAAATATAAAGTAGAAAGAGAAACATAAACTAGAGTGGGATAATCTTTGTAAACCGGCTCAAGTGTACTGCTCGAATGGAGAGACTTCGATTCGCAATCGCTGATAAGCGGCTGCTCGGGGTCGCAACTCGGCGCGAAATCGCATAGGCCGTGAAAAAAAGGAAACGAACGCTACCTACAACTTCTGTTCCAGACTATGAGTTCCAAGGCTTCATTTACATTAAAAATAGTTAAAAGAAAAACTTATTTATAATTAAATGAGGCTCGTAATTGCAAATCCTTATAAAATTGAACCTATACATTTATTTATTGGCTTTCGTAACGCATTGGATTTTCGCAGATTCGAATTCCCGAAATTGCATTTGTGTTAAACAGATGTGTACAATAGAAGATGACGAGATATTTTTTGACTCACCTCCCCGTGGTCCATCCGTCCTTCCGGAGTGTTTTCTGGCAAGAAATAGAGGCGCAAACTTGACAACACTTGCTCACTATTTTTATCAACCCATAATAACTGCAATTCACCGATGCACACTAGGTCTGAGTCACTCCACAATTTGACGAAGAAAAATTCACTTAACTTCACCATACGCTTTAATCCGTTTTTTGCATATTTGAACGCTTTGTAGAACGTGTAGGGCCCATGCTGACCACACGGAGTTCCAACCAGCTGAAAAGAAAAATACAGACAATAATGCAATAACCGAGGGGGGTAACGAATTTGCATAAGCGTAAAATTAGCAACGTCAACATATTTGCACCTACATTTGTTCGTTTCCCTAATAATTGGTTTTGTTGTTCCTAGCTATTTTTATGTTGCTGCATTCTTTAATGCGTACTATTTTTAAATGTCCAATAAAATGCGAGATTCATAATCATATTTTCTTGTACGAAAAGAACGCGCATAAGCCTGTTTATTTATACTTTAGATTTCTTTAGACAACAAAAAGTAAATGTTTCTTTCACTTTATACCTTGACGGATATGCGTTTCATTTATTTGGCTGTCTATTAACAACTCTAAAATCAACAGAAATTACGTTCATTTGTTTTAAATTGGTTGACATTCGATTAACGTTGTTTTCAAGGCTTACTAACAAATGGTAATTGGAAGGGTCTCTGAAATTAGCGCAGATATTCCCTGGGATTCTTAATATAATTCAATTAAAAATTATTTTTCAAAATTTATAACCGATTATGGAAGAATGCAGCTGATAAATGTTAATCTGACCTTGCGCTTTCGATAATAAGCCTTACACGTTGTAAATGCGAAATAAAAATGTACCAATAAAATTAATATTCAATAACATTTAACTTTTCATAATTAAAATTTAATGTTTTTGTTAAATTAGCAGCTGAACAACATGCACACACAATACATCTACTATAAACATAATTTTTTACCTGAACTGCACTGTTATCCATTTTAAAATCACAATTATCACACCGTATTACAAACAGCACGCCTCTGGCACCATCGTCTACTTTGTATTTACTCTAATTATATGACGTCACGATACAGAGCTACATTCGTAAAAAGCCGTATTATTCCGGTGATAGTCGGATACACTGGCACTGGCGCTTTGTTGTTCTGTAGTGGGGAAAATAACGGAAGAAAATTACAACAACACGGCTCCCATCCACAATTGGTTATCTGTGCATTGAAAAGTGAAATTGTTGTAACTGTACTTCTCCATGCCATTCAAGTGTAAAAATGTGTCACTTACAGCCTTTTGAGGTTACGCGCATTGTAAATTTGTAACGAAGGCGCATTTTCGTAGCTGGCGACGAGGTTAAATTGTACGCTTTCCTGTTCGTGTGAGATTCGTCCTAATTAAGTTATTATTAGCACAGGCAATTTAATTCCATTTTTTACAGATATAACGTTTTCCAAATGCTCCATTCCATATATTTAAAGGGCCAAGATACGAGAAATAGAGTGATGTAAAATTGGTTGCCTACATTAAAAATTAAAATTAGATTATTTGACCTACAATCCCATAGCAGTGATTATTCAAATAATAATGAAGTTGCTTTTTACACAATACAAGTCTAGAATATTTAAACTAATTCTATCCAAACCTATTTTATAATACGAACAAAAATAATATAACTGTGTTATTTAATGCGAGAAGAAACAATTTTAGAGGAATCTCGTCCAAGTATAAGTATTTTATAATGCAGAAGTTTAATAAAATTTCCAATGATTAAGGTAACGTTAATATGGTAAAGTATAATAATACATTAGTACTTGTCCCAGAGAAAACTGTTGCCACTGTTTTACAAATAAAAGATACAAACTCAATTGAACAAAAAATATCTACTATGCATTTGAAAAGTAGTAAAGGGTTAATACCTATTACTAAATAATTAAAAATAATTTATGTTTATGCCAATCGTACTAGAATTGACACATTATTGATACAATTTTGTTGAGCAAAGTCCGTAGAAAACCCAAAAGTATTATATTGGTTATTTATAGCAAAGTCAAACATTCCATTACATCAGCCGTTGCTAGATAACTTATGTACAGGAATAATATTCTCGTCCTAACCAGGAAATATTTTTCGAAAAAAGACAGGTTTTCCTAACTTTTTTAATTACTCATATCAATCAGCGGGAAAATAGTATGTGTATCTTGGACAAAAAGCTGCATTTCCAGACTCCTGTGTTGTTATTCAGTCTTCCGGGAATGTTACACTTTTTGTCCTAGACACACAATGTACTATTTTTGACAACTGAGATCGAAAGTAGATTTTTCTGTCATTTGATAACGGAAAGGTGACATTCACTGTTGAGCGAGCATTTTGCCGCTTGCCGAGCGTTATGGGTTTTTGCGTGAGCAAAATACACTTGCGTGCATAGAAATCGGCCCACTGTAAACTTTTGACTTTAACTATATTTTTTTTCAGAAAGTATTCATCAGATCAAAAAAAAATATGCTGTTTGAAAGACAATTTAATATGCATTAATATGAGTTAAAAATTTATTAAAATCTATGTCGACTTCTTAGTGAAATTAATACATGAAACAAATTATTTTTTTTATTTCGAAAAGAAGTATGGTTATTGACAATTATCTAACTTAACTCTTAATTTTTAATAATGGGTATGACCCCCTCTTGCCCTAATAACATCTCTCATACGATTAGGCATAGATCAAATCAAGTTTGCTGTTGTTTCTTGTGGGATGTTAAGCCCATAAATGTTCGATCGGGTTTAGGTCGGGGCTGCGTGCTGGTCACTCCATAACCCAAAAACCGACTTCTGTAATGAAATCTTGTACGATTCTTGCAGTGTGCGGCCTTGCTTTATCATGCATAAAAAGAAATTCGTCTCCAATGTAGCCGACTTAAGGTACCACATGAACTGTTAAAATCTCCTCGATATACCTAGCACCCGTTAAACCTCCTCTCTCGTGACCACGGTCGCCCCTACGGATGAAAGCAGGGTTGGTTCGTGCTCCCATAGAAATTGCACCCCAGATCACGCAGAAACCACCTCTATAAGCAATCCGCTCTTCAATGCAGCATTCTGCAAATCGCTCTCTTGGTCTCCGGTACACTTTTCTTCTTCGGTCGCTACCATAGAGCCATGTCCTGATCTCATCTGAGAATAGAACAGACCCCCACTGCTGCACTGTCCAATTCAGATGATCCTGTGCAAAACGCAAGCGTGCTTGATGATGAGCTAGGATAAGTTTTGGACTAATCGCAGGCGTTTTAGGGGTCAGGTTACTTTCTTGCAGTCTTCTTCTTAGGGTCCACTGACTAATAGCCATTCTTCGTATTTCCCGAAGCTGTTGTTGCACTTGAACCGCATTAAGGTGACGATTTCTTAATGTTGTTGACACAATAAAGCCTGTTCCCGGTCGCCTATGAAAGGATCCAGTCTCCTCATAACGTTGGCACACTCTTCGAACCGCTGCGCGTGTCATATCCAGTTGTCGAGCAACAGCTCGCTGGCTATGTCCATTGTCGATGAAGGCAATTACTTGGGCGGCTTTTTCCTGTGTAGTATGCATTACACTAACACATTTGAAAACTAATCAAATTACGAAAAACAAATAATGTGCAAATTTCAATTGTAAAGGCAATAATTTTAGTCTTTCACAAATTTGTGTTATGCTGATGATGCCGCTCTGGTTGCCGAATCGGAAGACGAATTACAACGGCTGACACATACTTTTAAATTGGAAGCCGAAAAATACAACATGCTGATATCTATAAATAAAACCAAAAGCATGACCATAGCGAAAGAACTACTGCGCTGCAAGGTGGTCATAGATAATAGCAGCATAGAACAAGTTATGTTCTTTAACTACCTAGGGACACGAATTTCAAGCTACGGAGACCTAACGAGCGACGCAAAACAACAAGTCAATAAAGCAGCAGTCGTATCTGGATATCTCAAGGACACCATATGGAAGAACACTAACATAACAGAAGAATGTAAAACTAGAATATATAAGACATGCGTGAGACCGATTATGACATACGCAGGAGAGACCAGAGCGGACACAGCAACCACCAAAAGACTTATAAGAACCACTGAGATGAAAACTCTAAGGATGATAACAGGAAATACACTCCTCGATAGAAAAAGAAACTCACACATAAGAGAACAGTGTAAAATAGAAGATATAGTACGATGGCTCAGACAGCGAAGAAGGCAATGGAACGAGCACATTAACAGAATGGATAATAACAGGATGGCAAAAGTCGCAAGAAACAGAAAACCCCACGGCAAAAGACCCCCAGGAAGACCCCATAAACGATGGCGCGACAGCTGGCAGTCTACGTCGCAAGAGCAAAACTAACTAGCTCGGAATCCAGTAACAAACAAGCGTATCGCTTACAAAAAGAAGAAGACGAAGAAGACAAATTTGTTATTCTCCTTATAACCACCACATAAATACGTTTCATTAATTTGTTTACCGGTTGTTATGCATATAAACGACAAGCACTCTTGATAAATTTTAACGCATATTAAAGCATACTAATTTGTCTTTCAAACAGCATATTTTTTTTGATCTGATGAATAGATTTTAATAAAAAATTATGGTTGCGGTCAAAAGTGTACAGCGGGCCGATTTCTATGCATGCAAGTGTAGTTGCTCCGGTCAGGATCCAATGTTTCTTTGATAATGCTTGTCATTTGTTTAACTAATCGCATCATATATCAGATACGTGAGTAATTTGAATTTATTGTTAATTGATGTTTTTAATAAAACTAAATGTGATTATTTTTGCCGGAATAATATGCTCAGTAATCGAAAAAATGGTATGTATATTTCGAGCTAAAAGTGCTCTTGTCGCTTTTGCATGATTATATTCATGTGCAAATGGCAAGAATCCACTTTCAGCTCTCAACACATACAATAAAAAAAACTCATTCCCAGCATGCCTTGATCAAATTGAAGTTTGCCGTAACTTGAGATATACCAAGGCGGTCTATATTGTTCCAGGCCATGACACTGGGCCTGTAAAATGACCTTTGGAATGGCCTACCACAATCTGGCAACATGGCTGTGCCAACCTTTAAAGAAAAATTAATAGTTTTGATCACTAAATGAACAATCTGTCGGTGCACTATCCCTGTCATTGTGATGCATTCCAGTTAAAACAAATACTATAAAATCACTGCTATTCACATCGCAGTGCGTCGCTTCACCACAATATTCGATTTAAAAACAATTCCTAAGGGGTAGGTACTTAAATCTCCATTGCAAGTAAATCGCTACTAATTTTGACTTCATCTAAAACAGCAATTTCTTCAAAATAACTTGCCTGGAAGCTAGTGATATTTCAGTCTCTTCATCTTATTACCTTTTATATCTGCTCTTTTAAAGTGCTTTTCACACACAACACTAGCCTTTCCAATCTGTCAGTTTTCTAAATGCAAAATGTCTTTCTATTTTTGTGCCACCATTTCATTAGATGGAAACTTGAACACGCTAACATATGGAGCAACTGATGAAGCGTAAGTTGACTTGCAGCTTGGTATGTAACACTTCAAAGGCATTTTTGGAACTTATATGAACTGCCTTGTCAAAATTTGGTTTTTAATGTCAAATATATTTCAAACAAACAAAACTTAGTGTGTCTTGGAATGGCCTAGCACACAATCTGGCAACAGAGCCAGTGTCATGGCCTGCAACAATATAGACCGCCTTGGATATACCCATATATGTACCAGGTGCCCCAAAAAAGGAGTGGTAACTTTTCCGAATTGTCTCAACAGATGTCGCTTTATCTAAAGTACAGCGACCAAATACTTATAATTTTTAAATTGAGTTGATATCACTTAATTTAAAAATTATAAGTATTTGGTCGCTGTACTTTGGATAAAGCGACATTTGTTGAGACAATTCGGAAGAGTTACCACTCCTTTTTGGGGCACCTTGTATTATACATATATTGCTAGCGGGGCCTGGAAACGGCCGAAAACATTACGGCGCCAACGTAATCTCACTCTGAGTATAACACGTCTAGTGTGCATGCCAGAGAATTCAAACTCCGCCTTTAGAAGCGAATTTTAAACTTGACTGGAAGGTTCACTTCCCCCACCGCGCGGACGACGCCGCCGCGCTTGCGCACAGCTCACCATATACATTGAAGAGTTGGTTGTCTGTCTTATTAAATATATGGATATACCCATTGTGCAAATGAACTACCAAGTCAGAGAGAACTAAATTACAGCTTGACCTTGAAATATTTTCCTAAAAATATACATAACACTTAACAAAAATAATTTTTATTGACCGTTATGATTATTACACTCGTTGTGTGTACATGCCATCTTATTTTTCCTTTTGCTTGATACAATTAAACTTAATGCAGTGTAAACTTTTACCTGTCACAGTGACAGATGTTTTCATAAACAAAATTCAATCATGTTAAGACATGACTAGATTTTCTATCTTTCTACCCTAAATTTTTTTTTTTTTTTTTTTTGTTTTCATCGTTTATTTACAATCTGTTATAACTTAACAATAAGTAAATGTTTTGATTAATAGTTAACCAACTAAACTACTACTGTCTTGTCGAGAATGATCCACCGATGATTCTCTTTTCTTATAAAATTAGTTATGAGCTAATCGTAGGGTTACATATATACATTTATACTTTAAGTAGGTACATGTTAATAAACTAGTCAAACCTGGTGGACAGGTCAGAGGGTTTGAAACGTTTAAGCCTTCTGGTTTCATTATTGTCTAAAAGTTGGGTTGCTAAGTTATTCGGATGCACAGATAGTCTGTCTTCATATCTCACACAATTCTTTTTGATTACTTCTTTCACTGTTTCAATATTAACGTCACTTTGTATTACACGATTAGGCACGTACCATGGTGCGTTTACTATGCATCTGAGCACTTTATTCTGGAATCTTTGCAGAATCTCAATATTGGAGGTGCTGGCAGTTCCCCACAGCTGTACGCCATATGCCCAAATGGGCCTGATTATAGCTTTATATAGTAGGAGCTTGTTTTCGATCTTCAATGAGTTTTTTTTAAACACATGGTAGTATTGCACTCATCCAAAATTGTTTTCTTTTAAAATTTGCTTCTGAAGTTGCTTCCTCACAGTGTTTCATTAGCTGCTGTTTAATCTTTGTATAACATTTTTCGATGGGGCATAGTTCAGGACAGTTTGATGGGTTATGTGATGTTTTGATAATGTTAACCTTGTTTTTTTCGTATCACTACAATATATCTACAATAGTGGTAGGTAGTCAAATTAGATCAGAAAACCACAGGAATATGCGCACATATTAATGATAATAAACGCTTGCTTAAACATTCACTGGCATAAACGTCTTCGTTTATTGTTGTCTTAGAGAAAAAGGGGTACTATAGTTGTGGAAACAGAACATATCAAGACATAAGAATATAAAATGCCATAATTTCAATGTTCGTTTGATTGAAATGCTATTTAGAGCGACTTAAGTGTAATATATTATTATTCATTCATTAGGCGTATTTCTTTAAAAAATGGTACAAAACTATTAAAGTAAAGCTTTAATTTTTAGAAAGAAAAAACGCTGCTGATATAATTTAATTAACAATAATTGACAAGTAATTATTAATGTAAAAAAGAAGCAATAATTTATTAAAATTTATGTTCATTATCTTTGCTAGACGTATAGCTAAACTGACCATTTGTCCCGCTTTAGGCGGGATAGTACATACTTTTTACTGCCTGTACTGATTTTTATTTTGTCCAAAAACTGACCCACTTTACTAATTAAACATGAAAAGCCCCGCTTTGGGGTCTATTGTAGGCTATTTATTATTTGTTTACTATACCTTGACTGTGGCCTGCATTGCTTGCATAAAGAAAGCCATGCAGAAATCGCATTTTTTGTGTTTGCTAATTATACAGACATAGTAGCTATATTTAGGGTCGTCTTAAGTGGGGGTGCAGGGCACCCGGGGACAGGGCTTAGGGGGCGGCAGAGTTCTCCTTCTCCGCATCTTCACTCGATGTTTTGAAATACGAGAGACACTGTATTAATAATCTGCCGAGGGTAGGAGGAAAAGTCTTAGAGCACTTAGTTCTTATTTGTTAATGTAGTCACCACTTAACTTTAAACACTTCTCCCACTTTTTCGGTAGTTGTGATATTTCTTTAGCCTAGAAGTATGTTTTTTCTTCAACAAAACTGCTGACAACTCACTGAAGTTCTTCGTTGAAAGAAAACCGATGGCCTCGTAGGTTTTTCTTTAATCATAAACCGACATCGTGGAGTGGTTCGACATCCCAATATCTTTATTATTATAAAAATCTGTGGTGATACACTCACACAACTTCCTTTTACAGTGATCTTATAATTAGTCAAAAATTTCATTTTTAATTTTTAAACATTTGTTAAAAAATTTCAAAAATTACAAATTCTATAAAAACGGTACAAAACAGAGCGTTAGTTAAAGAGACAAATTTTCTCTAAAATTTTAAGCTGAATTCAAAAATGTAATAATATACCGGGTGATTTATTTAAAATAGGAGTTAATAAAAAAAATAGGAAAAAAAATAAGAGAAGCCCACTTTAGAAGTATTCAACTGGAAAATCACCTAGCTCACATCAATACACATTAAAAATTTAATAAAAATGTAAAGTTTGAAAAAAAATCGTTAGAGCCGTTTTTGAAAAAATCGAAAAAAACTAAAAAATTACAAGAGTAAACACCTACTTCCGGTTATGCGATTTTATTCAAAAGCTTGCTGTCTCATCTACATAGTACACAAAACTTATATATGAAGTTTCAACGCCATACCTCTTTTCGTTTTTGAGATATTCTGTTCACAGACAGACACGCAGACAGACAGACACACAGACCAATGAAAAAAAATATGTTTTTTGGGACCAGGGGACTCTAAAACGTGAAGATCTGTTGAAAACTCAATTTCGAATTTTTGGGGTGAATCCAATACTTCTTTTATCGAAAAAGGAAGTAAAAATTATTAGTTAAACGGGGATAAATAAGTCAAATTTAAAATAATTACAGATTTTTAGTTGATAAATAAAAATCATGTTGTCAAAAACGTTGGTTTAATAATTAAAATTTAGACGTTTCGCCAGTTTTGTTGGCATCATCAGTAATACATTGCAAATTGAAAGTTTATAAACAGATTAATATATAATAATTTACATTGCTGAAATATAAAGAAATTTTAGATTAGCGAAAATGCAACTATATTTCGAAATTTAGCATACTTACTTGGGGTTTTTAGAAGTAGAATTATTACAGGTTTAATTTTAGAAATTCATTAATAGAGCACAATTATGTATTTATAATTTAATTACAACTGTCTTCTTTCAGATATTTTACTAGCTTAGGTAGGACCACATACCAATGTAAAAAGTCCTTTAAAAATAATTTACCATCATTGTTAAAGTGCTTGGGGAGTCTAGCAACCGTACCATACTGCTTACGTTGCCTTTTTACTTCCTTTTACAATAAAGGAAGTATTGGATTCACCCCAAAAATTCGAAATCGAGTTTTCAACAGATCTTTACGTTTTAGAGTCCCCTGATCTCAAAAAACTTATTTTTTTTCATTGGTCTGTCTGTGGGTCTGTGTGTGTGTCTGTCTGTCTGTGAACAGAATATCTCAAAAACAAAAAGAGGTATGGGGTTGAAACTTCATATATAAGTTTTGTGTACTATGTAGATGCGACAGCAAGCTTTTGAAGAAAATCGCATAACCGGAAGTAAATGTTTACCCTTTTGATTTTTCAGTTTGTTTCGATTTTTTCAAAAACGGCTCTAACGATTTTTTTCAAACTTCACAATTTTATTACATTTTTAATGTGTATTGAAGTGAGATAGGTGATTTTCCAGTTCAATACTTTTAAAATGGGTTTCTTTTGTTTTTTTTTCTATTTTATTTATTAACTCCTATCTTAAATAGAACACCCGGTATATTATTACATTTTTGAATTCAGCTTAAAATTCTAGAGAAAATTTGTCTCTTCACCTAACGCTCTATTTTGTACCGTTTTTGTAGAAATTGTAATTTTTGAAAATTTTTGACAAATGCTTAAAAATGTAAAATCAAATTTTTTGCTAATTATAAGGTCACTGTAAAAGGAAGTTGTGTGCGTGTATCACACCAGATTTTTTGCATTCAAATGCACAAGACTCCATACCTAAAATTTAAACGTCGATAAAAATCAGTTTGTTGGACGGCTAATGTAATTTTAAAATTTGACCAGTTGTTTATAAAGACATTGGTATTTTCAATGGCTGTACGCTCCGAAGCAGACGATAAGAAAGTAAATAATGTTAGAACACCATTATCCTTAAGTCTTTTTTGCCACCAACTCGTGCTTTTTCACACATGCAATCTGCAAAATGCTTTTTACAAATTCTTGAATTTCCATTCGGGTGCCAATTTTCTCCATTAATTTTTTTGTCCATAAGTTCCGTCTGTCCCTATTCCTAAGGAAAGTTTCCGTTAGCACACATTTTTCAGATTTGCTTTTGCATCCGACTGCACACTGTCAGCTTACCGTTAATAAATTATAGTTCTAGTTGTTTCTAAAAATTATGATCATTGTTAAAGTGCTTGGGGAGTCTAGCTAGCAACCGTACCATACTGGTTACGTTGCCTTTTTACTTCCTTTTACAATAAAGGAAGTATTGGATTCACCCCAAAAATTCGAAATCGAGTTTTCAACAGATCTTTACGTTTTGGAGTCCCCTGAATAGTGTTGTGGGTCGGGTAAATACCCAGTGGGTAGGGTATTTAAAAATGGGTATTTACCTCGGTATTTACCCCTGCCTCGGGTAAATACCTAAAAACTGGGTATTTATGAAATTTATAATATTTAGAAAGCTAAGCTAACTTTTACTCCCATCATAATGTTATCTTAATAAATAAACTACATATCGAAAGATCCAAAAATAACTGTTCCTCAGCGGGCTGTGGAAATTCAACGTATGAATAATATGTTGGTGACACTGTACGTCAATGTCAAATTCGAGTTTATCAGGTTAGGTGTTCCGTCAGTTATGACACAAAATGACGCAAATCCTAACCTGCTAATTTCGAATTTGACATTGACGTACAGTGTCACCAACATATTATTCATACGTTGAATTTCCACAGCCCGCTGAGGAACAGTTTTTTTTGGATCTCTCGATATAAATGAATTGGAATATTTTATGTAAAATTACAATTTAAATGTAACATTGAATAAGCATTCACCCTGGTAAATTAATCGTTTATCGGGAAAAAGCATTGGCTGCCGAAGTTTATGGAAATAAACAGTTAGAGGCAATAAATTGGGCCTGTTAGAGTTTACAAAAAACATTGTGATGGCTCTGACTCCGGAGATTGGGATAATTTAAATTGTTTGTACATTATTTTCTGACTTGTTTCCATTTTTGAAAAATGAACAAATCGTTAACTTGAAGAAATAATCCTTATATTTATGAACATTAATGTTAATATACTTATAGACATATTACGAAACAACCTTAATAAGGCAAATATCACAAAATAATATAAACAGCGCTGTATACCAATGGAGCCATAAGTATGCAACAGCAATGAGATAGCATGAACATACGCACATAATACTTGAGTAAGAAAGAGATAACCGTACAAAAAAGTTATTTCAGTAGGCATATTTTGTTGACATATGCCGTAATTAAAATGAGCGTCAAGTCTACTCAAATATTTGTTTCTATGTTCATCTCTTTCTTATTCAATTATTGATTTTTGTTTTTTATGATATCTCATTGCTGTTATACACAGGTTGCCTAAAATTGTACAGAACATGGCAATTCCATGAATTGAAAAAGGTTCAAATACTATTTCCCATAAGAATAACCGAAATAAAAATGCTTAATTACTTTAGTAGCTAGGCAACAGTAGGTACAATAGCTACTTGTTGCCTAGCTACCAAAGCATTTATTGTATTTTCCATTTCGGTTACTCTTATGGCAAATAGTATTTGAACCTTTTCCAACTCATGGAATTAACATGTTCCGTACAATGTTAGGCAACCTGTATAGTTATGGCCTCATTGGTATTTTGGGCAGTAAATGTTCAGCTATTTTCTTAAACATTTTTATATAATTCGAATAGAGCACCTTCACTTACCAATCAATTAGACTGGTTAGATTAGTTTTATAATATTTGTAAATCAGGCTATAAATACCCGCTTAAATATCCATTTTGGGTATTTACCCGGGTATTTACCCCTAAAAATAAATACCCGGGTAATTTACATCACTACCCCTGAACCCAAGAAACATATTTTTTTTCATTGGTCTGTGTGTTTGTCTGTCTGTGTGTCTGTCTGTGAACAGAATATCTCAAAAACGAAAAGAGGTATGGGGTTGAAACTTCATATATAAGTTGTGTGTACTATGTAGATGTGACAGCAAGCTTTTGAAGAAAATCGCATAACCGGAAGTAGGTGTTTACTCTTGTGATTTTTCAGTAGTTTTCAATTTTTTCAAAAACGGCTAACGTTTTTTTTCAAACTTCACATTATTATTACATTTTTGTGTATTGATGTGAGATAGGTGATTTTCCAGTTGAATACTTCTAAAACGGGTTTCTTTTGTTTTGTTTCTCTCTAATTTTTTTATTAACTCCAGTTTTACATAGAACACCCGCTATATTATTACATTTTTAAATTTAGCTTAAAATTCTAGAGAAAATTTGTCTCTTCAACTAACGCTCTTATTTTGTACCGTTTTCGTAGAATTTGTAATTTTTGGAAAATTTTTGTCAAATGCTTAAAAATTTAATAGTAGATTATGCAATGATGGAGAGAAATGCGTTATTTTGCTGAGGTACTATTTCTGACTCAAGGGCGAAGCTCAAGAGTCAGAAATTGCACTGAAGATTGCAGGAAGATTTAAAACGAAAACCCGTTTTTTTAAACGTCATTTATTGACATTTTAGTTACAATTATTTTAAAATTAGTTGCCTATGGTAAATTTTAAAGTTGGTTGCACTGTAAGTCATTATGACAAGAGCTCACAATTATGTCAAATTCGATGTTAGCAGGTTAGGTTTTGCGTCAGTTTGTGTCAAAACTGCAGCAAAACCTAACCTGATGACCTCGAATTTGACATTATTGTTCTGTCAGTCATAATGAAAACTCCCTAGGGAAATTTTTGTCTTATTTAGTCTCTAGGGAGTAAATATTTTACTTCTATCACAATTTTGATGCTATAGAAACCGACTTCTACTGCCGGTCGTGGAAAAAATCAATTTTTTGGCTAATTATAAGACCACTGTAAAAGGAAGTTGTGTGCGTGTATCACACCAGATTTTTCTTTTGCCGTTGGTTATCAGTACGCCTCGGTATCTAAACAAAAATTAATTTGAGCAGCTTTCTATTAACTTCTGTGGTAATAGCGAACGTAACATTACAAGATTTGGAAAGAGACGGTTTTATTTTGCACAAGATGGTGATATCGATGATAATTTTATTATTATTATTATGTGTTACTATTTTCTTCTCCTTTTCTCTGAAGCCTGCAGTTGATTGCCATTACACCCCACGATACCAGTTACATCGGTAAAACGTTGCCTATGGAAGTTAAATTTCTGAATAAATAATAGTCGCAGGGGGGCATATTGGGTCTATACTCTGCATAAAACAGATTGTGCCTTGTGCACCCATTCAGATTCAGAACCCTTTTCAAACAAATGTTGACCCTTTCTGTATAGCACGATGTTGTTTCTCAAGTGCTATAGAGTAGGTACTTGCGGTGATTGTTTTACCTTTCTTCATGTAATTAATTTAAATAATTCCCTAATGGTCCAAGAACGCCATAAGCTTACCTGTAGACACTTGTGCTTGACGTTTTTTTTAGATAGGGCGAACCCATATGAACATTGCTTGGGTCTCAGGACCCCAATAATGAACCCAGGTTTCATCTCCTGTCACTATTTTCGACAACATATCTGAATATTTTTTTCAGTAAACCCAAATTCTTTGAAGAATTCTCCCGACGATCTTTCTATTCAGGAGTCACAAGTTTTGGAAACCTTCTGGCTGACATCTTTCTCATTCTTAGCTATTCATACAAAATGTGTAGAACACTTGGGTTGCATATTCTCAATGTCACAGTGATCTCTGCTACCTTCAAACGTTGATTTTTTCAAGAATCATTGACTCTACTTTTCTGCACATTTCAGGATTCATTCCAGTTGTCGGCTGTCCTGGTCTTGGATCGTGTTCTGCCGATCCACAACCCCAACGAAACCGTCGTGACCGGTACAGTGAAATCTCTCATAACGGACACAACATTAAGCGGACCCCTCTATTAAGCAGACGTTTTTCTTACCACCGTCGGGAACCAATTAGGTTTAAATGCAAGGGCATCTTCGTTAAGCCGACTCTCTGTTAACAGGACGTGAACAGGAAAATTCTGGAAATTTTGAAATATTTCCTTCTTTAGCGGATATGTTACTAATTATTACGTGCTTAAATGCTAGGGAATTAGGAGAATTACATGGTTTCATATGTGTGGTATGGGGCGCGTTATAAATTGCGTGTTCAGATGCTAGCTAGAAAACTAGGGAAATTACGTCTTTTCATATGCGCCCTATGTTTTTCCAACCTTAATCCGCAGTCGTGTATCTGAATTTCGGAAGTATTTTGCGAAAACGATTTTATTTATCTATAGCAAAATGCTCCTGTGAGGATTTTAGTGGTTATGAACTAGCTGCACATCTAGAAACCTATTATACTAATAAATTATTCGAAGGGAAAAACAAAAAAACTTTGCTAGAGTTTTTTGCTAAAAAATAATGTATGGGAGGATGCGATGGTGCTGTGTACCTAGATATGTAGTAGTATATATCGCTCCGTTGATAGAAAAGTGACACATCTAAAAATTGTCAATTTTTTAGCAGAGCTATTTTAAAATTCCGAATTAGAAGAAAGGTAAAATTAGGATAGTAAATAATATGTATGAATTTACTCTTTTTTGTGTTATGCTAGCATGATAATGTAATCTTTAAAACTCTTGCAAAATTAGACGATTACAACCCCGATAATGTGAATGTCATCCCATATTGTAGTTGTGACACTTCTATATAAGCAAACACTTGTTTACTCGTTAATGTCAGTTATAAAAATGTAAAAACTTAGTCGATTTTTTTAAAGTTTATTAGAAAACGCAATACAAATACAAAAATACAAAAGGTAAGAACATAAATTTACGATACTTATTTTATTTTACAACATAGAAGTATTACAAGTTCTTATAAAACTCGGCATGTCGGCTAGGAATGTGGTTTTTCTCCAATAAATATAAAAGCCCTTCTTTCTTTTTATCGGCCAATTTTAGTTTATGTTGGTACAATGCTTGTAAAGTTAGATGGTTTCCTCTATCTACTGCCTTTCTGGGTCTTTTTATATTTCATACACAGAAATCTTGTGCGTAGGACGTCTTGTACAGAATTTTAAATGGATCTTCCTTTTCAATCTTCAGTATTTTCATATCACCCATCTTATCGTCATTCCTGTTGTTTATATTTCCAATATTGTCATTCAATAGCTTCAAATCAGCAAAATCTTTAAAAGATAGTTTCTTTACTAAGTACGGTTTTCCTGTTTTCTTCGCACTTTTGATCAGTCCAATGTATTCTGCTGGTACAAAAATTGCTCTTGATTTCAAAGCACGTTTCACTTGATGCTAAATCACGGAATGTGCAGAATCGCTTTCATTCTGCGTATGTCCCGCTATTAAGAACTTATGCGTTATAGACTTTACGTTAGTGTATGTCATCAAAGCATAAATGTACATTGTGAAAATGAAACAATTTTTCTGTTGTCCCACACAGTTAGAATACAATATAATTTCAATTGAATCATCAGGATTTAATTTTGATCTCTCTTCTATATAATTGAGAATGCAACTACCAAGTTTGTTGGCTCCTCTAAACTCTGTTCACGAAACTCCTGGGCTGTCAAAAATAATTGTTTTAAAATTTCTTGAGTGTACATATAATAGTAACTTTTTTATGGAATGTACTTCAAATCTAGTGACTAAACTAGTGATAAATAAAGATAGGTTACGTTCGATGGTTTTATGTCAAAAGTAGAAAAATATTATTAAACAAAGTTACAAATTGGAAATGTAAGTGTTGAATTTTAAGCCAAAACGTACCTAGGGATGTAGTGCTACAGAAAAAGAGAGAGAATAAGAAATTTATAGTGGATACTTTTATATTTCCACAATCAGTCCGTTGTTTCAGAATCTGAAAAGAATTCTATGTCGGACTCATCAGTATCAGATTCAGTTAACGATATTATGACTGAAGGAATATCCGCCACACTGCAAGTGTCCATGTATTTTATCCAGCCATTTTTAATAAGTGTTTCACAATGAGCAATACTGTTCTTCCACATTTGCTCTGTAAAATTACTGAGAGCTATACGCCATAACTTGTGAACATTATCTTTGGATGAAGGTTGGGATCGTATATGCTTGTTGTAATTGTAATAGTTTTTGGCAAATGCCCATGCTAACTCTATGGGATTATACTGGCAATGGTAAGGAGGCAGTCTAAGATTCTTCGTTGATAGAGACAATTACGAATTGAAATGTCACTTTGACAAATAAATCAAGTTTTGAAATTTGGAAGTTTTAAACTTTTGCAGTGTTTCCAAATGTGAAAGTAGAAAGTTACCAACAAAATTTTAAATTTGCTGCCAACTTAAATATAATTATTACAATTTGACAGCCCAGGAGTTTCGTGAACAGACTTTATGTCCTTGGGCTTCATCCCATACATAACAATAGCATTGATCATCCTGTTCTATCTGTCTTATTTCGTATACTGTGAAATTGAGAAGGTTCAGTTTAGATTTATAGTAGAACGTTGATGTTTCTCCCGTAGGACATTCAATCAACAAAAATCGTTTAAAATGCGAGTACATAGTTAAAAACCGATCATAATTTTTAGAAGCAACTAGAACTATATTTTATTAACGGTAAGCTGACAAGGTTTAAAGATATTAGTCAATTTCCAAAATTTTGCTTCAGATATGGAGTTTTGCTGTGCAGTCGGATGCAAAAGCAAATCTGAAAAATGTGTGATAACGGAAACTTTCCTTAGGAATATGGACAGACGCGACTTGTGGACAAAAAAATTAATAGAGAAAATTTGTAGTCTAATGGTTTTTCAAGAATTTGTGAGAAGCATTTTGCAGATTGTATGTGTGAATAAGCACGAGTTGGTGACATAAAAGACTTAAGGATAATGCTGTTCCGACATTATTTACTTTCTCATCGTCTGCTTCGGACCCTACAGCCATTGAAAATACCAATGTCTTTATAAAGAACTGGTCAAATTTTAAAATAACATCCTTCCAAAAACTGATTTTATCGACGTTTAAATTTTAGGTATGGAGTCTTGTGCATATGAATGTAAAAATAGGTCTGAACATGGTATTAAAGTGAAAAGCTTCCCTAGAAATAAAAAAGTGGGGCTTGTGGCCAAATAGGTTAATCGCGCATATTAGAATAACATAAAAGATCAGAATAGAATCTAAATGTAAAAGCATTTTATATAAATAAAATGCATATTGTTACTGTAAAACATATTGCAACTTTTAATCAATTAGAAAAGTTTTTTATATCCAAAGTTCTCGGTGTTCGTTTAAGAATAGCTGAAACGAAAACGAAAAAGCAAAATACACAACGAAGTAAATACAATTGTAAATCTGCGGCAATGCACAATGTAGGCTATATAAATGAAGTGGGAAGTTATGAAAAGTAATTTTAAACGTGTTAGACTATATACCCACTGTTTTACTAGTTTTGGGTTTACTGCAGGCCAAGCTCCTTCATGGGGTGTTAGTGCCTCACCATTATTATTATAAGTTCTGTAGATTTATTATTATTTATATGAGCACTAACTGTAAATAAGATGTATCTCATTGATACGACATTGTTGGTTTTACTATTTAGTCATATACCGTGCGATCATTTACTTATACCAAGCATTTATTTAATTAAACTTTTCCAACCCCAACCCCGTCACTAGTATTGGGCCGCCACTGGAGTCGGCCATATTATGTCTTATGTCATAAATGACATTTCATATGGCCAGACTGTTTATGCAGTGTGTCCCCGGATGGACCTAACTATACTTGTAAACTTTCTTATTTTGCATTTTAGGAAGAACAGTCATTCTTCATAAAAAGTTTTGCTTCATCTAGCAAGTCCGCAGCCACTACCAAAATTCCGAATTAACATACAGGGTGGTTAGAAAACGAGACAACGTGAAATTGGGTTAAGAATAAAGTGCCTTTTATTTGAAAGGAAAGCATAAGTATTACTGGAAAAAGATATTTAAAATTGCAATAGAAGCTTACATATCTAATCTGAACGTTGTATCTCAAAGTTGATTTTTTTATCAAAATTTATACTAGTATAAATTTTGCTATTATTTCAATAAAGATAAAAAATCAACTTTGAGATACAATGTTCAAATTAGACATGTGAGCTTCTATTGAAATTTAAAACATCTTTTTCTAGCAATACTTATGCTTTCCTTTCAAATAAAAGGTACTTTACTCTGAACCAAATTTCACGTTGTCTTGTTTTCTAACCAACCTGTATGTTATTTCAGGATTTTGGTAGTGGCTGCGGACTTGCTAGATGAAGCAAAACTTTTTATGAAGAATGACTGTTCTTCCTAAAATGCAAAATAAGGAAGTTTACAAGTATAGTTAGGTCCATCCAGTGGCCTGTCTTAACCACAATGTGGTTCTGTGAGCCCTCTTTGCCCTTAGGCAGGGTAGGTGGCTAGCCTTGCCTGCCGAAAGTGAGGAAGAGTTCCCTTGTTTAGGGGTTGACGACTACCACAGGTATTAGTGTGGTATTCGGGGAGTGTACGATTTTAAAAATCCTTCTAGATTCCGCCGGAATTCGAACCCGAGCCGGCTGCCTGATAGGCGAGCATTCTCAAGTGTATCAATTGCTTTACGTATTTATTTAAAATTACCGGTCATTATTGCTGAAGGTAGAAAATAATTTTCACATATAATCTCGTAAGAGCATTAATTCTCTCCGGAAATTTTTCTGAGTGCGTTCCAACGTCATATTAATTTGCCCGAGTGGGATGTTGTTGGAATGCACGAAAAATGATGAACTCGTGAACTAATTTTTCTATTGGTCATTAATGAGTATCGTACGATTTTCAAAGTTAAAAATTATAAAAAAATATTTAAGATCAAGTATGACATACTATCCATTCACAAAACTCGTGAACTGTCAAAATGCTGTCAGGTTGGTATCTTGTTTAAATTCTGGGTTGGAACTTCTGCTTACTGATTTTGGCAGCACTGAAATTTTTGAAATTTAACAACTAGACTTGTCGCACTTTCTTGTAAAAAATAATCACTTATAATACCATAAGTAGTCAAAGTTATGTCGACTATTTTTGTGGTGGTGTCACGAATGTCCATTGCGCTTTGGTACGATTAGGACGAGTGCGCTAGCACGAGTCCTAATCCCAAGCGCAATGGACATGAGTAGTGATACCACCGCAAAAATAATCTACTTAACTTTGACTAAGAATGGTATTCGAGGGACTATTTAATGAACCAAACTACCTTTTTCAAATTAGTTTTCAGTAAATCTAGCAACAAACCACGCAATTTCTATAGTAACAGAACACTAATGTCGACTTTTTCTAATAAAAATCGCATTTGTTAAAAATAGTCACTTGAATACCTTCTAGGAAGATATATCCACTGATATTTTTTTGATTGGTCAAGAAACGTCAGAATTCTGGATTTTCATTGGTCACTTTTTGACAGATGACAGGTGAATTGAATAGTCTTCAAAATTCTTTAATTTTTGTGCATACACTTCAGTTGCAATGGAACAGAAACGAAAGAGGGTTTTATTATTGGAAAAAAAAGGCTTAGTTAATTATTACGAGGAAAAACTTCGCTTAACTTTTGACACATGTAAGAAAACCTAACTATAATATTACTAGAAATCACTAGATTCAAAGTACATTCCCAAAAAAACTGTATTTCTAGGTACACTCAGCAAATATTTAAAAAATTTGACATTGACAGTTCACAAGTTTTGTGAATGGATAATAAAAGTACTATCAAATTAGTATTTAAAATGACAGTGACATTGATACCGTGTGATCAAAAATAAGATTAATAAAAACATCTGAACTACTTAATATTGCCCATACACCATTGATTGCTTGATCATCCTTAAAATTCATTTCTAGCATGCACTGATGCTGTCAAATTAAACTGACATAAAGAAGTGACAGTTGTATTAAGGCGGCTAATGAGAACTCATGCATTTCTATATCGTGCGGGGTACATTTTTCATTTGCGTCTTGAAAGAAAAATATTTAGGCAACTGTAGATACATCACTTCGATTTGTATAGAATGCTGAAAGCAGCTTATTTCAGTAAGTAGGTACCTTATCTGTTAATCTAGGTATTACCTAAGACAAAGTTTATATTTATAAACGAGGTGGCCCAAAATGTCACTGTGTTTGTGACCCTAAACAAATGTATATATACCATTTTATCTGGATAAGTAATTATTGTAATTTGACGCAATGCAATTAGATTTAACGACGTTTACGTCACAATTAGCTTGTCTGGTTCGCCAACCTTAAATATTTTCTTTGAATAAAATGGGTAACCAATGATGCACTGGAATGAAAATGTCTAAATTCCATGTCTGAAGGTACTAATTACAGTTTCAATGACTAATTAGGTTCACAATAAACATCTACTATTAAAGTAAAGGCACAAGGGATTTTCTTTGGTTTTCCTTGTACTTTTAGTGCAGTGTGGTCTGTTGACTTGTGTTGTGCAAATTTTCATAAATATCAATTTACCATGGCCAAAGCCATGCTATGCTTGTCTAAACCTAGAAAAAGTAAAAAACTGATTATGAAAAGGGTCCGACTAAAGTAAGTTAACTTTGTTAATAGTTTCCTTTTTTTTACTATTTTACCGTATGTTTTTTAATAATTTATTTAAATACAACTACAATTTTCCCAAAAAGTGTGCAACAAGTGCAAACTTTTAATATTGATTTCTAAAACAATTTACTCTAGAAAAATTGCAATTATTATTAAAGCTGATAATTATATGCACTCAAATGTAGGAAAATATGTGCATATATATGCATAAATTTTGTTGATTATATGCACCCAAAGTTACAATATATGCACATAATATGCTCTAATTTTTTTGAAAATGAGTAGAAGTATTCTAAATAATCTAAAAATGTTAATTATTTTGTATGAGTATATTTATTTCTCTAATTTTTATTCAAAGATGTCATTCATTTTAACCTTTGAATATATAAACGTGGACTGCCAACGCCAACTTCATGTTGTAAGCCAACATAAAAATGAGATCTTCCTTAATCCCGCCAGACTATTATTCACCCAACACTCGAAGTTCGCCCCTTGAAATGGATTCTATGTTGGCTGATTCCTTATACCATTACTTCTATGGGAAAAGTGGGGTTGCTAGAAGTCTATGTTTATAGATATAGTCAAAGATTGTAACAGGGATTTCCCCTTTCCTCTGCTTATTTAGATACGCACACTGCACTCCAGCGGTAGAAAGTGAAAGTATATATCACAGTTGCACACAAAAATGTTATTAATAAATTTAATGGAATAGTAAATTTTACAAAAAAAATTTCAAAAAGTTCATTCATTAGAAATTATTGCTAAATATAACCAAATATGCAAAATCCAGAAAGTATGCTCAAAAACGTATAATTATGCAAAATATGCATATTGAAACTTGGCTTAAACGATTTGTTTTCATGTAATTAGTATACATATGCAAAAAGTTTCGCCGGCATATGAATTATACAAAATATACATTTGCCATATAATATCAGCTTTAATTATTATATATAAAAATATCATCCAAGTTTAGTTTTCATTATCTATCTAAACATAACCCAATAAGTAAATTAAATCGCATAAGTTTACTTTTAATACACAATTTACAAAGTTTCATTCATAAAATGCAACATCTAGAAAGCATGAAAACTGACAAAGGGAAACAAAACAGCACATTACTGTCTGTGTATTTCTTCATAAAAAATCAATAAATTAAATTTCATGCTAATTTGCCGATATTTCATGTTTCTGCTAAATTTATTTGATACCTAGAATAATCGATCGACACAATACCTATATTTTCATTAAAAAATTCATATGAGCATTCTTATGAATAATTTAATTTCCTATCGATTTACTTACAAATATAGGGGGTGTTCTATTCGAAAAACAAAATTTGACTTTTTTGAGAATAGCGGGTACCTAACCCCGGAAAAATAATTAATTACACTATTTCATACATTATTTATTTTATATACAGGAAGTTTATTATAACGCGCAATGTGTAAATTTGAAAACAGGCAATGTTTTTTACAAAGAGTACTTTTTTGTGAAGTCAAAAATAAACTTTTTCCCTCTTTGTAACCCAATCCGGGGACATACTGTAGATGTGGTTTTAAAATCCTCTAAAAAATTGTTTAAGGGTTTTTTTAAATTTTACCCCTAAACATAGGACCACAAAGTGTAGGCGCACTAAGAAGCTTATTAGAGGATAAAAACTTACAAAGGGCGGTGAAACTATAACTATATAAAACAGTCATCAGACCGGCAGTAACTTTTGGTAGTGAAACGTGGCTACTCACCAAAGAAAATGAAAAGAGACTCAAAACCTGGGAAAGAAAGATCCTATGCAAAATAACAGGAGGTATAAAAGAGAATGGGATATGGCAAAGAAGAACAAATCAGGAACTAAAAGAGATATACAAACAATAAGCACTAGCAACGGTAGTCAGACAAAACAGATTGAGATGGCTGGGGCATATAAGAAGAATGAATGCAGAAGAACCGATAAGAAAAATGCTAGATACAGAAGTGGTTTAAGGGTTTTTTTAATTTTACCCCTAAAAGGGTAAAATAGAAAGGGGTAGGGGGTTAAAATTATCAAGTTTTTCGCTGTGGATTTATTTCAGGATAAAATGAACTTTGGTAAAAAGAATTTTTTGAAATTCTACCCCCTTAGGAGCTGAAAAGGGAAAAACGTTTTCAGAAATTCCTTAATATCTTTTAAACCCGATAAGATGGCTTTGTCAAGGGCAGATCAATAGAAGCTAACTTGGTTTATTATACTGACTATTTACTTAATTCTTTTGAAAATAAATGCCAAGTTGATAGTATATATACAGATTTCAGTAAAGCCTTCGATTCAGTCAACCATGTTATACTTATCCAAAAACTTAAATGCTTCGGAATAGCAAGCTCTCTTTTACAATGGTTTATAAGTTATTTGTCCGATAGGACTCAATTTGTAAAATACAGGAATTTGACGTCTGGAGAGATCAGACTTTTTTCAGGCGTTCCCCAAGAATCTCACTTGGGCCCCTTATTATTCATCATCTTTATAGATGATGTAAAGTTTATTTTGAAAAACGTCAAATACCTGTTATTTGCAGATGATTGCAAAATTTTCAAGACGATTGCGAAACCTGATGACTTTCAATGCCTACAAGCTGCACTTAGCGCCTTTTCAAAATGGTGCGCAGACAATCAACTTGTGTTAAATCCTATTAAATGCAAAAGCATAACTTTTTTACGTTCTAGATCACCCATGGAATTTATATACGAAATTGATCAAATGCCTATCTCTAGAGTTTCATCTATCAGGGATTTGGGTGTCATCTTCGATTCAAAGATGACATTCAAGGAGCAGGTTGACTCAGTTGTTCGTAAGGCCAACCAAATGCTAGGTTTTGTGAGGAGAACTTGTTTGGGTTTTCGTTCAGTTACAGTGCTTAAATCTCTGTACGTATCTTTGGTTAGACCAATTCTAATGTTTTCTTCAGTAGTATGGTCGCCGTATTATAATACTAATTGCACCAGGATTGAGACAATCCAGCATAAGTTTTTTAGAATCATATTATCAAGAATGCAATTACCTGATCCGTTTGTTGATCATGAGTATGGTTTTATTGCTAGACAGTTGAATGTATCGTTTCTAAGATCATTGAGAAACTTTGGCGACTCCATTTTTCTTGTTTAATTGATAGCAGGCAAAATGGATTGTCGTTTACTTTTGGAAAGGGTTAACTTTTGCGATCAGAAATTACAATTCTGCATATCTAGCGAACAACCCATTGTCGAGAATGTGCAAAATATGCAATGAGCTGTCGACTGACTTATTTAGTCAGCCTTATTCACAATTAAATACTAGTTTGAGGGAAATGCTTTTGAAATTTGAATGATGTTAAATTTTCGGTATTTAGTTTTGGTTAGTTTTGTTAATTGATATAAATGTTAAAATTTAATTTGTTATTGTTTGCAAGTTATAAATTTTTTTTTCTACTCATATGTCAAAACATGTGTATTCTTGTATATAAGGACTGCACGTCCGTTTATTAATAAATAATAATAATAAGATATCTACTTAGCATTTACTTGCAAAGGTTTCCTATAATGTCTGAAAACGTATTTTAGAAATTTGCCCTTATCCACCCCTAAAGGTACGAATTTTCATATGTGGTAAATTATAGAACCCATTGTATATCCTGTGTTCGTTGTGTTAGAACACTAGTTTTTGGCATTTAGACTTCTTTAAAATTTTTAGAAATAGGTTTAAAAGTTTTTTTTTAATATTATTCTGATACAAATTATATGAATAAAAGATAAAGCACCGACTCAACAACGCAGAGCCGTAGTAATCCTTGGTATCAGGAAGTTTGGCAAGAAGTCCTTTCGTTACGTAGGGAAGTGCTAGGAAAGAAGTTTTCAAATTTCCTCCTAAAGGGAAAAAAGGGGTAAAATGTCTTCCTCAATATCTCTAAGGCCCGATAATATATCGATTTGGTTTTTACTTAGAAAGGTTACCTATACAAGTTCCTTAAACTAAATTTAGGATTGTGCACGATTCAACTCCTAAAGGTGCGAATTTGGATTCAGCAGTCAATTATAGAACCTTTCATCTCTCCTGTGCTTATTGAGTCAAACCGTGGTATTTGGACATATTTGTTTTTTAGATCTTTAAAAAATTGTTTCAAGTTTTTTCGAAATTTCTTTTCTAATGCAGTAAAAATGGGATAAAAGTAAGAAGGAGTTAAAGAATAAGCTTTTTTGCCGTGAATCTAATGTAGAATAAAATAGGAGGATTGTTGAAATTCCACCCCCAAGTGGTGGAAACGGGTATAGTGCTACAATGTATGAATACAACATTTAATACGGTAGATATATTTTTTTATATTATTCTCGAAATACTAAAACTATAGTTTTATCAAACTATAAAAGTGGAATGACAGTTACATACACATTTCCAGGGGATACGTAATGCATAAAAGAGTTATGGAAAACTTTTTTCAGAAGAATAGTGTTTCCCTTTTATCTACAATATTGTTCTGCAGCGTTTGTTAGTTTAGGCATCTAGCGTATTAAGTGACGGGGGAGGAGGGCCCTCTAGAATTCATTTAAGATTTAGAAGAAAAAACGAACACATGTAGTCCGTACGAAGAACGGGTATTAATAATCAATGCTAGTAGTCTATAAGAACATCCATGAAGATAAAAGAAATTATCTCATTTTTATTCATATGACTGCTCACGTGCCAAATCTCCATTTTTTATTATAGTTTCGTTTTATAGATTACATTTGTATCATGCATTAGACATTACAATACATTACACACATTATACGTATATGCTTTTAAGTTTTACTTTACGCCATGGTTTCTATATGAAACGTTTCTTTTTTCTGCGGTGTCGCGGGGGAGGCAAGAGTTTACGAATAAAAGTGTACAATATCAGTCCTTTTCAGGACTAACCAGGAACACCTGAAGACGGGAGTAGATGAAAACTCCTGAAACATCGTGTGATATACACCCTAGACCCTGGAAAATGTCCTATAAAAACACATCAATATACCTATGTTTATTATAAATTATAAATATATTTACCTCTACGCGTTGGGTTATGTTAAAATGTTTTTATCTTCATTGGTGTTGTTATAGACTATTAACTACTAACGCACTCAGTGTGGTATTGGATATTACCGCACTCTTTTTATATAAAAAAATACATTGAATCAGAATTTATTGATCAAGATAAAATATTGAACAATACACGTTTGATTATGCCACAAGAATACCTCAACTACAATCTGATACTAAGATAACAGTAAGTACATCACTATTTCAGTAAAAGATGGTTTTAGTTGACAGACGTTTTCTAGGAACCAGAAAGAGAAAGCGACTTATAAGTTTCTGTCATGATGTGGTTTGCCTTTGTATTAATGACTTACATTACATCATCCTTAACATGAACAGAGAAATTGTGGGTGCTAACAAATAGTATATTATATACCAAGGGACATTTGATCCTCGGGACGAAGTAGAGGGCAATAATCACTCAAGGGATCAAAGGCACTTTGGTCTCCAGGTACATACACTATTTTTTGCACTCCCGGATTACAAATCATGAAATAAATCTGATTTTGCTGGTTTTAAAATTTATACGTTCAATTCGGAAAAATGTATGGCTTAGGAAATGTAGATGAGTAACTAAGGTAATGTTGTAAATAATGTCATTTTGAAGGACCAAAGTTGCACTTTTGATCCCTCAGCGATTAAAAGTGGCACTTTGGTCCCTCAAAATGATGCCTAAAGTAGGTCGTTTAGTCTCGGGAGTGCAAAAAATGTGTATTGATATTTATTGTCAGTCTAAATATGTGTAGAATTAACCTTTCTTGTCAACTATTTTTTGGAAAGTATTGATTTTTGAAATACCATTTAAAAATTGATATCACCAGCAGTAGTTCTGTTATTAGCTGGGGCTTTTAGAGCAAGTGAGGACCTACAAAACCAATGGGCTATTTAGCCCACTAATCTATTTTTATATTTCAAACAAAATGAAACATTCACTTTTAGAATCATTACAAGATAAGTATCACTAACAGATTATGTCAATTATCAGCCCATAATCCCTCTGCAGGTAGAAAGTCTTACGGCACTTGTTATATGAGTTGCCTAACCGGCAATGACGTAGGCCGTAGAATAGTTAAATAAAATAAGCTAAAATAATTTTGTTAACAAGATTATGAGGCCCACCAAAGAGATGCAGTATTTCTTGATGAACTTTTTGTTTAATAATAAATATAGAATTTGACTAGCATATAAACATTTTTAAAGAAGACTTTAGGTTTTAAAATATTTGTCATGAAATAATAATAAATAAGAAAATCGTAATAATTAATTATCTGTGTCCTTTAGATCGAATAACTACATGAAGGTCAAATTTGATTAACCTTAAGAGTTCTTTACTGCAGGGAGGCCTACTTTGAATTTATTGCTGAAGTCAAGAAATTTAAAACAAGTTTCGTCTGTTTTGGAATAATTTAGCACTGTATAATTGGTTGCGAACATTACTCCTTAGAAGCCTTAATTATAGTCTGTTTTTAAACTAGGAGGAGGAAGCCTAATTTACATAAATTGTCATCAAAACATAAACTAAAAACATTTGGTACCTAGCAAATTAAAAAAATTATTTCATTTTTAATGTTAACAAGCGCATTTAAAATAATTGTAAACGTTATAATGCATTTTGTTTATTTACATTTAATAGCTACAATATTTTATTGTACATATTTTTTTTATATAATTACAGTTTTTGCACGATGGGCTAAACAAACGCCCTTCTTAAGTTACACATTCGTTTTCCACACTTAAATAAATTTAGAAAGAAATGGTGTCTAATCATCATCTCAATTCTCAGATGAACTGGTGTCACTATCAGCGCACGGAGGTATTTATTCCTTCACTATATGATTTAATAATTCCAGGTAGGGGTGCGCAATATTAAAATTTACATATCAACATTCCATATCAATATTATATTGAAATTTAATTTAATTTAATATTTACTAATATATCATTATTATTATGAGCCTATTTGGTTCCATTGTTGGGCAAAAGCGTCCCCCTCTTTTTTCCATTTCCTTTTGTCTGTTGTCTCCTTACACCAAAGTTTTCCTCCCATTTAGCTCTATTTCTTCATCCCATCTAACTTTTGGACGACCTCTCTTTCGCCGTCTTGTTGAGCGGCAAATTTACTTGACAAATTTCTTAGCAAAACATTCAGACAGAAATCGTCAAAATTTAATCGGCCATTTTAAGGCACTTGGGGTATTACTGTTGATCGTTTCATGTTCGACTGTGTTGTTTTTAGTTTATTGTGTAGTTTGGGAACCATATATCAGAGTTGGGATAATGCACATGTTAAACACTTTTCGTTTTAATGAATTTGAAATATTGTTTTTAAATGTTTTTTTAAAGATCGATTTGTGTTCGCACTTCTCTTTGAGTTTTACTGTCAAATAAAATTAATTGTCCAAGGTAGACGATCTTTTATGTATTTAACTTTTTGTCTGTCCAAGACGATATCTTCTGATTTCCTGTTCGTTATAATGTTAGTTTTTCAAAATTGATTTTTAGACCAACTTTAGCGCTTTTTATACTTAACTCTTCTAGCATTTGCTTTATTAAAGTTCTGCTCTCAACTCACAATACTATGTCGTTCGCAAATAGCAGGTTTGACAGTTTTTTCCCCATTAAATGTTACACTTTGCTTTTCCCAATTTAAGTTTCTAAATATTTGCTCTAGTGTGCAGGTGAAAAGATTTAGCAACAGAGGATCGCCCTGATGTACACCTCTTTCTAGATGGAAGTATTCTCCCTCCCTAATCTGATATTTGCCTTTCCTTGGTTGTATATTTCTTCTATAATCTTAATGTATTCTTTGAAATCTCTCTTTATCTCTCGTTTCTGTGTTAAATATCAGTGTCGTTCGTAACACTTTGTAGTCGCTGCCTTTTCAAGCTGATTTATTTAGGCTGATTTTGTGACCATTGCGTTATTTGTAGTTAACATAAAGTAAATTTCGTTTCTATATATACCATTAGAAGATTTCCATATCCATTTCCTACCTGCTCTAGCATTAAAGAAGGAGATTGTTATATATAATCTATGTTTTATTGCGAAACCTACTAACTCTCTTCTTTTATTGTTCCTTTTCCCATACCCAAATGGACCCAAATGAAACCATTATTAAAACTCAACTAAATTTTAGAACAACACCTCCTAGAAGTTTGGTCAACAAGGAGGTAAGACATTGAAGCCCCCTACCTTCTAACAATAAAAGAAGAGAGAGTAACAAACAAACAAAAACAATAAACCTGAACGTATGTATATTTATTGTAAAAGCACTTAAAGAAAAACCGCCAATTTATTGTTCACCAAAGGAGAAAGAAAAGGCTAAGGCAGAGTCGGGTTTGCATCAATAAAAAACTAAAAAATAAAGTAGAAGAAATACAAGGGTATACATAAAGAATGGCTGCACTAACTTTAAATTTATGTAAAAACCAAAAACTAGTAATCGAGCAAGTGTATGCCCCAGTCGAAGAACTGGAAAAGTTTTACGACTTGGAAATAGCATTAGAAGAACCAAGAAGTAAAACAAGAGATGTAATAATTATAGGACACCTTAACAGTAAAGTAGGGCTTCGAGTAAGAGATGAAAAAAAATTAAATATCCTAAAAATATCCAGATATCGATATTCGATGTAGAGATCTATGATATTTGTCAATATATTGATAAATATAAAAAATGTCGATATCAATGAATATATATATTTCATATATCGATGTTTGATGTATCGATATTTGATATTTCCATAAATCGATATATCAATATGGAAGTAATATTGATATTTATCAATATATAGCCCAGCCTTAATCCCTGGTCCCCTTCCAATCTGTTTGGGGCTGATAACTTTACTGGTCTGCCTGTATTCTTGTATCGTTTGATATACAGTGGAAGTTGCAACTCCTAAAAACTTGACATTTTAAAATATTCATACAATAATTCTTAATCCCTTTGACATCTTACTCATTGTATTGACAATTTTAGATACGATAGTGGTCATATTCATATCTGGTTCATCAGTTGGTCTACTTATACATATTTAATATGCATTGCTGTATGACTAAAGATAAATGACCTAAGACTTCTTTGGGGACGAAACTAACACTGAAATGGTACTGGTTACAGCATCCATATTTATAAATATACGGAATATTAACGATGCTAACTAATTTAGGTCTACAAAGAACTGATTTTTTACTTTGGAATTACACAGAAAGAGTTTAAAAACACAAATTCTGTCTTCAAAAATTACGTCAAATGTCAACATACACGCAAATTAACATTCTGTAAAACCTGCTCAATCTTAGCCATTCACATGGGTACGTTTTAGCTCGCCAAATTTGAAACACTCCTCCTAGTTTAAAAACAGACCATAGTGTTAATTAAAATTATTATCTATTCCTTGAATCTATACTATACATACAGCTTACGTTTATCACTCTTTTTCTTGACCCTCTTTGATGAAACCGATTGGATCACACTGTATAATAGGGGGCCTGGACACAACGCCCACTGGTCACAAACCCCAACTCAGAATTTGGTCATAACGCCCAACTTCGAATCTGGTCACAATGCCCAACTTGGTCACAACGCCCAATTTTTATTTTGGTCACAACGTCCAACTTGGTCATAACGCCCAAAAGCAATATTGGTCACAACGCCCAACTTGGTCACAATGCCCACCGACGCCTGTTATAAGGGAGAGCTAGTTTTATTAAAAGGCCGCCGAAACGACTTTTAAAAAACGTTTATTTTTATTTTACAATGAAATATAACATTGGAAGCACACAGCTAGCCGCCGGACAATTTCTTACATCTAGCTATGATACGAACACACTGGAACTTATCGACTGACTGGAGCTTATCTTAGAGGTGCAGGCTACTTGTATATATACTATGTCTAATCAGCTAAGATAAGCGTTATCTCTAAAAGGGAGAGTGAGACAGGAAGCCACGTGCGTTCACGATTGCAGACTTGCAGTTCTCACAAAGAAGCTATTATTGTTCAAGGTTGCAAGCTTGCAGTTTTACACAGGGGGCCATTGTCTAGTCATAATATAACTCGTCCGCCGATAAAATGTTCAATAGCGGTATTCAAATATGCCTCTATTGAACTTATGCATTTACGTTAACTGGTTCAAAATCTTTATTTAAAAATCTAATAAGTTTAATCTTCATTGTGTTTCTATTATAATACAAATACAATATAAAAATTATTAACATAAGAATAGTACACAGAGTAAATATAATTGCAGACACACTTAAATTATCAGATTTAATATAATTAACAGGTTTTAACAAATTTTCATATTTATTAAGCTTAATTCGGTCCTCAACCAATTTCTGGGTGTCAACTGGTATCAAGTCAATCTTCGAGACATTTATGTGGTTTGATTCAGGAATTATTAAGCGGTCAATGTTTGAAATGTTTAAATTAACAATTTCATTTGAGGTTCTTTTTGCGGTGAATAACATGTGTTTTTGATTTATTGAAACAAGACAGTCTGAACTGAGGTGTAAGAGGTTAGTGCCAGATATTCCTTTTCTAAAATTCTGATTTTTACATTTGACGTCCAATATTGCTTCAGATGGGGAAGATATTAACCACGTCGCAGGATTTATTTGTGATATTTTGGTCTCTGTTAAATTGAATAAATAAGGGATACATGTTTTATTTTTATTAAATGACAGAAGTTGTGTTTCGCACAATTTGTCGTTAGGGATTTCAAAGTAGTTATTTTGATTACAAAAGTAGGTGTCTAAAGTTATAAGTTTACAATGACTTATTTCAACGGGAATGCTGTTTTTAACGTTGAATAATAAAGTACTATATGTAGGTATAATCATACGAAATTGATAATTTTGGATAAAAATCGGAAATGGTATTAATTGTATCATTTGATAATCGTTAGTTTTGGAAGTAAAAGGTATTTCGAATATAAATGTAATTCTGTTTTTAACTTGGTAAACTTTTGTAATGATAATTGACTCGTATAAATGTAAATACTGTAACTCTGCAGGATATGGAATAGTTAAAGTTTTTTCTGATATGCTATTGAGATACGTCGAAATTTCATTTAGATTTTCAATTAAATCGTCATTATCAATTAATGACATATGCATCTGCTGATTTTGGGCAAAAGTTCATGCATTTTCTAGTTCCAAACAAGTGTTAATAAGTAGTTGTAAAAATTGAATTGCTTCTAGCAAGACTGTTTTTAAGGAGTATGTAGCGAGATTTTTACCTAATTCCTCATTTTGTAAAATTATTTTATTTATATTTCTGTCTAATAATTCTTGACTCTTTGCTATATCATTGATTACTGAGATGGTATCATTTAAAATTTTAGTTTGTTTTAATATAACGTCATTTTGAATTTTATTGCTTTCTTGTAATTTAGTAATCATAGATTCATATCTGACTCCATCATTGGCGTCGAGGTTGCCAGTTAAAAATTTGAAGGCGGATCCAAGTCCGTCGAAAAGTTAATTGAGAGGACTTTTATTAATTTTATGTTTAATATTGTGAAATAATTGATTCAGAAGTTTATCAGCTTTTTCTACGTATTGTTTTAATATTATAAGTTAATTATTACGGTTGATAATAATGTCAATTTTCTCAAATTTCTATATTCAATAACATAACTTTTATTTTCGAGTAAAGGTATTACTTTCATTAAATTAGTTCTAAGTGTGTCATAACTAACAAATATAGGAGTATAGTCTACATTTCTAATAAGCGTCCATTCGCTTTGTTTAAGCACTACGTTTCCTAAGTTTAAGGGATATAATCCGGGATTATCTTTTAAATTCTTAATAATAATATCGCTCTGTATAACTGGTGATTGAGTCAGCAGGGTACAGGCGATGAAGAGGGTAGTAATCCTGAAAAAAGGGAGAGCAATAATTCCTTTTAGTCAGGGTGTTTTATATTTCATTTTTTTTAAAATTAGATTTAATTTTGAATTTCAACTTTACTTCTGAAATTTGTTTTAACAAATATTTTTTCATTTAATTGGAATGTTTGATTTTTCCGAATTGGTTTTAATTTTAAATTTCATCTTTACTTCTGAGATTTGTTTTAACAAATACTTTTTCATTTAATTGAAATGTTTGATTTTTCTGAATTTGAATTTAATTTTAAATTGTAAAGGTTTTTCTTTGTTTTCCTTTAGCAATATCAATTATAAAGGTATGTTGCTGTGAACATTTAGTTTTAACGCGAGAAATATTGTGATTATTAAAATTGTAAATACTAGATTAATACGAGCTTAGGTCTTGTTTGTTTGTTAAGTATAATTTTTATTTGAGTTTTTTCTGATTTAAATGATTTTAGTCTTAAGTTTTTTCTTAAGATGTTATTTTTTTTAAATACTTTTGATACTTAAAGTTACTGATTTATTTATTAGAATTTATTTGCAATACTTAAAGTTTTTCAAAAATTCAAGGGTGTGAACAATCTTATTTTTTCTTTAAACACACGGTTAAAAATTTAGTTATTTTGGAAAAGTCTTTGATAAATTTTCTATAATAGACTATTTGGTTAAAAATGGTTTTATTTCGATTTTTAGGTGCTGGGAAATTTTGATTGTTGAATTTTTAAATGAATCTGATTTTATTCCTTCTAAAGTAGCTATATAATCTAAATATTTTACAGATTTATGTTTAAATTATTAAATCTTATGAGTTGACTTTTATTGTCAGTTTCGTAACGGATAAAGGTATTTCGGGAGAGTAAAATACATCTCTGTATTGAGAACATAAATTAGTCAAAAGAGTTTTTTCATCTTCGTTTAAATGGTCTAATCTCAAAAAAATAATTTTTTTTAAATTGTTATTTAGATTAGTTATCTAAAATACTTTTAATGTCTGGAGTTTTTATATTAAAGTTGTAAAAAATTTTTTATTTAAATTAATTATCTAAAATACTTTTAATGTTTGGAGTTTTTATATTAAAGTTGTTAAATCTGGTAGACTGATTTTTGTTGAGTTCATAATTTTTATTTTTATAAGATTAAGGATTATAAATATTAATTTCTTATATTTCATTTAAAGTATTAATTACGCTTGTTTTAAATTGATTATTATATGATTTCAATTGCTGAAGGCATGACTAATTTTTCATTAAATTTTAATTTTGGAGTTATTTTAGTTTCATTTTTTTATGCTGATAAATTTTACGAAAAGTTCTGTAAACAGGGTTAACTGTAGGTTTTGTTGAGAAAAGGAAAAATCTTAATTTTTTAGGTTTGGAAAAATTACATTAGTTTCACTTTTTTTTGTTTAGTTTTTACGGGTTGTAATAAAATGGTATCGTAGCTCTTTCTGTCTGAATATGCATCCATTTATAATCTATTCGTGCGGATAATTTTGAAAATAAATCGGATCCAATAAGTCCTATATAGTCTTGGTTAAAATTATATAAATAACATGTATGTGTTCCGTTTTCATAAAAAAGACTGGGGATTGGTAAATCTGCAATTAAGTTATGTTGAGAAATTCCATGAGATGTAACTATCTCGAATTCTGTTTCATAAATATAATTTGGAAAATGTTGTTGTACAAATTCTGGAGAAATTATTGTTTGTGAGCTACCTGTATCAATTAAAAGTTTATCGCCGGTGGCGGGAATTATAATATACGGAAGATCTGATTTTGAATTTATATTAAAAGTTAAAATATGCTTTTCCGAGGCTCTTAATGAAAATTTACGGTATCGTCTGGATCTGGATATTCGAAATAATCTGGGGTGTGATCTAAGTCTTGTGAATTATCAGGGTCAGAATATTCCTGAAGGTTTTCGTTAAAATTTTCTGGAGTTGAAAATTCTCCATTTTCAAATACATTTTCGGTTAAGTCTTCATATTCATCCGGAGGTTTTTCTTGATGATAATTTAAATGATTAAAATTTCTATTAACGTTTTGAGAATTTGCTCGATATTTATTGGGGAAATTTGATTGTTGAGTAGCTGGTCTTTTTATAGTGCTAAAGTCCATAGGTTCTGGTTTATTTGTTGGTGAAAAATTTGGTTTAGGTGCAAATGCATTAAAGCTTGAATTTTGAGTTATTCTAGGATTATTAGGATTGTTAAAATTTGTTGGACTTTTAAAATAGTTGGGATTTTGATTAAAATTACTTTTAGGATTTTGGTTAAAATTACTTCGATTTTGTTGGAATGGTCTTTGCATGAAATTTGGGTTATTAAGTTTAGGTTGATATGAATTTCGTGTTTGAATATTGGAAGTTAAAGTTGATTTATTTAATTTTTGACTTTGAAAATTATTTTGATTTTGTGAATATCTGATATCAATTTCTTCTTTTACTATGCTTAAGGCTTGTTCTAGTGAAGTTGGGTTTCTACTTCTTACAAAGCTTCCTAAATTTTCATTTAGTCCACTTGTAAAAGTGCGAAGTGCTAAATCTTTGTTAGCCTTTAATTTATGAGTGATAATGTCTTTTGATTCTTGACTCAGAGAAACTTTTGAATTATAAATAGCCAAATGGGTTCTAACTTTATTGAAAAATTCTATGGGAGAGTCTTTATTCTGTTTTAATTTAGTTAAATCAATTAAAAGATTCAATTCTGACCTTTGGTCACCAAAATTTTCAATTAAGACATTTTTTAAGTCTTTCCAAGTATCATACTGGTAACCTGTAATTACTTCTAACGCTTGACCTTTTAATTTATTCCTTATCGAATTTAAAATTACTTGGTTGATATAATCGTTTAAATTTTCTGTGCAAAATTTAGTTGCAATGATTTCTGCGGATCTGACAAATTCCGAAAGAGTGGCTTGATTACCATCGTATGTGGGAATTTCATTTAGTAAAGCTACATTAAAATGTGGGGGAAACAATGATGCGTTTTGTTCAACCATATTTGGGTTGTTACAATTATTTAAAAATAAAATTCTAGGGATAGAATTCCTTGGTGAGCGTGATCGATCTCGTGACATAAAAATTTTTACAATTGTTTCAAAATATAATTTTTTATCTAATACTTCAAGATAATGGTGATCTAAACATAAAAATTCTGTAATTGTTAAAAAAATTAATTTCTAGGTGTTTTTACTTAAGGCGAGAATTATGTTAGTAAACAATTTACTGACTAGGGGATACTTCTAATGCCTTGTTAGGAACCCTACGCGCAAGAACGCAAGCACAAATGCAAATTAAGCACACCTAGTATGTGCAGCAATTGGTCTGGCTTACTACGTTCTGCCTGAACTTATAAATAAATATTTAAAACTATGTTAGTATAATTTTTTAAATTTTATATTATTTAACTTTGTTGCTTTAGGCGAAAGCTTTAATAATTATCCCTTTTGAAAATTATATTACGTTACTTTGTTGCCTTTAAAATTTTTACCTTGCTTACTTTGAAGCTTGAAAATTATTACTTAGGCGAACGCTTTAATAGTCGTTACTTTGTTGCCTTTAAAATATACCTTTGCTTTTTCTCTAAAGCTTGAAAATTATTCTTTGAATTATAAAAATATGCACTTACATTGTGCGTTAAAATTGACGAACGGCGTGCGATCTGCTACGTCCTGTTGTCTTCAAAAAGGATGCGTCGATCCTGTTGATGTCGGCTGGCCTGCAAACAGCTAGGTCCTGAAGTCCGACTTTGGATGGTCTGCTTAACGCTAGAGCGTCATCCAAAAGTTGTCCTGGGGTCGTCGTTGTTGACGTTGCCAAACAGAGACTGATCCCAATGATCAAGTGGTCCCAATGACCAGATGGTTCCAATAACCACGGAGGAGCAGGAGCTGGGTCGACGGGCGCTTTTCACGATCGGGCGATGTTTGTCCCTGTTGGAGATGTCCGAAGATCCGCTGGGTGGTAGGTGTCGATTTGCGGCAAAGAGCTGAACCTCAAGGAAAGTTGCTGGTCGACTCGATGTTTGTAGTTTTCCAGGTTTTCCTCCACAAATCCGAACGACTGCGCCAGTTTTATTAAAAGGCCGCCGAAACGACTTTTTAAAAAACGTTTATTTTTATTTTACAATGAAATATAACATTGGAAGCACACAGCTAGCCGCCGGACAATTTCTTACATCTAGCTATGATACGAACACACTGGAACTTATCGACTGACTGGAGCTTATCTTAGAGGTGCAGGCTACTTGTATATATACTATGTCTAATCAGCTAAGATAAGCGTTATCTCTAAAAGGGAGCGTGAGACAGGAAGCCACGTGCGTTCAAGGTTGCAGACTTGCAGTTCTCACAAAGAAGCTATTATTGTTCAAGGTGGCAAGCTTGCAGTTTTACACAGGGGGCCATTGTCTAGTCATAATATAACTAGCTATCGACGCCATTTAAACCACAGTTTTGGTCATAACGCCCAACTTCGATTGTGGTCACAACGCCCAATTTCGATTTTGGTTACAACGCCCAATTTGGTCACAACGCCCAATTTCGATTTTGGTCACAACGCCCAACTTGGTCACAACGCCCAATGTCGAATTTGGTCACAACGCCCAACTTGGTCACAACGCCCAACTTTGATTCTGGTCACAACGCCCACTTTTGATTCTGGTCACAACGCCCAACTTGGTCATCACGCCAAAGTTTGATTTTGGTCACAACGCCCAACTTTGATTTTGGACATATCGCCCAGGCGGCACAGAAAGTAAGAAAAATGTGTATCTAAAATGAATAATAATAAATTAAACTTTTAAGGTGAGGTAATAGGTAGGAAAATTTTCAAGTTCCCGTAAGTAGTATTAATATTATTTATTTTTCATAATAATTCAGTGGCGTAATGCGTTGTCCAAAAAGTTTCTAAATTCGGATTATAACATACATATAAAGTTGTATTTTTTATATGGAACTCATAGTTAGCTGTGGCATTATGAGAAAGAGGATTTTCACCCATTTCAGTGACATATGTCGTATGGGATCGATTTATTCATTTTCACTACTTTATAGCAACAATTCACAATTTTTAGTATTTCGTCGTTTTCTAGTTGAAGACTTGTGCCATTTAGAATATACGTGACAAAGTTTTTGCGTTGTTACAATACCACCGTTTGATTGACAGAATTAATCACGTTTGATTGTTGCTTATAATATTATAGTGTCCTTCATATATCCATTTATCAGAACACTTTATTGTCCATTAAAACCTCTGCAGTTTCTCAAATTAAAAATGCATTTGCAAAAATGTAAATATCCTACTTCTATACGAAGGAGGTTCGAAAATATGAAAATGATTGAAGAAAAAAGTACTCTTATTTTTCAAAATACACAAAAATGTGAATTGGAAGTATTTGTTATGACATATCTATTAATAGTTTTTTAACACACAAGTATGTTAATGAGAGCGATTAATAATCGAGACATTTTAATGCGCTAGCACTAGCGAGCGCGTTAATTGTAGATATTATTAATCGCCGATTAACCTACGAGTTAGTTACAATATTTTCCCGTTGATTGTACATTATTAATTTGAAGAAAATCTAATTTTATTCCATGAAAAGAATTTGACACTTAAAGTTTTGACATTAATAGTACCGGGTGACCATAAATGGTTGTGATTTTTTTTCTTAGGTCAGTGCCAACCATTGTAAGTCTATGTCAAATATGAGGTTAGCAGGTTAGGTTTTGAGTCAGTTTGTGTCAAAACAGACGCAAAACCTAACCTGCTAACCTCGAATTTGACATAGACTTACAGTGCCACCAACATAAACAGATTTTTAAAATCATTCATTAATAAGGGTCATTAATAGATGATTCTCTATACATTAATGAAACCCATAAATAACCGATCAATGGAAAAAATTATAATAGATTTTAAATTATTATTTGGTCCGTTTGTTATTAATTATTTAAAAATTTGACACAAAAATGAAATTTGTTTGCACTGATTTCGAATCACGTAATATCCTGGTTGCTAAGTGAGGGGAAACTCAGGTTTGACAGTACACGTTTATCGTATCCGTTGATAAGTTAACTTTGAAGTATTTCATTTGGTAATACACAGCGTGGTAAGAAAAAAATAGGAGAAACCAGAAAAAAATGTTTTCGGAGCAAGTAACTGTGACTTTATACTTGACACCTACTTTTAATTCTTCAAAAAACATTTTTGTCTATTTTGAAAAATAAGGGTACTTTATTCTTGAACCATTTTCATATTTTTGAACCTCCCCTGTATACGAATATATTTACATTTTGGCAAGTGCATTTTTAGTTTGAGAAGATGTAGAAATTTGTATCAGGAATAAAACTTTCTAATAAATGGATGATAAAAAACTCCATGTGTTACAAATTTATGAGGGACAGTATATGTTATATTATACAGATTGGTGGTGGATAGTGTGAACATAGGCAGTCCATTGAGCTAGAATACAGTTTATGGGCTTTGTATGCGTTAGACAGAAGTAGACATATATGATTTAAAATCTAGTATCCTAGAATTCAGTGTTTTCTAACAACAAAGCCTTTTGATTCTGCGAATACTAGATGTTAATCGCATATAGGTCTGTTTATGCCTAACGCATACAAAGTCCATAAACTGTATTCACACACATTTGACTACTTATGTTCACATTTTCCGCCACCAATCTGTATATTATGATATATAACACTGGAATGGAAAAAAATCCTCTTAGTCATGATACCATATACAACTATGGATTTCATCTACAAAAATACAATTTTATGGTATAACTAGAATTTTAAAACTTTTTTTGAATAACTGACTACCCACTGCATTCGTATCGAAAAGGTGCCAGGAGAACGTCAAACTACTTGTATCTATTTTTATAAATAAGCGAGATATTGTCAAAAAACGAAAAATCGAAAAATTCTATTTTTGTTTATAACTCGAAAACAAAAGACAGTAGCCCATTTTGGTTTAAAGCATTAAGCTTTTCTCGAAAAAAGAGTTCGAGGATGGGGGTCCATTTTTTCATATCTCCTATAGTTATCGAGATTCCCTATGCAGCGACCACGCTTGTTCAAGAAAATAAATTTGAGCCCCCTTAACAAAGGAAAAGATAATTTGGTACCCGAATGTTAAGAATGTGCTAAGTCTTGTAATGTCTATGACGTATTCTGAATTTCCACCCATTGAGTTTTCCGTCGAAATTTTAATGCCTCTAATGTTTTCTCGCGGAAGACACGTTGGGTTGAATTGACAGAATTGGTTAAATTGCTAGTTATCTTTCAACAGATTGGTGGCGGAAAATGGGAACAAAGGTAATCAAATGAGTTGGAATACAGTTTATGAGCTTTGTATGCATTATCATTCATTTATCAGAGTGTTTTATTCCTGATACAAGTTTCTACATCTTCTCAAATTAAAAATGCACTTGCCAAAACGTAAATATATTCGTATACAGGGGAGGTTCAAAAATATGAAAATGGTTCAAGAATAAAGTACCGTTATTTTTCAAAATAGACAAAAATGTTATTTAAAGAGGTTAAAAGTAGGTGTCAAACATAAAGTCACAGTTACTTGCTCCCGAAACATTTTTTTCTGGTTTTTCTTATTTTTTTCTTACCACGCTGTGTATTACCAAATGAAATACTTCAAAGTTAACTTATCAACGGATACGATAAACGTGTACTGTCAAACCTGAGTTTCCCCTCACTTAGTAACCAGGATATTACCAAAGAATATAGATAGGGGAAGAAGGACAGCCTTATGGGCTAAAGAGTATATGCTGTGATTTGGGTTGCATAACTATTTACTTGGTTAAATATATCATATTTTGTTCGAAAATGCCGCTGGAAGCTCATAGCGTCAAAGCGATTACCTTATCAGTGGCATTCCTCAGGTAAATGCGTCATTAGCATTCTTGAGCTATAACAGTGTTGCAAGAACTTTCTCTCTACAATTCCAATAGTTTTACAATGGCTGTACCTACCCGAAATAAACTTGTATTCTGCCAAAGAATATTTAAGTAGTTTGATTCTGCTTACATCTAAGTTAAGTTTGTTACAAAGAATATTAAATATAGGTGTATATTCTTTTGTTTGTTTTGTTATTATTTAAAACATTTATTGTCAATCGGATGAACTCGTACCAATAAAATAAAGGTTTTATAAGTTTCACATGCAACACTTTTAAACATTTAATAGGTAGCTAGGTACCTATAAAAATTACATAAGATGTTTCTAATATAATTTCAACAAAAAGTTCACCGATGAGCATAAGATTATACGGAATACGGATTGTCCCCACTTTATTCTCACAAAATTCTATAATAAATATAGAATTAGCTATGTACAAATAATGGAAAAAAAACATTAATAAACAATATACGGATTTTATTTAAACATTTTAATACGAGAGGAAATTATTGTTCAAGTAATGTTGACGATTAATATAGTTTACAGTGATATATTTTAAAAAGCAAATAAAAAAAAAATTGTATCTTGTGAAGTTGATACGTATAGAGTACGGCTACTAAAACAGTACGCCTTGAATATCTCATTTACTTGATGCATTAAAAAATGTCTATTTAGGCACATTTATGTTCTATGTATTTACGTATCTACATGATAATTTGTACGTTTACAAGTGGCAGAAATAAAGACAATTATATTATTATTATTAATATTATTTACACTATATGCTAATAATGTTTTCTTAAAACTTACACACGACTTACTATTTTTAAAATAATATTCAAAATGTTCAAGTAACATCGTAACTATTTTTATTAAAATACTTGAAGGTTTTTTTAGGTAAATAACACAGTCGCCCGCACCATAGTCTTTTTTGCTGTAAAAACAGTTCATTATGATGCACTACAGAGTCACGGCTGCACATATTTTGACACTGATCACAATTAAAACGTAAAAGCGTTTTATGAATGACATAACCAGCTACATATACCGTCGCACAAGATTCTAATGTGGCTTCTTGATTTGGTTGTGTTGAAACTTCTATTACCTCACTGAGTAAACTGAGGTCACCATCTTCTGCTAATTCAGTTTGTTCAGCAACTGTATATGGTATGTCCTCAACATATCCCATGACATCTTTTTCTGGCACTTCAACATTCGCCATATTGACAACAGCATCTTCATCAACTTCGCAGTTGGAGCTCTCTGTAGGATGCTGCAATTTAACCAGCATGTTAAACTGTAGTGCTTGCCCTCCACGTAAAAATCCTTTGATAGGAGATTATTCCGTACGCTTTTTATCAAGTGCGGTACGTCATATATTGCAAAAATTTTTGCGTCGCAGACAAAAAAATACGGCTGTTCTGCAGTAACTCCTAGATTTAAAAATGCAGCTCTATTTGTAGCAGCTTGGTCACTAGTAACAGCACGCACTTTAAGTCCTATTCTTTGTAACTCTTCGATGTTTTTAATAATGAGGGAAGATAGCTCTCCATGTTTAATGGTACCTGAAGAAACATAAAAGCTGACAGGAATCTTCCATTTGTGAATAAGTCTTCTTGCCATAGACACTAGTGCATGACTACCGATTTTGCTTTTCCGTCCAAGATGTCCTAAATCTTCGAAACCTTCAATCATATCTTGGCGTGGATTATATTCTAGACCTTTCTTTAAATGCATTTCGTCAAGTAATACGACACACTGTTTTTCATCATCGGTCATGCTGTTAACTTTAACAGCCAGTTTTTTCATTAGTTCCGTACTGGTGCCTGTATTAAGTTGGTTTAACCTTAACCATGAAACTATTGTAGATTTGGAGGGCATAGTAAATTTTAATTTTTCTCTCATAAAAAAGTAGAGGGCTGGAGATTTGTGGTACATATTTAAGGTCAATTCTTTTTCAGCTTCTGTCCAAGGTTGTTTAGATTTGTGAGAAAGTTGCATATTTACAAAGACGCGAACGGTTTTTGGTTTCAAGCCCAATACATCTAAATTAGCCCCCTTTCGTGCACATTGCTTCTTCATACGGTAAATTTGTAAATTTTTTGCCGCCACTTGTCTTCGCAGTTTTGCAATTTTTTGACGTAGCACAATAGAACTACGGCGCTTTCTTGTTTTGGTAGGTGTTGGCATTTCTAACATGGCCTGTTGAAATATGGTTTTCAAAAATAAAACATACTAATAACAGAAAAGATTTTCATGCTGTAGGCTCCATTAAAATGCTTTACAAGCTCATTGTTTTGCCTACATATTTCTACACAATTTATCAGAGAATTCAAAACGTCAATAATTTTTCTGTATTTTATGAAACTGCCAACCTTTGTTCATTTTGTGTTATTGAATAAAAACGCCTAAAGAAGTGAAAATTGATCACCCTGTATACTTACTGCTTGGGATTTAGTTTTGATTTAATTAATAAAACTTTAAAAGAAATTTTAACTAATTACACCTTATTTAATTAGTACCTACACGAAGATCGAGCAACAAATTTGGGGAAACTATAAGATTTAAGCTCCTATAATCGGACATCGTGTTAACCTACTATCGATGGAAAATTTAAAAATTTTATTATACAGTGTGGTGATAAAGTTCCACCAAAATTAATAATTTTGTTATTTAATGTTTTTTGGGAAAACCCTGACACGTCAATTTTATTCTTTAAAAAGTGGACATGGCACCGTCCCTAGACTTTCCCATACTGGAAATTGTTCATATTTTCTTTTGCATTTAACAGTATGGTTATTTTCCTAAAACGGCTGCTTGAGCGCTATCGTAAAATCCCGCCTCCTAACATGGTTAGGTAAAAAGTCCCTGAAAATCGTATTTTGTATGGCATAAAAATTCGATTTTTTTATTTTCTGATTCTTTGAAGCAAAATAGTAACGACAATTAGAATAAACAATTAATTTTTCAAAAATAGAAGGGGAGGGAGGCTTTTGTTTCTGCGCTATGACGTCATTATTAATTTTTTCAAATGAAAATCCCATTTTCCCCCCTTATGTTGATAGATCTCGCCAGTTAAATGGTCGTATAAAAAATTAGTACCCCACATAACAATTTTTTGAGAAAAATACACATGAAGTTCAAAAAATTCAGAATTTTTTTAAATTAAAATAACGCACCACATCTCTTTCCTTAGAAACGTTAAATTGTTGATTTTGACACATTTGTGAAACAGTGGTAAATGTTTTAAAATCAAAATTAGGTAGTTTTTGTCATAGCTCTTATTTTCATTAAAAATAAATTCTGAATTGTTTGAACTTCATGTGTATTTTTCTCAAAACAATTGTTACCTACGAGGGGCACTAATTTTTTTACATCATCATTTCACTGGTGAGGAGATCTATCAAAATAAGGGGGAAAATTGAGTCTTTTTAAAAAATAAAATGACGTGTTTCGGGGTTTTCCAAAAAAACATTAAATAAGAAAATAATGAATATTGTGCGGGACGTTATCACCACACTGTATACAGAACGGGCATTTTTAAAGGAACTAACCTGTATCATAGACGAATCCGGTATGGTATCTGCATCTAATTGCTTAGGCGAAGCAATATGATCTTCATCCAAATGAAAAGAGCCCGAATAAGACGTCGCTTTACCATAGACCCTTGGCATGATCTCTTTTTTCAATGCGAGTTCTTTGGGCGACACTGGCGATGTTGCGGGGTCAGGCTGCATGGCAGTTTTGTAATTTACGGGAACAGCATTATGACTCAGCCTATTTTTTCTTGAATTCATAAACTGCTTTTCGGAAAAATGCATGGTTGAAAAAATCGACCAGTTTCAGTTTTTCGATTATAACAAGTAGGCTATGCGTTTTTTTCGGAAAAACAGAAGCGTCAATAAATTGGCCTCATAAATGTGCACCTTTTTCCCCATTTGACCGAAGTTGTATCTCTTACCGTTTCCGAGATGCCAATGGTGGCACCTCGAAAATGACCCCACTCTGTATAAAATCTTGTGTATATTTTGAGCACAAAATCAAATTGCCAATTTCGCTCTTATACAAATAGCTGTTAAAATCATAACTCTGTAACTTCCTTGCAATTTGGCAACGCTGAGACGCGTTCTTGGGAAAAATGCGACAGGAATCTGTAAATGCGTGTCCGACCGCAGCCGTGAACAAGTTCATTAGTACTGGCGGCGGCTGCTTGAGGGCCAGGCAAGAACTGAGGAGCTTTTAAATAATACGCTAATAACCCATAGGCTGTCCTTCTTCCCCTATCTATATTCTTTGATATTACGTGATTCGAAATCAGTGCAAACAAATTTCATTTTTGTGTCAAATTTTTAAATAATTTCATAACAAACGGACCAAATAACAATTTAAAATCAATTATAATTTTTTCCGTTGATTGTTTATTTATGGGTTTCATTAATGTATAGAGAATCATCTATTAATGACCCTTATTAATGAATGATTTTTTATTAATAAACGATTTTAAAAATCTGTTTATGTTGGTGGCACTGTAAGTCTATGTCAAATTCGAGGTTAGCAGGTTAGGTTTTGCGACAGTTTTGACACAAACTGACTCAAAACCTAACCTGCTAACCTCATATTTGACATAGACTTACAATGTCACCAACATAAACAGTGCCAACCTAAGAAAAAAATCACAACCATTTATGGTCACCCAGTACCATTAATGTCAAAACTTTAAGTGTCAAATTCTTTTCATGGAATAAAATGAGATTTTCTTCAAATTAATAATGTACGATCAACGGAAATAGTAATTTACGTAACAAGTATAGAAAGTGGAGCTTTTCAGTACGAGTGAGATGTTTCCGGAAGAGGCCGTTAGGCCGAGTCCGGAATTTCGAGACGAGTATGGAAAAGCCACTTTCATACGAGTTTCGTACAATATTTTTTCGTACACTAGCATACAAAATGGAATACTAAATTTATCCTCGTATATAGCAAATAAACTGCTCAACTACAGATCTAAAGAGTAGCTTCAGAATGTGTAGTTCAAAACGTGACCACCGAGGTTCTGTAGATGGCGCCAAGTGGACAAGCCGCCACTGTGCTACAATGCTTGGAAATTTTGCAAAGTGGAAAATCGCCACCTTTCGCCAAAACCAAATAGCGCATGAAGGTGCTCGGGACCTTAGCAACAACTTTGCCCCCTTTCAAAATTTCGATATCTGTAGCCGTTCGAAAGTTACAAGCGATCCAGACAGACAGACGGACGGACGGACGGACGGACAAAACGTTCGCATAAGTACGCTGAAGCTACTAATAAGTAGAGTAATATTAATGTAATGTAATATTATATGTGTTGTAACTAAGGAAACGTACGGCAAAGTGCTACTTTGCCGTACGAATACCGCAAAATACTACTTTGCCGTACGAATACCGCAAAGTGTAACTTTCTGATTAATAAATTGTACGGCAAAGTAGCTCTTTCAATGCTAGTGTACGAAAAAATATTGTAACTAACTCGTATGTTGATCGGCGATTAATAATATCTACAATTAACGCGCTCGCGCATTAAAATGTCTCGATTATTAATCGCTCTCATTAACATACTTGTTTGTTAAATAACTATTAATAGATATGTCATAACAAATACTTCCAATTAACATTTTTGTGTATTGTGAAAAATAAGAGTACTTTTTTCTTCAATCATTTTCATATTTTCGAACCTCCTTCATATAGAAGTAGGATATTTACATTTTTGCAAATGCATTTTTAATTTGAGAAACTACAGAGGTTTTAATGGACAATAAAATGTTCTGATAAATGGATATATGAAGGACACTATAATATTATAAGCAACAATCAAACGTGATTAATTCTGTCAATCAAACGGTGGTATTGTAACAACGCAAAAACTTTGTTTAATCACGTATATTCTAAATGGCACAAGTCTTCAACTAGAAAACGACGAAATATTAAAAATTGTGAATTGTTGCTATAAAGTAGTGAAAATGAATAAATCGATCCCATACGGCATATGTCACTGAAATGGGAGAAAATCCGCTTTCTCATAATGCCACAGCTAACTATGAGTTCCATATAAAAAATACAACTTTATATGTATGTTATAATCCGAATTTAGAAACTTTTTGGACAACGCATTACGCCACTGAATTATTATGAAAAATAAATAATATTAATACTACTTACGGGAACTTGAAAATTTTCCTACCTATTACCTCACCTTAAAAGTTTAATTTATTATTATTCATTTTAGATACACATTTTTCTTACTTTCTGTGCCGCGTGGGCGATATGTCCAAAATCAAAGTTGGGCGTTGTGACCAAAATCAAACTTTGGCGTTATGACCAAGTTGGGCGTTGTGACCAGAATCAAAAGTGGGCGTTGTGACCAAGTTGGGCGTTGTGACCAGAATCAAAGTTGGGCGTTGTGACCAAATTGGGCGTTGCGTTGTGACCAAAATCGAAATTGCCGTTGTGACCAAGTTCAGCGTTGTGACCACAATCGAAGTTGGGCGTTATGACCAAAACTGTGGTTTAAATGGCGTCGATATCTCTCTCCTATAACAGGCGTTGGTGGTCGTTGTGACCAAGTTGGGTGTTGTGACCAATATCGCTTTTGGGCGTTATGACCAAGTTGGGCGTTGTGACAAAAATAAAAATTGGGCGTTGTGACCAAGTTGGGCGTTGGGACCAGAATCGAAGTTGGGCGTTATGACCAAATTCTGAGTTGGGGTTTGTGACCAGTGGGCGTTGTGTCATAGCCCCTATGATAGATATTGTAAAAGAATTTACAATAAGAAAATCAAGAAAAGGTAATTTTGGTTGTTGAAGAGCAACAAATATTACTTTCAATATGAAAATTGTTATGATATCAGATTGTGAAACTACAGACAAACTTCCATATCTCGAACTTCGATAAATTGAATATCTCAATTCCCAACCTAATTCCTATAGTTTTCCATATAAAAATCTCTCGATAATTTGAATTTCGATAAGACGAAGTTTTCGATACCTCGAAGCAATTTATAAACCCCTAGAGTGGGATTTTCCCTCCACTACTCGATTTTAGAAACAAATATTCAGTTTAGTACTAACCATTACGTTAAGAAGTGCTGTAAATGGTAAATAACATTCTTAATAGTTATTTATGACCATGCTTTTTTGTATTTCAAAGGATTTGCGAGCTTGTAAAACCCAAAATGTAGTCATCTCTTGTTGATTGTGCATAAATTGTTTTGTCTACGCAGGTGAAATTACTTATGTACGCATATGTACGCATATGTACGCTTATGTGAGTATTTACATGTACTATTTAAGATTTATAAATATGTACCGTACGTTCTTCTATAACAAATACATAATATGTATTACAAATTTATGCATTCAATATTTTTAAAAATTGAAAACTGGATAACTCTATTTTAATTTCAACCCTTAGCACTTCGAGTTAAAGAGATTTGACTGTAATAATAAATAAAAGTGTTTGGTTTATATTGAGAATGCTTCTCTATTTAGTTTCACTTAACTCAAATTACTCACCTTCCCTAACTAATCATCTAACCACTTATCTAGTGGGGGCGGTACATGAGACTTTGCACCTCGGGGGCGGGTAAGCTAGAGACGCCGCTGGCTATATCTTAGGATTTTCATTATACTCATACATACAGTGTGTACATAAAGTAAGGAATAAATTAATTATCTAGAAAAGGAAAAGCTTTTCGGAAAAATCCTCGGATACGTCAACCTTTGTTTTGGTGACATCATTACTGTTCCGGATATGACGTCATGGACATTTTTGTCAAATGATAACCTCTATTTTTGACAGTGCCATTTGAGAGAGCATATTTTTCTGCATGCAGTACATTAAAAGTTTTGTCATGTTACATAAGGAAATTTTCACATATAATCCCATAAAAGCATTAATTCTTTTCGGAAATTTGTTGAGTGCGTTCCAACAACGTCGTATTAATTTGCCCGAGCGGGACGTGAGGGCAAATTAGGACGTTGTTGGAATGCACGAAAAATAATTTCCGGATATGATTAATGCTCCAATGCAGATTCGGTAAGAAAATCGTAGCGACACAAACCCTCACAGTAAGGTTGGTCTACCTACAAAAAATTTCTAAGAAATTTTGTTGTTGTTTTGGTTACGGCTCGTGAACTAATTTTTCTATTGTCATTAATGACTGTCCTACGATTTTCAAGAAAATTAATGTTATAATGATTTAAAATTAATTTATTTTATTCAGCTAATTGAACAAACTAATTAATTAAGTGTTGAAACTGATGTCCTTCCTAGCTTTGTAAAGGTCTCTTTTAGCAGGCCACTGGTAAGAACTAGGGTTTCCAGTCCTGGGATCCGGTTCCGAGACAGTCCCGGGATCCGGTTCCAGGACAGTCCCGTGATTATACCACAAAAACAGAGTCCTGGGACCACAGCCAGCCCAGGCAAAGTCCTGGAACCATGTCAATATGCGTGCGTATACTCGATATCAGAGAATTAGGATGGGTATTCACCGGCGTCCGACGTATTACTCAGGCCTCTTACACATTCTGCATTTTGCATATCTTCTTTTATTTATGTATTATGTATTTCTTTTGTTGGATTTAGATATATTTTACGCCTAGTCGTCTCCGTACGTAGTAACAGTAAGGTAATTAAATTTGTAGACTTTTAAAATTATGTACGTTACAATTAGAATCCAATGCGCAACCTAACTTCATTCTACATTAAAAAAAAATAATGATTTGAAGTCAATATGGCAACAATTTTATATATTGAAGATAAACAATTGGTGAAATGTAAAGTTTGTTCCAGCTTGACGAAAGGATTACACAAGCACTTTGCAGTCGACACAAAAGCAAAAGATGAAGAGGGACAGACATTTTTAGTACCAGAAGAAAGCAATTAAGTTATAAACGAGCCCCAAAGCAGATTATCAGCACAGAAATATTTTATTTAACTTAAAACACTTGTTTTTCTTTGAAAATTGCATTCGGAAATTTAATCTGAACACTATTTCACTTTCGGGACCATTTTCGGGATCTTCGGGACTAGTCCCGGGACTTGAAATTTAGCTCGTATGTCCCGAAAACACTTTTGGTCCCTGGACTTGGAAACCCTAGTAAGAACGTATTTTATAAGTCCTAAAAAACCACTCTTTTTATTATAGCAAAAAAGACATTTTACTTTTTTTGATACCTTGCTGAGTTAGCTGTTATGTTGACGTATGACACAGTTTTGATGTTTACATTTTATTGATTCACTTCTTTTCGAAAAAATAAAGAATAAAATGCGTCTTTTTGTTACTCAGAGAATCGAAATTCTGGTGATGATTGGATACGGTGACAGAGTACGAACGCAACAAGAAGTAGTTGGACTGTTTAATAATAAATACCCGGATAGGCCCATAACTCAATCAGCAGTAAGCAAAGTTGAGAGGAAGTTTTGAGAAACTGGTACTGTTAATGATCGCTCTAAAGTTGGGCGTCCTAAAATCAATGAGGAGAGCAAATTAAACGTTTTGTTAGCTGTGAAAGAAAATCCACACAACAGCCTTAGAAGAATTAGCCAAAATCAAGATATCCCAGTTACGTCACATAAAATTTTAAAATTGAAAAAGTGGCATCCGTATAAGATAGCTCGGGTGATATTTGGTGCACGGTCCGGTCTATTACACATGCGCTGCGAGCGGAATAAGGTTTATAGTTCGATCAGTGTACGTCAAAATGTTGTGGGTGCCGCTATTGTTTCGTAATGTTTAAAGCAATGTTGTTGCTCTCTCGGCGGTGGTTCAGGTTAGCGGTTTAGGTTAGTTGTTAGGTCTTGATGATTTTTTTTTAGAGAAAAATACAAGAAGAGAGTATGTTCAACGTTACATTTTTGCGCATGCGCAATAGACCGGACCGTGTACCAAATTTTTACAGATAGCTCTTACCCAAGAACTTTCTGAGGACAATCCAGACCGACGGATGCAGTTCTGCCAAACGTTAATGGATATGTGCAATGCTCACCCTTTGCTAGTAAAAAATATTGTTTTCTCTGATGAAGCTTACACTGACAGGAACAGTAAATCAGCAGAATTACAGGTACTGGGCTAAGGAGAATCTAAAATGGATGAGAGAACATCACACACAGTACCCTCATAAAATAAATGTTTGGGCGGTGATTGCAGAAAAGAGAATTTATTATTGGACCTTACTATTTTGAAGAAACCTTAAATGGTCCAAGGTACCTCCAATTCCTACAGGATTATGTTATACCCAATCTGGTGATATTATTTCCTTATGCAAATAATCCTGCTATACCAAATGAAAACGTAATTAATTAGTTTGTTCAATTAACTGAATAAAATAAATTGATTTTAAACCATCATAACATTAATTTTCTCAAAAATTTCCTTATGTATTATGACAACACTTTTGATGTGATGTGTGCAGACAAATACGTTCTTTCAAATGGCACTGTCAAAAATTGAGGTTGCCATTTGAAAAAAAAATGTCGATGACGTCATATCCGGAACTAGAGTGCTTTATTAACCAGGCAAGCTTATCCCACTAGATTTTGTGTCACAGGGATTTTAGCGCCAAGCCGTTGGCTGCGCTGACCTGTAACGTGCGTTCTGTCGTTTGTCAACCAAGCAAGACTAGAAACCGTTGGAATACGTTCTGCTCGATCCAGACGAACAATGCATGCTGATTTAAATCTTGGTGCATTCCATTACGATGCTAATTATAATTACAGACTTCTTCCAACTGTGGTTATTAAATCAATATACAGTGTGTAGGTGTTGTTCTGTGCTGTCAACTGTGTCTGTCAGTTCTATTGGTTCTGTCACTCGTCACTGTTGTTTGAACTAAGGTGCTATTAAAGTTCTCTAGTTTGAACCACGTGCGTGTTAGTTAACAGTGTTTTCGTTTCGACTTTTTCTGCTTTCTTTTTATTTGTTTAAAAACCTATCTTTTTTAAGACTAATAAAATTAAATGACATGATCGTTGTTTTTCCGACTTACCGTATGCTATTTGGAAAGTAACTAGAATTTGAATTTGCCGCCACTTCCAGTAACTCAAAATGGCGGACGAGCTTGCTCGTATAAATATAGTACCTTATCCGGAACAGTAATGCGACTAGAACGTCAACAGATGCGATTCTTAAGCTTTTCCTTTTCTAGATAATGAATGTATTCCGTACTTTATGTACATACTGTATAAATTATGTTATACTTTTTCAGAAGTTTTTATTTTGTTGTTAATTTGGTTTTAGTTTTTATCAGAACAGTATTAAAGTAGTGACACTTGTATTTTATTTCAATGCTTAAATTAAACAAAAATGTAAAAAGAAATAAAAGCTAGCAAGTTGTAGTTAATAATCAGTGGCGCAGTTATGCTAGGGCAGTTGGATGTGGCGCACATGGGCCCCAATCGCAAACTTTTGCATAAAACGTGCAGAAAAATTGGATCTTGGTGACGTAATTTCTGAAAAAATTTAAGCCTCAGGGGCTCTTCTTCGAGACTCCCCACCAGGGCCGTTCCTACCGGTGGGGTGTTGCGTGTCCATCACGCAGGCGGCCTATTGCAAGGGGCGGCCGCTCGAAACCGATTTTATACAAATTTAAATTAAAAAAAATAAGTAATTTGAGAATAAAACATCTCTGAAAAATGCAAACCACGAACAAAAAACAAACACCACTTTGTTGTTAGTCGAAATCCCAATTTTTGTTTTTTTTGCGTTTATTACAGATATTTTAACACAAAATCAATAATAAATTTGAAACTATTACCAATAATTTGTGTTTTAATTTTTCTCTTTCAAATAATTAGCACCCTCTATCAACCAATGTCCAAAATACGACAAAAAACTAAGATAGGAATCTGTAAAATCATATCAAATCTTTCTTGTGAAGTCCCGAATTGGTTCGTACTAATTCAAGTAAATCCCCGGGTGACGTATTTTACCGAGGGTATAAATATCACCCGACGAAAAAATGCGTTCATTTGTGAATGGTGGAAGCAATATGTAGGTGTAAAATACTGAGACCCATTGTTATTTTTGTGCCCTTATATGGAAATAAAATATTGTGGTACTGATTAAAGATCTATATTACTCAGTTACTTCTATCATACTTCATCATAATAAAACGTGTGTTGTAGAGCCTGGTTATTAAAGGTAAGCTATTGATATACGTTTTTTTAATTTATATGATTTTCACGTAATAGCTGCTTTGATAGTCTATTAAGACTGTAATCTAGAAGTAAATTAAAACAAAACTTTTTTAAATTTATTCAGATGTCAAGCTCGGAACGACGACGAACTAAAAGACTCTCTGAAGCCGCTTACAGAAAAAGAGAACTGTCTAAAGAAACTGAAAAAGAGAAGTTGCGGGGCTCTATATAACAATTTTTGAAAACTCCTGGAGCAGAGGAAGAAAGTGGAAGCACGGCTGGAGATCCTTTTGTTTCAACGCCTGACAGTCAGCAAGTCGTCCCCATAGAGCCACAGATTCCATCGACTTCGGCAGAGTCTTGTACTCCAGAAGAACCAGAGGACATTGAAAGTGGGAGTTTAGAAGATTCAACTTCATGGCCTAAATCACTTGATAATTCAACAATTGAAGTATTAGTAAAAATGGGACCTACACAAGTAAAAAAATTTTCATTTCCTTTAACAGAACAAGGGCGCTTTTCGGTTCATTATTATACACGAACATTAGCAAATGGTGAAAAAATACCTCGTATGTGGCTAATTTATTCCATTAAGTTAAATTGCGTTTTTTGCTTTTGTTGCAAAATTTTTGGGACCAAAAATATTCAGTTAACAGATGCTGGTTTTTCAGATTGGAAACATCTTTCTAATAATTTATCCAGACACGAACGATCAACTGATCATATTCAAAATTATAAATTATGGACTGAATTAGAAAAAAGATTGAGTACTTACACAACAATCGATCACCAAGAACAACGTATTTTTAATTTAAAACAACAATATTGGTGTAATGTTTTAGAACGTATTGTTGCAATTATATTATTATTGACAGGACAGTGTTTAGCATTTTGTGGGTCATCCAATAAATTATTCGAATCAAACAATGGAAACTTTTTGAAGACGGTTGAAACATTTGCAAAATTTGATGCAGTTCTTTCGGAACATCTAAAAAATATTCAAATCAGTAAAATGTCACATAAACGTATTCCTCATTATTTAGGAAATAGATTACAAAATGAATTGATCTCACTTACAGCAAATAAAATCGGAGAACAAATTAGGGAGTTATTGTCAAAAGCAAAATATTAGTCAATTATTCTAGATTCAACCCCAGACTCAAGTCATACCGAACAAATTTCATTCGTTGTTCGATTTGTTATAATAGATGATAATAAACAAATTAAAATTTGTGAACATTTTCTCGGATTTTTTCCTATTATTGATGTGACTGGTGAGGGTTTATACGATTTTGTAATAAAACTTTTGAAAGATTTTAATATGGATATCTACAATATGCGTGGACAGGGTTATGATAATGGTGCAAATATGCGCGGAAAACATGTAGGATTGCAACGCCGAATTTTAAATATCAATCATTGAGGAATGTTTGTACCTTGTGCTGCTCATACCCTAAATCTAGTGGTTAATGATTCTGCCAATGTTACCTTGCAAACATCGGAGTTCTTTAATCTTATACAAGAATTATATACATATTTTTCTTCTTCGCCATATAGATGGAATGTACTTAAAACTAATGTACCAAATTTCACATTAAAAGCTGTTAGCTCAACTAGGTGGGAAAGTAGAATTAAAGCTATTACACCTCTGCGATATCAATTAGGGAAAATTTATGATGGTCTAGAAGAACTTGTAAATGACAAATCACGCGACATTAACACCAAACAACAAGCCCAAGCATTGGCCTTAAAAATTAATAGTTTTAAATTCGTTTGTTCTGTAATTATTTGGCATGATGTTCTGTCTAAAATTAATTCCGTCAGTAAGATGCTTCAAGGTGTGAATACAAATCTAAAAGATTGTTCAAATGCGTTAAAAAATTTAGTAGATTATTTGGAACAGAAAAGAAATGACCACAGTTTTGAAGCGTTTATAGAAGAGGCGAAAATACTTGCTACAGAAGAACTTGATATAGCAACGGAATTTCCCCCAACTAATATAATTCGTCCACGTCGAAAAAAAAGACAATTTGATTATGAAACCCCTGATGAGCCTATACTTGACCCAAAGTTGAATTGTAAGATTAATTTTTATTTTACTATTTTGGATACCGCCAAAGTATATATACAGGAACGTTTTGAACAATTACAACGTTACAGTGACAATTTCAAAGTGATTTATGAATTTCCTATTATGGACAATAATTCAATGAAAAAACACTGTACAGATTTATCCTTAAAATTAGAAGACACTGTCAGAAAAGAGGCTGATGTAAACGCCGTAGAATTAAGTGATGAATTAAAAATTTTAAAATTACATTTCCAATCTGTTGAAACACCATCTAAAATTTTCAACTACATTGTTACAAATAATTTACTTGCGACTTTCCCAAATACAGCAATTGCCTTAAGACTTCTACTGACTTTACCTGTCTCAGTTGCGTCAGCAGAAAGGTCTTTTTTCAAAATTAAAAATAATTAAAAACTTTCTACGCTCGGCCATGAAGCAAGAAAGATTGTCAGATCTTTCTATTATATCTATAGAGAGAGACTTGGCAGAAGCAATTGATGTCAAGAACCTTGTGACCACTTTTGCGTCTGTCAAAGCTAGAAAAGCTAAATTCTAAGATATTAAACTTTGTATTTGTTTTGTGTTTTTTTTTGTATTTGTACAATTTTATTTTATAGGAGTATTTCTTTTTATTTTATTTTATAAAATTGTTATTAATATTTTTTTTTAACGTAAATATATTTTTTAATTGCTTAGAGGTGGGGGGCGGCTATTTTATTTTTCACGCAGGCGGCCAAGAAGCTAGGAACGGCCCTGCTCCCCACCGTATACTGTATACTCCCAATATCCCATCTTGTAAATTTCTGAATGTCCCGTTCTCCCGTATTTACTGGCCAATTTACGTATAGCTATATTTTGCTCTTAAATAGGTTTTATATCTAAAGCATCTATATATTTTTCAGTCTCCCACTCTGAAGAATTACTCTTTCTATATGTGTTTTATAATTGGTCCACTCCACTAACAGCGTCTATTGCTTTCGACCACACACTTATTACATCTACTTGATGATCATGTAAAATCTGGAATCTTCGGAAAACTATTGATTGGTTGGATTTAGCTTATCTCTTTGGCTTTCTTAGAAACCGCCTCTAAAATAAGCTGAATCTGTATATGTTGGTGGATTTTTTAAGCGATAAGTAGTTCTATTGGAAATCTTCAATGCTTCCTCTAGTACTTTCCCACAATTCCTTCCTCGAGTTTGGCAATGTTTTTTGTGTCTTAAAGTAAGAAACTACAAAATTAAGTTTTTTAGATTGGTTTCAACATGGTAAAGAAGAAGTGAAACGCAAGTAACAAAGAAATGTGAATTTGAAAAATTACCATTTTAAGATGTAGTTATGACTTTTAGTTTTCTAGTAATTGTTGTTCTTATCCAGTTTACTATAGATAAACAGGGGAGTTCTGACGTGGTTTACTTCCACGACTATACTAAGGTGCTCTTCGCCAATCTTTAACAAAAAATTAATAGTTTTGGTCACTAAATGTTCCATCTGTGAGTGCACTGTACTTGTCAGTTGTAATGCGTGGCTTCACCATAATATTCGATTTAAAAACAATTTTACTTAAGTGGCTTCTCAACCTATTGGTGGGTTCTTACATGCTATCGCATTCTCAATCGGGAAATGCCCACTGAAGTTGATTACACCTCCATGGGATTTGTTTTGTACTAGTTTTAGAATGCTGTATGTATATTTGCTCTGAGGGGTTTATGATATATTTCCTTTACGTGATAGCTTTTACATATACAGGGACCTTTTTTAATAAGGAATCTCCGTCTCATATGAACACAATTGAAGATAGAAATTTAAAAATTAAATACAAGGTTTGCCATTTTCCCTGTTCTCACGTTCAATTTTAAACACAGTCCCTATTTTTTCTTGTGCATACTAGTCTGCGTAACATTTAAAAAAAAATTACATTTGCATGATCCACTTCTCGTTTTTGGTTCCCATGAAATTTAAAATTACATGAAATTTTTAGCATGTATTTGTCTATTTGTATTTGCCTTACCAGTAATTGACATTTAGCTGTCACTAGGGTGTCTTGATACCAATTTGACGTATTTGACTTTTATCAGGGTATGGACAGATCGTTGTTCCCTCTCACTCTAAAACACTTTAGAGGACAGATTGTTGTCCCCTCTCACTCTAAATTACTTTAGAGTGAGAGGGGACAACGATCTGTTCGTACCCTGTTATAGGAATCAAGGCACCCTAACTGTCACCTAACTATGCTGTCAGATTAAGTATAGTCACAACACTCTGAACTGTAGAGCTTGTCGTTGCGAGAATCTGGAATGGGGCAAGTGTTTTTTTTTTAAATGATTGAATGATGCGAATGTAAATTGTTATCTATTCTTACCGTTAAATCTGAAATGCCGCATTATAGCGCTCTCTGTCCTATTCGCACTCTCCGCTGATGTTGTGAATAAATCGCCGATCCGATTTTTAACCAATTTCCTTTGTCGAGATTTTGCAATAAAATTATTAGTTGCCGGCTCCTTTGAGAATTCTCTTTAGCGCTAGTCCTCGCATATATGGCACAACATTACTCACACCAATTCAAACGATAATGAAGACTAAATGTGTCTTAAGGAGTGGGCGTCTCAAAGAGCGCATGGCAAAAACTGCTCCATACCAAAAGTGTGCTGAAGGGGTTTGGCCCATCTCATCTTGTTTTTGTCAGGTCCCGGGTGGTGTAGCTTGAACAAGCGTCCACGTTCGATCAGTAAAGTTAAGCAACCCTCTTTTGTGGCCAGAACTTGGATGGGAGTTCCACGGCTGCTACTCTCGGCGCCTCGTGGTACGGCTGCCACGGAAATAGTTGGTCCCGGATGTCATAATAACATCATGACTCATGAGAGTCGTTAGCGGGGTTGGAAGTCCCCATAAAATGTACAGCGACGCCTATAATTGGCCTAACAGCTGTTGGCTGAGTACCAAAATAAATAAATAAATAAATAAAAATATGGTCGAAACAAGTGACAATTTATGTCAAAAAAAGGCATTTAAAAATAAAAATCGAAGTGTTTCAAAAGTTAGTACTGCATTTTTATCGTGTACCTAATATTGTAACAACTGCTTAACATGTAACCCTTCATTTTGTTCTTTTGTTTACCAGAGTATGAAGTTTTTAATTAACTATTAAATATTTTAACTGCCGTTGACCTGCCACTTTGATCACTTATCAACACAATAAAAGGCTTCATGGTATACTATTTCAAAAATATCCAAAATTAGCGCAAAAGCTACAGGTAGCGATATGCTTTGTACAATTCTGAATTAAAAATCTTAATACGAAAATGTTGGATTGGTCTTCATAAGCCCTCACGAGCGGTAGATAAAAACAATTGTTTTTTTCAGGTAAAGTACCCCTTCTGTTTTAAATAGAACAAAATGTCATCAGCAAGAGTTATTCAAAATGTAAAATTATGGTCCCATACAAAATTTCAGAAATATCGACGTACTTTTATGAAACCGTGTGCATTAGATGAAGTACTTTTGTGGCTATTTCATTCTGATCTTCTTCTCTCGACCCACTACTCGATCTTTTATATTTCGCAGCTTTGTCGGATGTCCTCGCTTTGTATGTGATGTCATTTAGGTATGCCTATTATTTTTCGCAGCGTCTTCATCTCAGTTGTCTCCAGTATTTGTTTGGTCTTTATTGTATCTGATGTTGTCTCAGCGGCATAAGTCATGATCGGTCTTATGGCTGATTTATATATCCTAACTTTAGATTGTTTTCTTATAGGCAAGCCACACACCAAAGAAACTGGAAACATGAAATATAAAGCTTAGTTTCATGTTGTACAGAAACTGAGGAAGCAAAATAAAAATATCGGACTCCATCGACGATGTAGCGGTCGCTGTTATAACAACACTTGTTCCTGTTTCCGATGCTTCCTTGGCCTGTAGTCGGACCTCAAAACTCTCAGCCGCTCGCTCCTGATGTCCTCGGAGATGGCATCGTAGAATTTTTAATTTTTGTGTGGTGGAAACTTCCACAAACACTCCCACATGTACACTCAGATGGACACAATAAAAAGCAATACTTTTTAACTGGTAAAATGCTTGTTTATTACTATAACAATGTATTTAAAAGTGGAGCACAAATCTGACAACTTCTAATAATTTTTATTAATAATAATAATAATAATAATAATAAATTGCCTTTATTTGTTAAAAAAATATAAAACTAAAAAACAATGTTTGTATACTTTTAGGGCGAGGTTCAGTACACAACGAAAGTTGTGGACTGCTCTGACACCTAACCCTAGTGTAAAAAAAAAACAATAACAATAACAATAAATCATAACTACATAAATGACTATTCACCAACAAGTAAATATGTACTACTGACCATTTTGCTTTCCGCGTAGCATCGATTTTAGCTGGTACCGAAACCGTGGCAAAGAGCGTTGTTTGAGGTCTAAAGGCAAGTCGTATAATTTGGCAATTCGATATGAAAAACTCCGTTTACCTAATTCAGAATTATGCAAAGGAATAGTGACATTACCTCTAGACCTCAAATTTAAGTTGTGAACATCGGTACGAAAAGTTATTTTGTTATATAAATATGGAGGTGATTTAAAAAGAAAAATTTTATGATAAAGACAAGCAGCATGGAGAAAGCGTCTGTTACACATATTTAACCATTTGATTTCCTTTAATTTGTATGAAATTCTTTCATATTTTCTTATACCAAAAATTAATCCCAGACATGCATTCTGGAGCTTTTGTATTCTGTAAATATCTTGTGTGTCTAAACAAGGACCATATACCGAATCGCAAAAATCTACTTTAGATAGAACCATACTATTACAAAGTGTTATTCTAATTTTTTGACTCAGAACATGTCGATTATGAAAAATTAGTCTTAGATTATTGTAAGCACTTTGCAAACACTGTGACACATGTTTCTTGAAGCGAAAAGCTTCGTCAAGCACAAGTCCCAGATTTCTCGCAGACTCGGCAACAGGTACTCGATTACCTTCTATTTTCACATCTATGAAATTTATGGCATTACCAACATCTTTCCGTTTGTCAAATAACATCACCGTGGATTTATTAGCATTAAGCTTAAGAGAGTGTTGCCTAGAAATGTCGAATAGCCGTTGCAAATCTCTGTTTATCAGCTCACACGCAAGCAATATCTGATCAGGCTCAAAAGACAGATAAATTTGCGAATCGTCCACATAAAAATGGCTTTTACACGAATGCAAAACTGTAGGAAATGTACTTATGTAAATATTGAATAAGAGCGGTGCTAAAATGGCTCCCTGCGGAACGCCTGTTTCGGTTTTTCGAAATGATGATGTAATACCATTTACTATGACAGCTTGACATCGATCAGACATGTAACTGGATAATAGATTTATTGCGGGTGGACTTAATCCTATATAATGACACATTGATATTAAGATTTCTCGATTGATCGTATCAAACGCTTTGGAATAATCTAACAGTACAAGTATTGACAAGTTTCCACGATCAGTTTCCATGATTAAATCGTCTGTTATGTTTAACAGTGCAGTGGTGCACCTGTGGCCTTCTTTAAAGCCGGACTGAGTAACTAGTATTACACTATTTTTGGTGACATGCACTCGCAACTGCCTCTCCATGACTCTTTCAATTACCTTAGATAGCGTAGGTAAGATGCTTATTGGCGTTAGATCTTTAGCATCTTTTGGATTATTAATTTTTGGTAAAGGTACAACGAGGGCATGTTTCCAATATTTCGGGAAAACCGAGTTGATTAGGCAGAAATTGACGAGGTGTGTTATGATTGGCAGAAGAAACGGAACACACAATTTAATGATATGTGCATTCAAGCCATCAACACCAACAGCATTCGATTTTATAGCACTAATAATTTTCAAAATTTCTATTTCATCCACCATTTCAAAGCTTAGATAGCTAGAGACTGTATCTTTGATATTGTTTCTGTAAAATTCAATTAAGTTGTCGTTATTTACATTTAAATTGGGTGCCATATCTATAAAGTAATTGTTTAACTTATTGCAATCTAGAAGATTAGAAGGCAATTCAGGAGTGACTGATTTTTTTGATATATTTACCTTTCTGAGATTTTTCCAAAACGATTTGGGATTTGATTTGAATTGTGATTCATAATAACTTTTTTTTCACGCCGTACTGCCGCTACTACTTGATTTCTTAATTGTTTGTAATAAATGAAATGATCAGGGTTTTTTGTTCTTTTATAACGGCATAGGGCTTGATCACGCGTGCGCATCATATTTTTTACAGTAGCTGCTAGCCATGGAGCATACGGTTTGCTTATTTTAGACGTAATCATAGGTGCATGTATATTTAACAGCGTTAAAAGATTGTCGTTGAACAAATTAACTTTATCGTCTATATTATTACAATCATAAATATTATTCCAAGGTATAGACCTTAAATCTGAATCAAATTGATGATAATTGAAATGTTTGAAACATCTGTAAGTGCGAAACATGGGTGGCGGTTTTGAAAGTAATACATTTATAGTACAGCGCACAAGCAAATGATCAAACATCTCATGGACCCAAAGAACAGAAGAATTTCTAATAACGTTTTCATTTAAAGTTATAATATAATCTATAAGCGTAGATGTTGTTCGCGTAACCCGTGTTGGCTCCTTTATTACTTGCTTGAGACCGAAAGTGTCAAGAAAATCTGAGATATAGGCTGTAGCAGAACCTTCCGTATTCAAAAAATCAATGTTGAAGTCCCCAAAACAAAAAAATTCATCATTTATCGGTAATATTTCAGAGACGCTTATTTCTAAGGCATTAATAAAATTTATGTAGTTATTTCTTGAAGGGTTGTAAACTACTCCAAATGCATACCTACGGCTATTTAAAAGAACACTTACCCAAAGCTGCTCAATTTCTTTATTTGTTTCAATTATGCTATAAGCATATATATAATACACATATATTGCTGGTAGAGCCTGAAAACTTCAGAAAACATTACGGCGCCGACATAGTCTCACTTAGAGTATAACGCGTCTCGTGCGCATGCGTGGGAATTCGAACTCCGCCTTTGGAAGCGAATTTTAAACTTGACCACTTCCCCATTGGGCGGACGACGCCGCCGCCCTTGCGCACAGCTCACCGTATACATGAAGGAGTTGGTTGTGTGTCTCACTTCATCGGTGAGTTTCCCACTCATAGCCGCTAGCAATATAGTAAGTATTAGATATATGGCTATAAGTAAGAAATGTTTTTATATAAAAGGCAACACCACCTGCCCGGGTCGGTCTATCATTTCTTACTATCGTGTAGCCTTCTATCAAAACAGCATTGTCAGGAATGTCATCAGATAGCCAGGTTTCGGTAACAGCCAGTATATCGTAAGAATTTTCTAATAAATGATCTGTGAAACCTGCAAAATTATTCATTAGTGAACGAACATTTAAATGTGCGCAATCTAGAGTTCTAGTCATTTACAATCAACAAAAAAAATGACAAAAATAAAAACGAACACAAATTACAGCAAGAAGTATCATGTGTGGTACTCGTCTCCCCAAAGAAAAAAATAGATAAATTAGCACCAATTTTAACAATTAGACCACATAAAAAGAAAAACATCTGCAATTATCAGTAGAAATATAACAAGTGCTTGAAAAATTTCCGGAAATATTTGGAAATATGTTCTGCAGCTATTTTTTCAATAAGTGCATGAGTGGAAGGAGGAGGGATTTTTTCAGTTCGCATGCACGAATGCTTTTGTTGAAAAAAAATAGCTGCATAACATATTTCCAAATATTTCCATAGGGAAATTTTTTAAGCACGCGTTATATTTTGATAGAAAATATCACGAATGAAAAAACACAGTAAAGAAAACATTTTTATTAAAAAAATTACGAAACTAATATCTAAGTACTAATAGTTTACGGTTTTTTGTGATGACAGTGACATAAGTGGAAATTTTCCGGTAAATTTCCGATTATCAATTTTCGCCGTTACCATGGCAAATTTCTAACTAAATTTGCATAAGGGATATTGTCCTTAAAATTAACTGTACATCTAAACAAAGCAACTTGGGGCTTGTATTGCAAGTTAATACAAGGATTATGTGTACTTATAAAAATAAACAAAATAAACAGTTTCTCAGGTAGTAACGATAAGCTATATACATAAAATAGCGACTATGAGACTATAAATTGTCGATATCATTAGCACAGTTAACCGTTTTGATAACATCGTTGTGTTTAATAAGAATACGTCCATCATGAGACCACGCGGAGTTTTTTCTTAACTTCTGCTTTGCTTTCTTTAGCAGCTGAACCCGGTGTCTTGTTAGATCCTTCGCAATGCTAATACCAGTATTTTTCAACAAAGACTTACGTTTCATAACATCATATTTAGTGCGATAGAAAACGAATTTAACAATAATGGCTTGCGGAATCAGTTCTTGTTTACGGCCGGTTCGATGCATCCTGTCGATATCTGATAAATTTATATCTATCTTTAACTTCTCTTTAAAAAGTTTAAGAACTTTATCATCTGTGTTCTCTTGAACACCTGTTTGAGATACCCCAAAAATGCGAATATTATTCCTTCGACTGTATTGTTCTAAGTTATCTATACGTGCGTCGACCTCCCGCACTTTTTGTTCGACCGATTGGATACTAATTTGGAATTGAGCTAATGATCCATTGAGTTCATTATACCTGTTTGATAAGTCATCAAATTTAGCATTCATATTGTTGATAATAGCTTGTGTTTGCTCTTGACAGATTTTTCTTAGTGCCTCATAGGTTTTGTCTTCTTTTTCGATTTCCTCTGAATCCTTTTGCGCAGCACCTGTGCCATGAGTTGTCGGCATATATCTAATACTTACTATATTGCTAGCGGCTATGAGTGGGAAACTGGCCGATGAAGTGAAACACACAACCTACTCCTTTATGTATACGGTGAGCTGTGCGCAAGCGCGGCGGCGTTGTCCGCCCAATGGGGAAGTGGCCCCGCCCAATGGGGAAGTGGTCAAGTTTAAAATTCGCTTCTAAAGGCGGAGTTCGAATTCTCACGCATGCGCACGAGACGCTTTATACTCAGAGTGAGACTATGTCGGCGCCGTAATGTTTTCTGAAGTTTCCAGGCCCTACCAGCAATATATGTGTATTATATATATGGTTGTCGGCATGGTTGGTCCTTGAACGAAATACAGCCAATTTTCATTAACAACGTTCAAAACACTAGATTATCCACTTTGATCACTTAAGTTTTGACTAGTGGGTTAACTGAATGCAGTCTAAAGTCACAGTACACAGTTTTTAGATTGATACAATCACTATTTTCCCCGTAACAATAACAAATTTAAGGAGCGAGCACGCCACAGGTCTACTCCGCGCGCATTCTCGATCGAAAAAAATTGTTCTTCCTGTTTTTAAAACAAAATAGCATCATGTTGCTAGGATACTTGGACTGCTTATGTTAATGGAAATTAATTTTGATAGTGAACGGTTACAAATGGAAGTAAATTTGAGTACATAATTAATATTTACAATTTTCTTAAAATCTAAATTATTGTCTTTTATCTTATAACTAAAATTGTCTCTTCACGTTGCACTCACAAACGTTTTTTTATTATTAAATGTCACTACTCTGCTATATTGCACTTTATGTTTAAATACACTGATTTTTGAGTTCCGCACTTTCCATGTCTCTTGCTACTTTCTGTTGCCAATATTTACGAGTTGCTCTTTGCAATTTTTCCTTTTATAATCCTTCTTGATTTACCTTTCTGCTTTGCTCACCATTTTCACTATCCTTTGCTTTTAATTAACAACTACGCTCCTTTTAAAATGCAGCCAACAAACCTTTTGTGTCAAATAAATCTTGTGTGGTCTGGCATTACATGTGCACAAACGTTTTCATTTAATTATATTTATTTATTCACAAGCCAATTCAAACCCTTTGAAATATGCTTTTCCTTTGCGTGCTTTTCTCGACTAATTTACTATTTCTCGCATCTCATTATCAATGCATTTAATATTATACTTTAGTTTAAAATTGCAATTATATAAAATATCCCAACTCTGTGCTTATTGAATCGGTCAATTATCTTGCACTGCAAACAGAGCCAAGTTGTGGGCTTAATACCATCTCATGACATCACCTGCTCTACCATACTTCCATTTATTTCTAATTTGCAGCGTAGCAGTTCTTTGCTGATTAGTGTTTTTGTCTTTTTGTTGGACACTTGTGGTCCAAAGTTTTCACAGGATTAATTGAACTGAAATAATAAGCGCTGTAAGCCATCTTCTTTATCAGCAATAAGGGTTGCGTCGTCCGCGTAACATATTAATCGAATTTCTTGGTTTCCCATTTTATATCCCTGAGGGTATCTCTGAAGTGTTGTTTTTATTATTTCGTTCATCACTATATAACTAAGTAAAAGTGAGTTTTTATTTGGGTAAGTTGTCAGTGTATATGTTCCGTATAAGGGATATCAGTCCATTCGGCACGTTAGTTTTTTGTAGCGTATCTATTACTTGTTGAAGTTGTAAGTTATCAAAGGCCTTTATGTCGACAAAGCAGAGGAAAGCAGGATTATTGAATTCTAATGATTTTTCTGTCACTTGTCTGATTACAAATATTTCTACGCATGGTCTATTGTTTTGAAATCTCTGCTGTTCATCGCAAAGTTCTATTATTTCTTCTAATTTCCTAACTATCAGTTTGGTCGTGACTTTTAAGCATGTATTTAGTAGGTTTATGCCTCGGTATTTGCCGGGTGGTTGTTTTTCATCCTTTTTGAAAATTAGGATTGTGATACTTAATTTCCACTCGTCTGGTATGGTTGATGTATTGAATATGTTTTGTAATAACGTGGTCAATTCTTGTGTCAGTGCGTTGCCTCTATATTTCATCAATCCGTGCCCGGTGATTTCCTATTCTTTAAAGCTTTCATTTCTTTGTCTACATTTACTATTATCTGCATGGCATCATTTGTCTCTTGTGCTATAAGTTCTTATGCTGTGTATAGTGTCACTCATGTATCATCACATAGTTGTTTGTACATATTATTTTACCTCTCTTCTTTGGTTTCTTAACAGTTGCCAGATCTGTTTTTGTTGTACATGTAAGTCTTTCCCAGTAGTCCTTTTTTATCGTTCTAATTTTCGAATTTACATCATTTCGGACTTGTTTATAATTGTTCTCTAAATGTCATTTTTTGGCAGTGGTCTATTATGATGTGTTTTATCAGAAAAAGTCCGATAAAACACATTTTGTTTATAATTTTCGTATTTCTGGTTAGTCTGAGACTGCTTATGTTTTTGAAAAGCTTTTATATTATTTTCCGCTAGTACTATTATTTCTTCATAAAACCACGGTGTTCGGTGTTTAGTTTGTTTTATTATGTTTACTTTCCTTGTCCCTACTGCTTCTGTTGATGCCTTTATTATGTTCTCCTTTATTTTTGACCATTGAGAATTTGGAGTTCCATTTATTTGTGTTTTGTTATTCTTAATGTACCCTTCAAGTCTTCCTTGATACAGATCTCTTATACTTTCATCTTGTAGTTTTTCTGTATTAAGTTTCTCTTGATTAATATGTTGTTTCGATTTGGATCTTTGTATTTGCACAAGAGCAACTTGTGATCGCTCCCGATGTCTGATGAATTCAACGTTCTGACGTCAATTATTTGTGTCGGATGTATTTCTCTGTTTGATATAATGTAGTCTATTACTGAGCGTTCTCCTCTAGTGTTATCCCATGTATACTTGTATTGCATTCTGTGATCGAAGAAGCTGTTATTTATCCTTAGGTTATTATCTATAGAAAAGTGTGTTAACTTGTCCTCGTTGTCGTTGCATATGTTTTCATTAAATCTTTAATTTACACCAGGCACTAGGTTACCTCCGATTCGGGCATTCAAGTCTCATAATATAAAAAGTGGATTTTTCTGTGGTATTGTTATTACTTGTTTATTAAACTTCTAAAACTAACATGGAACTACGACATCCAGTTGCGGAGTACCGTATATTTTTATAGTATTAAATAAATACACATACTATGTCTGCATTATGTTCTTATGTAAAGGTACGTAATTATTATGAATTCAATAATACCAAAAAACAACACATCATAACATTTCACTGCTAATGGAATATTCCCATAAAATGGATAAAATACAATTTCTATAAATAACGAAAACAGATATTCAACAGTGAACATTGTTACCTAAAATGGTGTGCAATTCATTTTAACCGATTATAAGAACAGACGCGTATGACAGAAAATTATTAAATATTGAAGTGGTATTAAGCCCTACGACTTGGCTCTGAATGCAGTGCAGAATGGTTGACAAATTAAATAAGCACAGAGTTGAGATATTTTAAGTAAGTGCAATGTTGAACTAATATTAATACAGTAAATGCATTAGTAATGAGATGTAAGAGATAATAATTAGTAAAGAAAGGCATGCTAAGGTAAAACATGTTCAGAGGGTTTCGAATTGGTTTGTGAATTAATATATTTTAATATGAAAGGTTTGTGCACATGCAAAGCCGGACCACAGAAAATTTATTGAACACAACTAGTTTGTTGGGTGCAATTTGAACAAAGCGTAAGATTATTAAGTCAAAGAATAAGATGGTGAAAAATTGTGAACTCGGCAGAAAGGTAAACCGATTTGAAACAGAAGAGAAAGAATTTGCAAAAGAGCGATTATTAAATACTAGCTGTTACCCGCGACTTCGTTCGCGCAAGGTTTGTTATTTGTGTATTAAATAATGACTAATTATTTTCTGTCATCTCATCCCATCCTATCCCCGTCCCTGTCCGTTTCTCTGTCCCCGTCTCCGTACCGTCCCATCCTGTCCCGTCGCGTCCCGTCCCGTTTCGTCCCGTCCCGTTTCGTCCCGTCCCGTCCCGTTTTGTCCCGTCCCGTCCCGTCCCCTCCCCTTCCATCCCATCCTTTCCCTTTCCGTCCCGTCCCGTCCCGCCCCGTCCCTTCCCGTCTCGTTTCGTTCCGTCCCGTCCCGTCCCTTTCCATTCAGTCCCGCCCACTCTCGTCCCTTCCCGTCACGTCCCTTCCCCACTTCTTCCATCCCATCCCATCCCTTCCCTTTCCGTCCCGTCCCGTTCCGCCCCGTCCCGTTTATTTCCGTCCCGTCCCGTCCCGTCTCTTCCCGTCCCGTTCCGTCGCGTCCCGTCTCGTCCCTTCCCGTCCCATCCCTTCTCTTCCCTTCCCGTCCAGTTCCGTCCCGTCCAGTCCCTTCCCGTCCCGTCCCGTTTTTTCCTCTTCCATCCCATCCCTTCCCTTCCCTTTCCGGCCGATCCCATTCCGAGGACTTCCGCAGCAGCCAACTGGGACGTTCGAGCTCCATTCCCGGTGAAGAAAAGTATCCTGAGCCAGAGGACTGTGCAACAGGGCGTCGGCAGAGCCTGTGCCCTCTTACAGGCACCACCATCAGCAGCAGCGAGGGAACCGCATCCAGCAGGAGATTTTACTAGTAGCACCTACGATCTTCTACGTCGCAGAACGACCCAAAGTTTCCAGGTAGGAAAGTGCCTGTAATTCATGTGTGAGCGTCGGGATTCGCAGCATAGAGCGAGAACCAACCTTTCTGAAGACGGTTCGCGCATCTCCCAGCGTCCATTTGCTTTGGTTTTCTCAAAATTAGCGTGGCTTGGGTAATTTCTGCAGTTCCAGCGAAAACCGAAGCATCGAAAACAAATGCCAGAAGTAGCGTCGCTTCGAACAATCAAGGGACGGTCTTGACGTCAGCATAGAACAAAAGCTAGTTTAATTGGCAAGCGGGAAAAATTGAAACAACTTACCTGATGCGTTGTTCATAATTAAACGAGTTTAAACATTTAGATACGCCGTCTTGCACGATTGACTCATTCGTGTTTATCTGACCAGTTTGGGATGTATTTGACCTAACCACTAAAAACCGCGCACTCGAACTACTTTGGATTTCGAGATAGTCAACCTCAGATTATATGTTAAAAGATAGCGAAATTCGGGACCTAACCTGTAGAGATTTTTATGTTTTACTGATGAGCTAGCACACTGAGTTTGGAGTTAAATAGAATATTACAAAATAGAGGGCGTATAATCATTTTATAATAATTTTAATCAGTTTTACTTTTACCAATTAGTAAAAAGCTTACAGAGCTTTCCTTAGCCAGAGCAATAATTTGTCGCCCAACGTGGGGGCAAAAGAGAATCCTTTATCTAATAGACGTGTCCGTCCGGGACGCTGTTTCAGCAGCCAAACCGTAAGAGATAGAGAAAAAAGTTATTAAAGTTATATGTTTGGAATGGTCATGTCAGGTCAGGAACCGAATTTCAGTCTCTAACACTAATTATTATCTTAATTATAATCCTAACTTTTTATGTTAGATTCTAGGCAAATTTTATCAAGGCGAATGCGACTGGTAGTTTGCTACCAACAATGACGTCATATACGTACGTGTGGTGAATACGCGTTCTATTTGCAAAACGGTCTTTTTTGTTTTATTAAATGATACATTTGTCTCACTGGACTGCTAGTTAATAATTATTAAATTGCCCCTTACAAAATAAAATAGGTAGATCCACGTCAATATGTTATAAATTAATCTTGTATTTCAAGATTTTCATGTCGTGTGGAATAAACGGGAAAAGAGTATCCCGTTAATACTTTTCACAGGACCCGAGACAAAACTCTAAAACGGGATTGCCCCGGAAAAAAGTGGACCTCTGGCGAGCCTATCGTTGACATACTAAACTTCTTTGAATAATTTTGATTGGAAAAAACTGATTTTATGATATCCCAAAGTGGTGTTCTACTATTCCCTTTATCGAAATCAACCTTATGAGGGTATATGAGAGATCGGTAGTTTATTAACCAGCATGTATTGGTATGGGGCATTTTCCAATAGCACTACTGATTTGCCATCCATTGCATTTAGGGCAGGGGGTAGTTGATCCTTCACATCCACCTCTTAAAATTGTCGCCGTTCATATTTTGATGATTATTTTTTTCGTAGCGATCTCAACCAATCAGAAGGCTGGATTTAGTTAAGTTATCTTGTATAATTTCGATTATACAAAATCGATTATACGAGAGTAACTTCACTAGGCAACGCAATACATAACTTTTGTCAACTTGATGTTGTTTTTATAGAGATGACTTTCAGTTAGGTTAATTCAAACAAATCGAGCTGCCAATAAAATATTTATTTGATCCTAATATTAAAATTTACTCAAAAAATAATCAAATCGAATACAATGCGTACTCGAACAGGTTATACGTCTCAAACTTCCTGCACAATAACAAATCGTGTCAGTTTGACAGAATAATCCTCCCGCTGACGCGGTCGGACTATTTAAGCTGTCAAACTGACACTCTTTTATTATTGTGCATCAAGTTTTCGACATATAACCCGATAATAACGAAGTACTTATAGTATTACTTCTGATAATCCTTGAATTATATCGATCTAAAATTTTGCAGTGCAAACTTTTTTGCCTTCATTTTTAATTTTGCTTGGGTTTCCTTTTAATTCGTTATCATGAACCCACATACGTATCTGCGAACTATTCATGTAGATCCAGCTTTCGATCTCTGTAGGCAAGTGACCATCGCCGCTGCAGCCGAGGTCACAGTAAAACACGGAGCGCTCGAGCCAGAGCGGCCGAGATTTCGACTTGTTTGACAAACGATGACGTTTGTCACACAATTCAGTATGCCGTGTATTTTACATACCATGTTTATATGTTATCTGCGCAAGATAGGAAATGACATCATAAATTATTAGTGTTAAAATATTGGCTCCCTATTAACCCTAGAGTCCAAGTGTAAATACAAAAGTTTTAGGGGTCACCTTAGTCGGTCCAATCCAATTATGATCATACTTTACAGTTTTTTACAAAGCAGAAAAGTGGAAAATATGCAATCAAAGCTTAATAGAAGCTGCCATGGAAATTGAGTGTCGCCAGTATGTTGTTTTAGAAGGCAAACGTCAGTTAAAATTGAGATTTTGTTGCAGTATTGCGTTAATTTGCTTGTGGACACAAAATTTCAAGTAATTTCAACTTCGGTAGTATATATGATGGAGGAACATTACATTAACGTTCCTATCTGGACATTATGTTAGATTAAGTGGAAGAACAACATTAGTTGAACTTCACATTTTTTCTGTATCTGAGAAAATAAAGTCATTTAGTATTATTATTATTGTATATTGACTAGTAGCAAAGAGCCTCCCTTGTAGGCTAAGATGGCAGCCCTATCACCAGAGTCGGATTAGTTCACTTATAGTTGATAAAAATAAAAAGCCCTAGTCCTAGTCCTCGAATACTTTACTAGCATCCGGAACGGAAGAAAACAAGAGCGGTCAAGAAAGACCAGATTGTATGATAACAGGATTATTGGGTTTCTCTAAGATAAGCTGAAGAAGTAGTGCAGACCCAGCTGGGATACCTCAGGATTGCCAGTTCCTGTACTTACAAGAGTCGAAAAATGCAATAACCGTCCTGATATAAAAAATAATTTATATTGTAATATACTACTCTCTTACGGTGTTATTACAACTAATATCAAATTAAATATGTACTTACCTTACTTCTTAATACAATAAATAGGATTTGACGTAACTCATAAATTAATTTGACATTTAGAATTATGTCATGTGATTATAGATATTAACGATACAAGTTTGATTATGAGCATCTTAACGAAATGAGTTTGATTGCCAAAAACGAGGCGGTAAGCCGAGTTTTGCGGCAATCACACGAGTCTCGTTAAGTGCCATAAGCAAACGTGTATTGTTCAATATTTTATCTTCACCAATAAATTCTGGTTCAATGCAATTCTTTATACAAAAAGAGTTCGGTAATGTTCATTACCGCACTGAGTGCGGTAATATCTATCCATTACCGCACTGAGTGCGGTAATATCCATTACCGCACTGAGTGCGGTAATGAAGCTCTTAACGATACTACAATTAATTTAGTTAAGAGTCTATAACAACACTGATGAAGATAATAGTTTTTTAAAGTCTCGACTAGTCAGTTTACAAGCATGGGATTCCTGACTCCCAGCTGTATGAGTACATTTTCAACTAACAACTTTCTCTTGTAGTTAAAGACTGAATTACTTTAAAAATATAATAATTATTTGACTTTGTGAATCAAATACACGTTTCAGGTACTTTACGAAATTAAATTCATACTTTCAGTTTGTTAGTAGCACAGCGAAGTTTGATCTGACATTACAAAAATAAATAAATATTGTCAAAATTAGTGAAATCAAATGTTAAATATTCAAACTTGATTTAAATGAATATTCTAAAAAATAACCTAATACCAAAATGTACATTTCAAATTATAATGATCGAAAAAAGTCGAGTTCTCGAATCACTATTAAATTTAGAAAATTAATTCTTCTAAATTAATTTCTAAATATATTTACAATTATTTTAATGATTTGCAGCTCCAAACTTGCTATATAACTTCTTATTATTTTATAAGAAATGAACACCTTCTGATTGTCTATCTTGTGTACCTGAATGTGTTATCTCAGCTCATAACTGGATAAATTCTAGTCAGCAAACACCTTCCTGGGTTGTACCATCCAAATCAAAACTCGTGGTAGCTCTTTGAAACCTCTATTATGTGGATAGACAGTTCAACAGCATACCACAACACTCACTTTCACTTTTTTACTGGCTTCGTAGTAAAATACCACGTTAAATGGAATCAAACAAATCTTGAATTTTATATTTGAATAATATTTGTGACTTATAGTCAAATTTGATCGTAGAGAATACTATATTGCTTCTACGTATCAAATCATCAATTATTATTCTTCACAATTAATAGGAATTTAACCCTTTAACGTGACTATTTATCGTAGATTATCAATTCAAGATATTTTTTACTACTTGATATAAACAACCCTGTGGTTGCCCTTTACAACACCACCCGTTAAATACATACAACTGTTGCATCACATGATATACATTAGATATCTTGATATTATTTTAATTAAATGTATCGTTCATACGGTATGCTGCATTACAATATATACCTGGAATAAGCGCGATTTAGAAAAATTTTAGTACAGCAGATCATCTTCCCACAGTCAGTATTTCAATAGAAAAATCAACAGTATGTAACATACCAGTATGGATGCATAAATTTTATCAACTTCAAAAAGGAATTTTATACCATAGAATCTTGGGCGATTGTGAGAGCAACGAGAAATGCGAGAAGTTATTATAGGTATACGAATTAATACAAGGAATATTCAAGAAAACCAACATGACAGTCATAATACATGAAGAAATCAAGATCAATCGAGGTGTGAGATAAGGAGATATTATAACACCACAGCTGTTACACTCTAGTACTGGAAGATGTTTTTAAGGAGATTAAATGGGAAGAAAGCTTCATCATATAATGCTTGAAGAACATGTAGTAGAAAAAGATAACGCAAACTAAATGAGGTGTACAAAAAATTGGGGTTGGAAGTTAATACGGATAAAACCGAGTACATGTGTATAGGTGAATTATAGCAAGACTTGGTTCTGGAAGATGGAAAACAGATCAAGCACACCAATGAATACAAATATCTATAAATGCATTTAACAGGAGAAGGCATCTTAGAAGAAGCTACCCGGCATAGGAATATTTAATCCCGTAAAGCTATTTATCAATTAAACAGCATCTCATGAAAAAATCTCAAAGAACAGTAAAATATTAATTTATAATATATACCACCATGAAGAGCGTAGCAACTTACAGCTCGGAGGTGTGGCAGCCGAAAGACCGTTCTGAGAAAATTTTAATGGCAACAGAAATGGTCTTCTGGAGACGAGCGGCTGGAAAGTCAAGAAGAGAAAGGATAAGAAATGAAAGGATCCAGGAAACCATGAGAATTAATCACACAATTGTAGAAGATATACAGATGAAACAGTTAGTATGGTATGTACAGCGAATGATCGAAGCGAGACTCCCAAAGCAAGTTTTAGCATGGCCACCTCAAGGCAAGAGGAAACTACGAAGACCGAGAAAGAGTTGGAGAGAAGGAATAGATAAAGAGATGCGAGAGAGAGAAGAGCGTAATTATCATAATAAGCTCAACATTACAATATAATACGCGAGCTAAAAATTGAACACTAGCACAGAATATTTTGCTAACCTGTTTTTTCACGCCACCGTTGACACCCCGCAACCGCGCGACGCTGCATCCTAAACGACTCCATAATGGCTTCTGGTTCCTACTCGCAACAACTCAAGTTCTTTCGAAGTAGTTGTATTATTGCAGCCAAAAGGAAGCACTAATTTGGATAAAAACGCAGTTCACAAATGACTGCTATTTATTTTCAAGTAAGTAAACGTTTCAAAATAAATTACACAGATACGTCAGATCAAAACACAAAATTTAACATTTCAAATGACTGAAAAAGGATGCGACGTAACCCGTCAGATAAAATACAAGAAGTCCGTCGCTTTCTCGGTGCTCTATTCGTTTATACATCTAAACGCAAAACTAATAACACCATCATCTTCAGTGGATATCAGTGAATGTCCCAAATCTCACACAGATTCATGCCGGTCTCGTGTTGGACAGTTTTTAGCACGAGTCGGACTTTGCCCTACACATAACGCCACTAATCAGATGTGACGTCTGAAGGGTGATTTCACACCCCTACTACACGTATGTGAACGTTATCTACAGGGGGAAATGGAATTAATGAAGATCTGCCCACATTGGTCAACGTAATATGCGCATCTTGCAATCTTGTACGAAGCAGCAGAACCTCACAGTTTTGCTAGAGATCCTCCTCCAAGTATGTGAATGCTTTATAAACTGCACGGACTCTTCTGGGGCATGTTTGGAGCAATAAATTGGCTCTTAACAGCTCTAATATTATTGGTAAGTATGTCCATAGCTTTAATGTGCACGATATTTAAATTTCTCTAGGTGCAGGCTCCCAATTTTGAAAACACACATGCTCTTGAGCTACGCCTCTCGAATCCTCTAGCTAAGGCCTTAAATATATGTTGCCGAAAGCTCTCGGCTTCCATCCGACCTCAGACCAGCTTCGACTGCAGCTCCAATACACACTTACAGCCCAATCTGTTTCGCCAATGCACCGAGTGTATACAGTTCTGGTGTTCTGACCCAGTTTTATACGCACTTTAATCGTAACTACACTGCATGTCTTAGATTTTGCACTTGACCCACTGTGAAACAAACACTGGGTCGCACATAAACTTGTCCAAAATGTTTTATTCTGTGCCATCTTATACAACATATGGCCTTATTCGTTTGCTGGCTTTTGTGTGGCTAAAAAGTTAGATCTTCAGCTACATTTGACCTGGTTTTACCAAAAACCGTAACCCAACATTTTGTCGGCAGACAACGAAATAACTTCGATCATACTTGGTGCTGTGGTAAATGCACTTTACATGTGTGCTTAACTTAATTCAACTATGAGTTATGTGGCTACTATGTGCAAGAAGCTGTTTTATTTAACTTTTGAAACAAACTTATGCCTTAAATGTGACTATTTAACATGGGTTCATAAAGTTTACGGCAAGGAAATCTATGCCAGCAATTTTCCTTCGGCAAATGAAACTTTTTCGCCAATCGTACTAGAATTGACACATTATTGATTAAAATTTTGTTGAGCAAAGTTAAACATTCCATTACATCAGCCATTGCTAGGTAATTTACAATAAAACTGTACAGGAATAATATTACCGTCCTCAGCCGGGAATATTTTTCGAAATATTCCCGTTTTCCTAATTTTCTTAATTATTCTAGTACGATTTGCGGAAATAGTAGTATGTGTATCTTGGACAAAAAGCAACATTCCCAGACTCCTGTGTTGTTGAGCCCAACAATATTCGCAATTGTCCGGGAATGTTACGCTTTTCATCCTAGATACACAATGTACTATTGTGAGTTATTAATTACATTATTTTATTAAATCTCCAGTGTACAGACGAATATTACAACAATATAGCATATTGAAAAAACTTTCGGAACAAATAACCCCGAGCGTTCCTACTTATAACTTCGAAGAAATAACTGTGGAAGCAGTTGAACGTATTAACCGCTCCAAAAACGTTATTGTGAAAGGAGTACCAGAGCAGGTTGGGGATATCAACAACCGCAAAGTCGCCGACGCCAATGTTGTCAAGGATTTGGTTAACACAATTATTCCAGGGAGTGAGATTAAACCGTTACACGTTTTTCGTTTAGGTAAACCTAATGCAAATAGGCCTCGACTCATTAAAGTTGTTTTCTCTAATCCTACGGATTCTAAGGATATTTTAAGGAACAAGCATAAACTAGACAAAACTACTTACAAAGATATAAAATTGACTGATGACAAAACGCCGAATCAGCTAAAATATTTGAGTGGTCTTAGGGAGGAACTGGAAAACCGTAAAACAGCCGGAGAAAACGATCTGACGATTGGGTATGTTAAAGGAGTCCCAGTTATTAAGTCCGTCACTCCACCGACTGCCCCAAACGGGAATTAAACACCGCTTTCCTCGAATGGCCTCTAGTTTATACTAATATCGCATCTGTTACTGCCAAGTTCAATGAGTTTGTTGTTTTTGTTCAGCAATCTGATCCTGCAATTATATGTTTGTCTGAGACATGGCTGCACCCAGAGGTTCCCAACTCACTTGTAAATATAAAGAATTTCGACATATACCGATCTGATAGGGCAACCAGAGGAGGAGGAGTCTGCATATATTTAAATAAGGTATACTTTAAGGAGTTCCGGATTGTAGAAGTAGATTGTCCATGTAGTGGAATCGAGATTGTCTGTTTATCTATAGCAAGTTCTTCAAGTGAATTCATCTTTTTATGCGTTTATCGTCCGCCGAATGCATCTGCAGATCAAGATTTGGAGTTTTCTAAGAAAATAACTGAACTGGTATCTCGTTATAAAAAGTCAGACATTGTTTTACTTGGTGATTTTAATTTACCTAGGTTAAACATGTCGATGGGGACAACCCCAAATGCAAATCCCGAAGCTTTATACCATGACTTGTTTGTCAACACAAATTTACAGCAGCTAATTACAGAACCGACTCGTTACCGAAACAATCAGATACCGTCATTGCTGGATCTGCTTCTCACCAACGATTCTCAGCTTTTCACAGAAATTAAATATCTGTCTCCCATTGGTAAGTCTGATCATGTTGTCATTTCTACAAAACTTCAATTTTCACACAGTTTAGCGACACAGAAGTTGGTAAATATAATGAAGACTGTTATAGATTATAATTGCTTAGATGAAGAACTAACAAACCTTCCCTGGCAAACCCTATTGAGTGAGAAATCAGTCAACCAACAGTGGGAAACTTTCTGCGACGTTGTGAATAAATCAATCGCATCAAACTCACGTTCACGCTCTGTAAAATCAGTTCCTAGCAAACCTTGGATAAATGAAAACATTATTCAAGATTTCAAAAAGAAAAAAAGCCTATGGCAAAGGTTTAAAAGGTCAAAATTGCAGACTGACTATGAAGTTCATAGACATTTTTCCAACTCTTTGTCCAACAAAATTTATAAATTGAGGCAGAATTATGAAGATGATTTGGTTGTGAATGGTGACAAGAAACAATTTTATAAGTACATTCGAAGTTCGCTGAATTCTAAAGTAGGAATACCATTAATTAAAAATGAATCAGGTGAACTTTGCGAAAATAATTTACAAGTAGCAAATGTCTTGGCAGAAAAATTCTACTCGGCTTATACCATTGAATTAAATAAAGATATTCCTAATATACTTACCCCGGCAAACGTGAGTACGATTGATGAAATCCAGTTCACTCCAGCTGTTGTGCTCAAACATCTCCAAAATATCAAAAAAGGAACATCGCCTGGTCCAGACGGTATTACTTCGTATTTCTTAAAAAATTGCTGCTCATCACTTTGTTTGCCCCTATCGATCATTATGACAAGCTCTTTTGTTGAAAAATATTTACCAGATATGTGGCGCATTGCTCATGTTACTGCTATTTACAAAAAAGGTAACAAGCTAGATGCCGAGAACTATAGACCCATTAGTTTGGTGAGTATCTGCGCGAAGGTTATGGAATCCATTATAACGGAACATTTGACCAAATTTTTCCTGGAAAGTGGCGTTGTCCCAGATGCTCAACACGGGTTTTTAAGTGGACGCTCGGTGATTACTAACTTATTAAGTTGTGTGAACGATTGGACAAAATCGGTGGACTCCGGTGCCTCAGTAGACATTGTTTACCTCGATTTCTCCCGCGCATTTGATCGTGTTCCACACTACAGACTTATATCCAAACTGAGACATTTTGGAGTGAGAGGAAATCTTTTGAATTGGATTGAAGACTTTTTAAAAAACCGTACGTTCAAAGTGAAAGTGGGTGACTGTTTTTCGAGTTCCTTTCCTGTTGTCAGTGGCGTTCCACAGGGATCTGTTCTCGGACCCCTTTTGTTCCTTGTGTTCGTGAGTGACCTGCCAACGTTAATTAAGACCACCTGTTCCTTATACGCCGATGATACGAAAATATATGCAGATCCAAATACCTGTCATGACGAGCTGCAGGACGACCTGAATCGGATCTCCAAGTGGTGTAACGACTGGTTACTTCCGCTGAATACTGGTAAATGTGTTGTACTCCATGTGGGTAAGTCAAATCCGAATCTAGATTACACGTGACATCAGCAGATTTTGAGAGTGGTTCAGTTGCAAACTGATCTTGGAGTTACTGTAACTAGCGATTTGTCGTGGTCCACCCATATTAGTAAAATATGCAAAAAGGCAAATTCCATTATGCATCTACTTCGGAAAGCATTCTCTCGGCCATCTCCACATACAACCAAGATTTTGTATACCACATACATCAGGCCGATTTTGGAATACGCAGGACCCGTGTGGTATCCGGTACTCCGTAGAGATGTGGAATTGTTGGAATCAACACAACGAAGAGCAACAAGAATGTTCTACGGTGCCAATCGTCCTTCTTACGAAGAAAGACTTGCAATCATGGACCTAGGACTCTTCGAGCAAAGGCGTCTTCGGGGAGACTTAATCATAAGTTACAGAATAGTGAACAATTTATTTTCTGTGAACATGGCGTCATTGTTCGTGTTAAATGCTGACGATAGACTTCGAGGCCATATGTATAAGTTAGTGCACGAACAGTATCGCACCAGACAAAGACAACACTTTTTGCAGAACCGAATTTTTGACCTATGGAACAACCTGCCAAGTAATGTTGTAGAATCTCCAACGGTTAACACATTTAAAAACAGACTGGACGATATATTATAAGAATGTTTAGTTAGTTTTTTTTTAGTTTAGTTTTAGTTTTATTTTAGTTTAGTTTTTAGTTCTTTTTTCCTTTTTTTGGGTTTGTTTATATTAGGTACAAGTGCACACTGTACACAAATGTTTGTTTTATAACTATTATGTAATAAGAGTTTATAGGACTTGTCCTCAACTCTTCTCATATTATTAATAATAATAAATCATGTGTACTGGGATATACTAACCATTACCGGTTACCGTTAAGGATGCCGTTTGTGGTCAGTCTATAATTAGTTAACTAAATGGTCAATTTGTAATTTGTTTTTCGACATCAGTCAAGATTTGCTGTAGTCGATCAAGTTATGGATATTTGGGATTTCACAGCACTTTCAAATATTCGTATTTTATTGAGTTTAGGTTCCTGGCGACTTAGAACAGCGAATTTGGATTATACTCTGCAAGTGGATGGCATAACAACGGTTCTGTATACTGTGTATGCTACCACCAAGAAAATTTAAACTAAAGCACACGTGATATTTGTACTCAAAACATGCAATCTTTTTCGTTTGCATTTGCTGGTAAATCCTGACAAAGCAGTAGCGTTTCCATAAAATAGAAAAGGTTTAATTGAAGTTCGGTTACGCTAAGTTGTTTCAACTAGAACAACCTAGTAAGCAAAATATGTTCTTTTTGAAGAACAGATTTCTTTGGAACACGTCAAATATGTCATTACAAACAGTTGCATAGTACTCCATTTTCAGGCGATATTGAACTGAATTATTAGAATTCGTATGGTTGATGACAGGTCTTTGGTTTGTATTAAAAGGACGAAGATTATTTTGCATTAATGTGAAGATCATTCTAAGCGAATTCGATATGGTTTAGCAAGAATATCAGTATTTGCATAATCTACAAGTATAATTACAAGAAATGCATCAAAAGTACAATCATAAGTAACATGACTACATTGGTAACTTAAATCCTACGTATTTTACAAATAAAAACGAGAATTTTTGCACAATCAATGAATGGAATCAATAAACTATAAGGCACTGTTGACGAACTGGCAAATGCATCCTTATCCTTACTGTATTTCTGGCACATGGCATCTATGACGAACTTCCTCTTGCTGAACGGGTCAAAAAACTCAATTTCGAATTTATAGGACGACGTTTCATTTTGCTGCAGGCCGATCTCCTGAAAGGCCCACGAAATCGACCCAGCATCCTTCACGCTGTGTTTGCAGCAGATTCTGAAAAGTCGCCCTTCGTAGCTCAATACATCAAAGGTGATTACAGGTTTACAGCTTAGGTTTCGGGTTATGGTCTTTGATCGTTCCTTCCAAACCTGATTACTGTGTTTAGCAAACACTACATGCGTAAAGCAGAATTCAGCGAGACCCAGCCAGTGGCATATCTTACTTCCTGCGTGCTTTAAAGGACATTCTATTTTTGTGTAAAGACAGCTTTCGTAGTGGCTGTTGAACGTGTCGTATTTTCCTACAAATTTGCACCCTGCACCTTCATTTTTGCAGAAATAAAGCGCCTTTTGGGCTACAGTTTGCAGAAAGTAGTTCTGGGTGTTGTCTAGAGAGGTTTTGCAGTTAGGGCAGATACTAACCTTTCTATTGCATTCACTGCAGATGCTGTGGCTATTTGGACAGACATATATGGGGGGAACCATGTACTTTTTACAAACGGGGCATTTTAAATCAGCTTGTACCTTTTCATTTCCTAAAATTTTGCTTGTACACACTTCTGGTTTTTGATTTGTGATCTTTTCTTGGGATTTTGCAGCAGGGACCATCTGCGTTGAATTGGACTTATCTGAAATTTTAATTCTGAAAAACATTTCATTCGATTTTAAGACGTTTTTTAAATAGTCCACATCCAGTTTAAGAGCTTTAGATTTTGGAAACTTCCACTCATAATTATATATAGTGTTATCGCCAAAAGTGACTCTGCTTTCATTTTCCGGAAGTGAAAATTCCAAACTGTAAGAAAAATCGTGCGTATCTTCGTACTGTTGTAGCAAGTAAATCCCAAACCACAACTCTTCCTTGACCACGCTCGGAACGATATACAGGAGAAAGAAAGTATTTTTGAAGACAACTAATCGAAGTGATTTACTATCTAGAGGTGGTAGAAGATGAACGTGTTCGGGGTTTAACATTAGATCTTCGTGGTGTAATGCAAAATGTTCGGGCAGTGACATTGCGGTGACCTTCCAAGTGCAATCTTTGAAGGGGCAGCTGCGGGGTTGGTACCTGCAGGAGGTCTCGTGACTTTCCACCAATTTCCAGGCTAGTTTCTGTTTGCTGCAGCCATCAGTCACATAGCGGCACGGAAAGCTCAACAGGGGGGCGACTCTTTCGAAAGCTTTTGCTCGGTAGCTGTTTGTATCGAGAGCGACTTCGTCAATGCAACGTCCACAAATAAACTGTTTTCCTTTGCACATGATGGGTGGAACCGATAGGTGCAAAGAGCAGTGGGCACATTTTAGACTGTTTAAAATGTGTTGTGGTAACACTAAACTTGCAGGTACAGACATTTCGGAGAGACTACTGTCATGCAGCAAAATCATGTCTATTTAAGGAAAGCTGGTATGAATGGTTGGGTACTCGAGTTTGATAAGATAGTGGCGATAGCAGTAATTGCAAACATTGTCCAAAGTGCTGATAAATAGTTTTCTACTAAAATTTGTAATCGGGGGCTTTACTTGTTTATTAGTATTAGGAAAGGGATTTACCATAACAAATATGAATAATAATAGTGTGGCACATCAAAAGTTGGTACTAAAAAGTTACTTTGGATCTTGTATAGATTGTCTTTGTCTAGTTGCGTTTCTAAAAGACCATTCTGTGGTTTCTTATGAAACAGTTGAAACTAATAAAAAAATATTCAGTGATCCTCAGTAACATAAAATAAATAGTGGACGAACGTTGAAAGTGAAACTACAGGCTATATTTGAACAAATGAGTTAGCAAACGATAGAATAAAATAAAAAATTAAAGGTAAATCCACGGCTTTAAACGTATTAAAGAAAAAGTAATGTGAAAAAAATGGTATTTTTTCTTTTGATGCAAAAATGTAGATAATACAATCAACTCTCAAAATTCAAATGTGTAAGTGATAAAGACTTATCTATATCTGATATCAATACTAGGAAGGTCAGTATTAAAAAGAAAATAAATACACAGGGTTTTCAGAAGGAACGGATTTTATTATATTTTCATATCTTTTAAATATCTGTATATAAAAAATAATAACGTTGGAAATGATAGACGAAGAAAAATTATAAAATATTAACCATCAGACGTTAATTGAAAACGTGGCGCGTGAATGTAAATGCCGGAAAATGTGAATGCAAAATGTTCACTTTTCACAGACCATAACACCCTAGCAAAAATATTTATTAATAATATCCCAATTGCATGGACTCTTAAAGACAGTGGCATCCCGACATCTATGGATATATTTAGATCGTATAAACAAAAACTATCAGAATTCGTATCAGAGCGTACCTAATCCTTATAAAAAAATCTACACAGAGAGCTCATAATTTGCAGATATACTTATTTCGATTTGGTTAAATGTAACACCCTGTATATCTCTGTACTTTTGAAAGAAATACTATTAATTAGCTTTCTTCTGATATTTCATTTCCTAGCCCTAAATGCAAAACTTTTAAGCTATTCAAATATAAGACATTTTATTAAAAAAATCTGGTGTGATACACTCACAAAACTTTCTTTTACAGTGATCTTATAATTAGTCAAAAATTTAATTTTTAATTTCTAAGCATTTGTCAAAAATTTTCAAAAATTACAAATTCTATAAAAACGGTACAAAATAGAGCGTTAGTTGAAGAGACTAGTGATGGGCATAACCGGACAATTTTCATAACCGAATTATTTGCATTCGAATGATATTAATAACCGAATGATTATTTGAATAATCATTCGAATAAATTTTGGCTCCCGATTCGTTTCGATTTCGCCGGTTTGCCGGTTGGCGGTTCACCGTCATCTGCATCGGCACCTTAACTTGCAGATAGCAGAGGAACTCAGTTAATCGTTAATTATAATAATTGTATAAATGATTTTTATTTGATTTCTAAGGAGTGTAAACCATTGAGAATAGCTATATCAATACTAATCATAAAGAAATTATAAATATGCGAATACAAAGTATCTATTGTATCTATTTTTAGTTCCTAAAATTCTCGAGTAGCTAACCTTCCCTTTTCGCTTGCACATCATACTGGTATATTTTAGAATCTATAATTTATCTACGTTCAGCCTTCCGCGGTTCTAAGGACGCACACTTAAAATGTTAAACATCGAAATTAGCGATGTGTCGATCCGGTCGGATTCGATACAAAGAATCGAATCCGGGGCAGGATCGATTTGGATCGAGTCCAAGTTTCGGTCCGGATTCGTTCCGAGGAACGAGAAGGTCGCGAGGCGTCAATTCTCGCAGACATTCATTCCTTTGGCTTTCCGTTATTCAATCCATTTCAATACAGGATACAATACAATGTGCTGATGGGGAACAGCAAATGCTGATGGTGTTCGTTTTAGAGGCTCGACGTCGACAGGCGACACATGATACGGCCGAAGTTGCATGCTTTTTTATCAGTTATCAGTGATTTATGGCTTTTGGCGGCTTTGTATGTGCCCAATTGATGTTTGAGACATATAAACATACTGAATTACCGACTGCGTGACCGCTCACCAAAACAAAGATACGCGCGTTGTTCGTTCCGGGTCCGGAATGACCGAGGACCCCGGGTGTCTGAAATGCACATTCAATTCCGATGTCGATCCGAGGATCGAATCCGATGGACTCGATCCTCTTGCGGAATGGGATTGGAATGAACGAGTTCGCAAAAGTATCGAAACTTCCCATCACTAATCGAAATCCACTTTTTGTCCCACTTTCATATCATATGACTACGGATGGGCATCGACTGCTCCGTTATTAAAAATTAAATATAAATCTGTTACGATATTGGAAAATCTTATTTCGCTTTCTGTTTATCCCTTATTAGGCATAATCAACCGCGCTTAGAAGCAAAAATTTAGGCAGTTATAAATTAATATCAACACAGCTTCGGCAAATCTCATACTCAGCAGAGCGTTATCTTTAATAGGAACGGCCCCATAAATTTAACTGGTAGACTGGGATTCTCAAATGTGTTAATAACATCAACAAGCAGCCGCGGGCCTCACTTGGGTCAATCAGTACAATCTACCTTGCTTATGGTTATGAATGACGTATTATTTACAGAATTTTGATCACTCGCAATTCGCTGAGATACGGCACGTAGTACGTATCAAGATGAGGTTATTTTTCATTCGAATACTTGGAACTAAAACCGAGTTGCAGAGGTTACTTCAATAACCGGATAACCGGTTACTTTTCATTTGAATAAGCCCATCACTAGAAGAGACAAATTTTCTCTAAAATTTTAAGCTGAATTCAAAAATGTAATAATATACCGGGTGTTCTATTTAAAATAGGAGTTAATAAAAAACATAAAAAAAACAAGAGAAGCCCGCTTGGCGTAGCCACTGAATCAGCATTCGTAGTACGCATCGAGAGTGGGGACAAAGATGAGGATATTTCATCAATGGAAGTCCCGAGTCACAGAAGCAATGACTTCGAAGATAACATTGAGGATGAAGACTCTCATGAAGACCTCAACATCTACCGACCGGGACCGTCTAAAATTAAAAAAGTAAATAGTATAATTGCAAACATGAAACATCACTAAACTGGAACATCTGTGGATTAGGCGAACTGGGGATATCACCAATTACCGAGAAGTTTACATCTCTAACTTCATTATAATAATATGTTGGGGTCACTGTAAATCTATGTCAAATTCGAGGTTAGCAGGTTAGATTTTGCGTCAGTTTTGACACAGACTGACGCAAAACCTAACCTGCTAACCTCGAATTTGACTTAGATTTACAGTGCCACCAACTTGTCATAGGATACTACTGAATTTTAACAGGTAGTTTCCATGGTGATTGAAAATCGCCCTAGGGTCGTTTTCACTTCAAGTGTTATCTGATTTGTCAAACTGACTCACCTGATTAAAATTAATCTAATTAGATTGGTCTGCAATATAATTATGTAAGAGCTTATCCTTCATATCTCACAATGACATACTCTCCAGCAGTGCGAATCAGATCTTCTGGGTCACTGAGATCCAGATCTTCATCAACATATTGCACTATCTCCATCTCTGAATCAGAACTATCAGATTTTTTCCTTCTTTGTCAAGGTAGTCTTCTTTTGCATTTTACGGTAATAATATTCTTAGTATTTACGACTTGACACAACTGCTGGGAATATGACTCGTTTTCGTGTTGTTTTTTCTTAGGGAGTTGTCGGCCTTTCTGAAATTCGATACATTTTTTTAAACGGCGTTTGGACCTTGAAACCTTCATATTTTTTTATATTAACAGGTAATACTAGCATTTTTAGAAGTTGCCCAAGATGTGCTGGAGCGCATAATAGCCGGGTGAAACATGAAAGATTCTTTTTTCAAGTGGTAAATTGTTTTCCCTATCTCCATTTTTGCTACCTGTTCTTTAGGCCTCCTTTCTAAAATAGCATTTTCAATTCGACTCCTCTCAGTCTCTGCTGGATTCCTTTTTTTTCAACCAGATTAGTTGAGAGATTGGCAGTATCATCTGTTAAATGAACAGTTTCAATTTCACTTCCCTGTAGAGGTCTGGCAGTGCATTCACTTTTAATTGAGAGCCAAACTTTATACAGCATAGTGACTCTATATTTCCAAACCGATTTTCTTTTCGGGTGTAAGTGTTTTTTAATTAATTATGTTCTTTTTTTATATTTTCTATTTTGCCAATACTTGTTTGTTCTGTATCATTTGTCATCTCAGTTTACTCTTTGGAATTCACTTAGAGTAAGCCACATTAATCTTACTGAATAGATACCCACATTTTTTGCAGCTGTCTTCCGACTCATTCCATTCTCTCTTACAGCCTTGATTACATTATGGATCTGTTCTGCACTGTAGGAACAACATAATTATCGTTTGGGCTTATTTTCCATATACTGTTTACTCATTGCTGTAATTCTTTTTTAATGCGGCATAAAAGAGGGTGGCCATTACTCAATTTCTCAAGATCAGTAATGGTCACCCTGATGTCCATAACTGGAACATCTCAAGAACAGTCGATTCAGTAATAGTCACCCCCCTTCATATCCTTATAAAATTACGATTGATGGAATTTAAACATTAGAATAAATTTTTACTCATTTCTTGTTTCGAAAAAAATATTTAATTTCGACCGAACACACAACAAAACTAGATTTCTTGCGCGATCTTCCAGAGAACTTACTACCCGCTGTTCTGTTTAGCAGGCGGCCATTACTGAATTATTAATATTTGACATCGACGTGAACTTAGCACGGTCAAAATTTACATATGGGTGAAGTTTAATCCACTGAATATTACCAGATTTTTCCCAATTTCTGACTATATGAGAAGTTACAGGTTCATTTTGAGCTAGCATCTATAACTGGTGCAGTGTCCATTACTGGGATTATACCAGTCCCTCTAACATCAACCAATGAAAAAGGAGATTTTTCCCAATGTCTGACTATATGAGAAGTTACAGGTTCATTTTGAGCCAGCATATCTATAACTGGTGCAGTGTCCATTACTGGTAAGGTTACTAAATCATAAAGGTACCACCAACTATGCAAACATATATCTTTTGTCTCTTTTAATTTGGGCTTGCTGTCATTAGTGTCTCACTCTCACTCTCATTTGCTTACAATGTTCTGTCCTTTTTAATTTGGGAGAACAAAATCTTGCAATGGAATGGCGGTATGTATTTAGTGACCTTAATTACTGGGACTATTCAATTCACCTGTCATCTTTCAAAAAGTGACCAATGAAAATCCAGAATTCTGACGTTTCTTGACCAATCAAAAAAATATCAGTGGATATATCTTCCTAGAAGGTATTCAAGTGACTATTTTAAACAAATGTGATTTTTATTAGAAAAATTCAATATTAGTGTTCTGTTACTATAGAAATTCCGTAGTTTGTTGCTAGATTTACTGAAAACTAATTTGAAAAAGTAGTTTGGTTCATTAAATAGTCTCTCGAATACCATTCTTAGTCAAAGTTAAGTAGATTATTTTTGCGGTGGTATCACTACTCATGTCCATTGCGCTTTGGATTAGGACTCGTGCTATCGCACTCGTCCTAATCATACCAAAGCGCAATGGACATTCGTGACACCACCACAAAAATAGTCGACATAACTTTGACTACTCATGGTATTATAAGTGATTATACTACTCCCTCTAACATCAACCAATGAAAAACGGCAAAATGCATAGTTACGTATGTACTAACTTTTGATAATGTACATAGCAACTATGATAATCACATACCTTCCTGACTAATAAGTGATAGTCACATGCCTTCACAAACATTGCTTTATCTGCTGTCAGTACAATTGTCATAACAACCACATTAACTGTACTTTTAATATTTTGTAAATAAACCGTTCAAACGTTATTTATTGACTCGTGATATAATCTAGCCGAATGCAACTCGTGTGTTCTTGATTATCAAATCATTTCTGTTTCCATTCCATATATTGTTTTATGCAATCACGCTTGTTCTTCGGACTCGCGTGATTGCCAAACAATATATCTCATGTAAACAGAAATGATTATTTGATAATCAAGAACCCACTAGTTGCATTATATATATGACAATTACTCTATTAAAAGATTACAATATCGGACATTTTCCGTAATTTAATGCTTCATAAATAAAACAGCTGTCCTCCAGGATTAGGTTCGTTGGTTTGTTGAAAAATTAAAATTAGCAGCCAATTTTTATAAACAATCAAATATATTAAAATAGTTATAATTAAATTAAAACCTTACCCGAACTAATGGTTTGGTCAAAACATCAGCAACTTGATCGCCATCTTGTATATGCTCAACCCTAAGTTCTGTGATGGCTGTGTGCTCGGAAAGCGTGGAAGCTTCAGAAGCCGGGGAAATAGATCGACTGCAGGAATTATCACCAGGTGGTCTCAGGTATTTTCTGTGTTTTAAAGATGATTACACAAAGTTTAGGCGTGTGTTCTTTTCAAAATCAAAAGCTGAAGTTGCGGAATGCTTAAAAACTTTTGTAAACGAAGCAAAGACAGCATTCGATTAAAGGATTATTAAGTGACGGTGGAAAAGAATTTGATAATGTGACCGTAAGCGGGATTCTAAAATCAAGTGGAATTAACTGTCGATGCCATACACACCCGAGCAGAATGAGAAAACCGTACGTTCAATGATCCATGCAAAAGACTTGCCAATAAAATTATGGGTTGAAGCTGTGGATACAGTAGCACATGTACTTAATCGTACTGGTCCAACGTCTGTCGAGGAGAAATCGCCAAGTGAACTATGGTATGGTAAAAGCAGTATGAAGTTCAGTCATATGCGAATCTTTGGTATGCAGTGTTTTGTACAGTTGGGGAATCAATATAATTTACATCAAGCAATCATTCTTCTTTTTTGCTCATCGTTTACATAATTTCGAGGTACTTTAAGTGAACTGAAGTACTCTTTAATTTTTTTTACGCTTAACGTATCAAACTAAATTTATTGCAAATTTACTGATTTTTTTAAAAAACTTACACTGAAAAACTCAAGTGTAAACTGTTTTGACTCCCCGACTGTTACATATACCAAAACAAAAACGACAGAAATGGAACAAAAAAGGTGTTCTTGGACCACTTGTTGGCTATTGTGGCGATAAAGATGGCTATCGAGCGTGGATAGAAGAACAAAATAAAGTTATTCTGAGTCACGACGTCATCTTCAAGGATGAAACTACTTTGAAAAGGAAACTACATTTGTCACTTGTAAAAGATGAAGAAAAACAAGAGCTCCAAGTTTTGCCTTGGCGTAAGTCAGTGAGTTGGAGGAAGCTGCTGTCGTGAAAGAAGCCGTTGCCCTGGAGGAAGCCGTTCAAACATTGTCAAGTGACGAAGCAGAAGGACAAGCGGAGAAAAGAATAGGGCGCCGGAAAATCAACAAACCGTCCTATTTGCGAGATTATGTCTTTTTTGCAGAGTGTTCGACTCCGAGCTCGTATGGTGCAGCTATGCAGAGCAGCGAAGCAGATTAATGGAAAGCTGCGTTATAAAAAGAAAATAACACGTGGGAGTTAGTGGAGACACCCCTAAATCAAAAAGTAATTGGCTGTCGATGGGTGCTTCGTGTTAAATTTGAAGCGGATGAATCCGTTGACCGCTACAAAGCAAAACTAGTTGCAAAATGCTTTGCTCAGAAAGCAGGGAAAAGCAGGGAAGGATTATGAATAAACCTTCAGCCCTGTGGTGCGTTTCGATACAATGCGATCTGTACTGAGTGTTTCAGCTTCGGAAGGCCTACAACTTTTGTAGTTTCATGTGAAGACGGCGTTCCTGTATGGAACACTTCAAGAAGAGGTTTATATCAGCCAACCGGAGCGATTTAATGATGGAAGCGGTCGTGTTTGCAAGCTCAACCGAAGCTTGTATGGACTAAAGCAGCCCCCATATGTTGGAACAAGCGCTTTAATAGACTTTGTAAAGAAAATACAGTTTAATCACAGTGTTGCTGATCCATGTTTGTTCATTAAAAATACAGGGAAATCTAAAATTATTGAATTATATGTGGACGATGGCCTTCTAGCTAGCTCGAAAAATACGGACTTGGAACATTTTTTGTGCGAACTGAAAAACCAGTTTAAAATAACTTTTGGTCAAATGTACTGTTTTGTGGGCATACAAATTGTTAGGCTAAAAAATAATTCTATTGTTATAGAACAGCATGCCTATGTCAGGAGGATTCTGGAGCGGTTTCGGATGGACCAGTCAAACGCAGTGGTGACGCCTTCTGAAAATGGTACTGCTGATAAAGACCATGATTTGCCGCTGGAGGCTGACGTTCCGTATCGTGAAGCTGTGGCCAGTCTAATGTACTTAGCGGTTGCCACCGGACCTGACATTATCTATGCAGTTAGCAAGGTATCGGAAGCATTGGTCAATCCCAGAGCTTCGAATTGGGGAGCAGTGAAAAGGATCTTCAGGTATCTGAAAGGAACAATGGAATTTGGGTTGCTGTACCAGGCGAACCACAAAATTGATGTACTGGAAGCATACAGTGATGCAGACTACGCTAAGGATGTCGGAATCAGACGTTCATGAAGTGGTATCATCTGCAAGTACAATGGCAGTGCTATCAGCTGGTTAAGCCAAAAGCAGAAATATGTGGTCCTATCAACTATGGAAGCAGAGTACACAGCTGCTAGTGAAGCTGTAAAAGAAATCAGCTGGATGAACCGGCTTCTCTCAGAAGTATCCGAAGTAATTCACACTCCGACACTTTTGTGGACAACGCGAGTGCCATCAAACTTGTGAAAAACCCTGAATTTCATAAGCGTTCTAAACATATTGACGTAAAATTTCATTTTATACGTGAGAAATTTAGTGCATGTGAACTTAGGGTTGAGCATATACAAGGTGGCGATCAAGTTGCTGATGTTTTGACCAAACCATTAGCTCGAGTAAGGTTTTCAAAATTACGAGCTCTGCTTGGTGTAATTGTTTTAAGATAACTATATTTTGGAAGGAAGTGTTGGATATAATTCAAAATATAGTGTTTATAGTTTTTTAAGGTTCTAGTTGTTAGTGACTTACTTTTTCGGAGAACTGTACTGTGGCCTAACTTCACTTGAACGCGGTCCTCGGTAGGGTAAGGGCGTTATGTTCTTTCATTAATGTGTAAATGCACTGTTCAATACTTTATTTAAATGAAACGTTTAGTTTGCCATTCGTTATGTCAATAGAAATCTTCGAAGTTTTCTTGCTTTAAGTGATTGCGAGGTGTGTAGTATATCGTGGAGATTGTTAAGTCATATGGTAATGTTTTGACTTTGATTGCTGTGGCTTTTGCAGGTGGTCTTTTACGTAACTCTGTAATTCGTAATGGTCTATTGTCTTCTTTATTAGTATTGCACATCCGGCATGAGATCTGTTGTAGTATGGTGCTTTGAAATATGATCTTTCAGTGAAGTGAGTTTCGCTGATTAATAAAACGTCGATTTGATATTGATGGAGCAAGACTTTAATTTTTTCTTTATGTTGGATTACTCCGTTCGCGTTACAAAGAGCAATTCTCACAAATGTAGCCATTGTTGTTTCCTATCAGCGTTGTAAGCATATTTAACACTATGCCATTCTGATGGATAAGCTGATTAAAGATATTTTTAAATTTATTTAAAAATTGACTGAAGAGAGTATTAATGTTGTTGTTGCTACTAGTATTAGTTGCTAGAGATGTATAGTTCATGTTGTTTGTGAGTGCGTTGGAGTAGGTATTATTTTGCTGTGTTTGGTTAGTAGAAATTGGCATTTGCTATTGGATGAAGTTCGTGTTTATGTTAGATGATGGAGAGTGATGATTACAAGGTTTGCTGTTGCTTCTGTTGCTTTTATAAAGACGATGATAATATTCGCAGCATCGATAATTTGCTGAATGCGACCATCAGCATAAGGCACACGTGGCAGGAGTGCCTTCGCTCTTTCTGTAGCTTGCGGTGCTATGCGATCCTCCGCATTTTACACAAACAAATGGCCAGTTGCAGTAAGTTTTTGTGTGCCCCTACAGCTGACACCTCATGCACTAAATTATGTTTTTATATTTTCTAGGTGGTTCCACTTTCACTGAACATTTTATAAGTTGCGTGAGTTGAGTTATTTTATAAAGAACATATTTAATGGCACTTTAGTTTGTCTTTGTTTAGCATTAATAATGTTTCTCACTGCGTGTCCCAATGAAGTGATTTATTCTATAATATGAAAGGTGTGTATTGAATGATGAAGATTTTTAATTGCTACTCGGTATGCGCTTTCGTCTTTACGTGATGGATTATTTTTTGTCCTTGCATCAACTTTACCAATTTTCTGTCTGTCGGGGAGATTAAAGTTAACTTTTTTCTATAGCACATGTTAAAGTGTGCTTTTATCAACTCAAAATAAAAGGTCAAGCGTTATTTTAACAGCAAGGGTAGATAAAGTAGAACTTTAACATCAAGGATAAAGTAATTTAATTTTCTAACTTTTGTTTAAATTAAATATGGCAGCTTCGTATTATCGTAGCAACCCAGTCTAGCTACTGACATTTTGAAATGTGATTGACTGTCCTTATTTTTTTTTGAAATTGTTAAAGTTCTTGCTATAGAAAAAAGTTATTTCTATCCACTCTTGAATCATTAACGTCTCGACTTCGTCTCGACGTTAAACGATTCACTCGTCGATAAAATTTAACTTTATCGCCTTGTATAATAAATTACTATTAATGATATTGTTAGACCTACTTCCACTACGTTAACCAGTTTTTTTGTCATTTCATAGTTATTCACACGATATACGAATATAGGTGTTGTGGGTTTATCGTTGGTTGGCATTGCATGCAGTTTGGTAAAGTCATCGTTTGTATATTATTATTTATAAATCCAGGGCCATTCCCCGTAGGAACATTTTTAACAGTTTATGTTTAATTGTTTTGAAATAGTATTTAACATTACTAGCATGGTAAATAGTTATTTACCTAACAAGTTCGGGAAGTTAATTTTCCCGAATGAGCACTTTGTTTGCAGCACGACCGAAGGGAGTGCTGCATGTAGTGCGAATTCGGGAAAATTCTTCCCGAAAGAGGTAGGTACAATGTTTTTTGTAACGAATAACTCAAAATTTTTGAAAAAGTTAAAAAAATATTATTTAGTGTTTTACAACTTTACTGAGTTGGCAGCACAAATTACTAAATTTTTATACGTATCCTAGCACCTGTTAGCTTTTGTTGACGTTTACAGCGCCCCTGGAACACACAATTGCCATAGTTTTTGTGGGAAAGTAAAAAACACCCCGGTGCGGGAAAAGTCATTTTCGGCGCATCGGGAATGACCGGGAAATATGAATTTTGAAATCATGAGTGCAAAAAGGGTTTTTACTGGCGGACAGAAGGATTCGGTTGGCGAACCAAAGGTGCAATTCATCAATATGACACATACTAAGGAAGACAACTCTGGCTTCGCACGCTATCATTTATTTTTGGATCAAATCATAATAATATAAAATACCGGGTGTCCCAAAAGTCAGGAATAAATTCAGTATTTCCTAAAATGTACGTTTCCGGCTAAAATCCTGGAACAGGACGATTTTTATTTTTATTTGAGCATTTTTTGAAATAAAATGCATACATACAGGGTGTCCCGTGTATGAGGTATGGCGTTATCGATGTTTTTTTAATGGAAACCCCCTTTTTTTATTACGGAATCTGAAAGAACGCACATTTTTACTTACGGTAAGCTGATTTTTGAGTATAGATCAGATGATCAAAAATTAAGAAAAAATTAAAAAAATGCAAAATACCAAGTAATTTCTAAAACAACTAAATTAAATGTACAAATTGTGCACCGTTGTCTGCCTGACAGTAACTAAGACGACCGATATGTTTTTTGTTGATTGCTGTCATTGATAAAAGCGTAAAATCACACTTCTTAAAATCAAATTTAGTATTTTTTTTATTAATTTTTGGGAATGTGACTTATACTCAAAAATCAGCTTAACGTAAGTAAAAAGATGCGTTCTTTCAGATTCCGTAATAAAAAAGGGGGTTTCCATTAAAAAAACATCGATAACGCCATACCTCATACGCGGGACGTATGTATGCATTTTATTTAAAAAAATGTTCAAATAAAAATAAAAATCGACGTGTTCGAGGATTTTAGCCGGAAACGTACATTTTCGGAAATACTGAATTTATTCCAGACTTTTGGGACACACGGTATATGAGCACAGGTGTAAAATTTTACAGGCTAGCCAGTTAAGGGATATTTTCAAGGTGAATACAGTAACTTGATAAACTGATGTTTACAGGTGAGAAACAAATAATAGTTACCTATTTACGTGGCAAGCTTAGTAAATTAGCCTTTATGGGCGAGCTGGATAATTTGCAGCATGAACGACGTAGGATCGAGCCCAGTAATCCGGTGAGCCTCAATAAAGGCTAATTGCAATAGAGGAGCGTACAATATTTTATTTTCTCTTGCTGAAAATCCTTAGCGATTAATAAAGGATGTGCTTATTACAAAAAAGGTGTTTGTAAAGTCGCGATGGCGACATTTTACAGGCACCGCGCCTGTAAAGACTCATTTACCGAGTCAGTTCAGATGATAGTAAACGACCTTTAACAAGTCAAGAGGAAATAATAGTTATTTACGTGGCAAGCTTAGTAAATTAGCCTTTATGGGAGAGCCGGATAATTTGCAGGGAGAGCGACGTAGGAGGGCTAATTGCAAGCGAGCCGCGTACAACGTTTTATTTCCTCTTGCTGAAAATATTTGTAATTAATAAAAAGAATGTGTGTATTAGAAAAAATATGCTTGTAAAGTCAGTTCAGAGGACAGTAAACGACCGTTTAACAAGTCAAGAGGAAATAATAGCTATTAACAGATTTAGTTACCAGCCTACTTTTGTATATGTAAACAAGGGATTAAAGCTAACATTCCACCAAGCACAGCGCCGTACACTGCATCGCCGTATACGGCGATACGTTTTATGACGTACGGTAGAATACCGCATTTAGTCATTCCACTGCATGCGGCAAATATTGCATTACTGCAGTTATTAAAATATTCAATGCATACTTCAATCTTTCTATAAAGGTGTCATTATCGAAAGTTGCTAAAGGAACTTTATTTTTATTGCTACTAAAAAGAACAAGAAAATGGGTTTAGCTAAAGAAATATGAATTATATGCTGGCTACTAGTACTATAATACTGCCTTTTAAAGAAATATTTGCATTTTGAAGCTGCTGAGCGTACGGCATTTGCCGGACAACTGATACAAATTTTAATTTATGCAGTGCTGCATTTGCCGTACAGTATTAATGTTGCTGCGCCGTATTGAGTGGAATTAAGTACATAAGTAAACACAGAAGTCACAATGCATACGGCGCCGTATTAAGACGTTCCGTTGATCCGTCGTACGGCGACGGATTTGGTGGAATGTTAGCTTTAATATCCTGCAACCGATAAACTAAATTTACTTATTTATCGTATGGCTTCATTATAAATGTACGAACGTGATTGCACTCAGGGCTTTGACATTACGGTCGCTTTCTTATCAGTCCACTGGCACTTGCACGCTTGATAATAATACTACCTTACGCTTTGAAATTCAAATGAAGACTATAAACTTTATCATAACTTATAATTCTTATGGTGCACACCTACTTTATTTAGTTTTTCCAAGTAGAGTTATCCACATGTTTAGAGCCAAAGCGTGTTGCCATCATTGTTGAATTTGTTATTTTTAAGACAAGTAGTGGGGCTCACAATACTGATTTAATTATACATAACGTTTCCAAGAAAAACTAAGACTTTGTACCCCAAGTCATTTTTGTATAAAATCGCAAATGTTTAACTGCAAGTAGACTACGACTCGACTAGATCAACATGAGATTCGCTTTGTTAATTTTTGTTGTCACAGGTAGTGTAACAGTAGGGGAAGGAAAATTAGTAAGCTGTTCGAATTCAGTGCAAGGTATGTAAAAAGTAATTTGTATAAGAAGTTTGCCTTTGTAGTGGTCTGTTGACATTCGTCAGTTTAGCTTACTTAACTTTAGCTTCATGAATGGAAGCACTTTTTGCTTCGTCTTAACCACGCCGTTATTTCAAATTATTAGTTTATATTATAATTGTCTTTAAAATTAAACATCCTTAGAAAACCAATCAATCTAAAAGTAGCATCTAATCCTTGACCTTTGCATCGCTTCAGTCTCTGTCCTTGTGTACACATTTGCGAGCCTGGAGCACAGTGCATAAATACGCTTTCATCGCTCTAACCGAAAGAAGAATTAGTAGCTTCGAAGAGAATTTATTTTTAGGTGTTGATGGAGTTTTAATTTAGTGACCGATTCTAAGTTCAAACCGTGCTAGCTGTGCTGTAATAATTAACCAGGGACAACTCGACTAAATTATGTATCAAAGAAAGAAGAATCAACACCATTTGATTTTTTAAAAAATATTCAAAATAGAAAAGTATACGCCGTCGTGCTCGAAAACTCGCGCGTGTTTTAAAGACCTTGTTATCCACTCATACTTTAATATACTATTTTGTTGGTACATTTTGTAAGAACAACTTACACTATATTGTTATAATAATGTTCTATAGTGATATAAAGGGTGTTTTTTAGAGGGATACAACTTTAAATTGAAATAAAACACAGAAAGATGTTTTTAATATTCATGAAATTGGCTTTATTTGAAAGATAATTTTATGACAATTATGTTTGAATATGATTTCGGGCATGTGACCGCCGCGATTGGCGTATACATGACGTAATCTGAAGGTCCAATTTTCACACACTCTTTTCGCAGTAAATCAGGCTGTATTTCATTTCAGCAATAACGCGTCGAATTTTGGCTCTCAAGTGCTCAATTGTTTCCGGTTTATCGGCATAGACATGCGACTTTACATATCCTCCAAGAAAATAATCTAATGGCGTCAAATCGCACAAACGAGGTGGCCAGTTAACAGATCCATGAAATGGATTTTTAACTCGCCACCTCTTTCGTGTTTTATTTTAATTTAAAGTTGTATCCCTCTAAAAAAACACCCTTTACAAAGTATGATCAAAAATTATTTTTATCTAGTATAGATATGGAATAGTTCTTAATTTATGAATGCAACTATAAGTCACTTATACTGGCACATATAGTCGTTGTTTTCGATGGATATGCGTTTGATGGTGACAAAAAAAATACCAAGACTGCGGAAAGACTTCGCCGATCGAAAAAGCAGATGTTTGCGGATGTTATTTTCGATGAAACAACGCCGGTTCTAGTTTCCCAAGGACGATTTCTAGCAAACAAAAAGAATAAAGTTCGTCTGATTTCGATGCTGTAAAAAACATTTGAACATTAGCTGTATCACAGTTAAGCAGGCTGCAGAAGATGCTGATGTGTTGATTGTCAACACGGCGATTTCTTTGTGCTCAACATTTGATGCTGTTTTCAGAGGAGAAAACGTCGATCTTCTAGTTCTGTTGACAGAACATCTTAATGCAACATCTACCTTCGTAAACCTGGGAGAAGCAAAATTGTTGAAAGAGTGTATTCTGCGAATAGTTTTAAATATGAAACAGCAGCTGAGAACATTCCGTTTCTCCATGCGTTTAGTGGCTGCGACACAACGTCGTCCATCTACAACCAAGGAAAAACAAAATTTTGTTCGCTTGTCTAGAAAAGCACAAGACTCAATGACACTATAGTCATATTCAAACATCACGATGCCAAACCAGATGATAAAGCAGATGCTGAAGCACGCAGCTACACTCAGGTTCTAAAATATTTCGGATATAATACGCCGTGAAAACCTACTTTCAATACGTAGCCTACTACGTATTGACGTCGAGATGTGGTACTGGAGGTGTATGTTAAGAATTCCGTGGACGGAACAACACTTCCATATTAAACTAGCTAAAGATCCGTACCCGTTTATCCACCATGGTATACAGCCGAACGTTTACATTTTTTGGGCACGTAGTACGACGAAGCCCTAGTTTTTTAGAAAAACGTATTTTTCAAAGCAAAATTGACAGTAGACGGCCTCTACGACGCGTTACAATTCGCTGTTCAGACCAAATTAAAATTTAACTGGCAAATCTTCAGCAACTGTTACTAGATTAACTGAAGAGAGAAACCAGTGGATAGATGTTGTCGATATCAGCCTTTGACCATTGTAGATCATGCGATTTTATCAGATTTGTTATTATCATATATCTGTTGGTCATCACTCCTCTGCATAGAGGATGTATGTGGAGAAGTTGCTCGTCTAAGGCAAAGCTAATGGAAAACGCTCAAGGAGTAATCACCAACCAGGTGGACCGACCTCTTCACCAGCTTGGAAAATGCTGTTGGACCAGCGGAAAATATAGTGAGTTGTAGAGAAGCTGTACGACGGGCAGCTACCTATCCGAATTAATTAGGTAATCAGTATATTATAATCACTACATGACTGTTAAAACATATAGGATTTATGATTATGATTATTGGTACTCATTACCTGTTTTGGTTCTACTGTAATCAATGTGGGTTTTTCTTTAGTTAGAATTGTAATTTGAGTTCGACCGCGACCGTGAATAGCAACGGATGTTAGTCTGCAGTGGCAAGAAAGTGTGTGCGATAAGTGTGCATCGAATTAAACCACAAGTCAAATTTCACGACCGAAATATAAAAATCTAAATTTATAGTCATTACAACCACCTTTCAGCCTTTATCCTTTTTTCCTGTATTTGTTACCTTACTAGATTAAATCATGAACCAAACCGATAACACTAACAATGTCCCCAGCCAAAGGGATTGCGTTATCAATGAACCTACCACATCTAACATCACAAACGAAAGCCAAACAACCGACAAACAAACTTATGCAAAAACAGCACAAAAACCGCCAGAAATAAGATACCCAAAAAGAGACCAGGCCATAATTATAAATTCATTAGAAGGCATACCAATCAAAGATTACATCTATGCGCTAGGACAATTAGTCAAGCCCACAAATATTTTAGCAGCATCAAGACTAGCAAACGATCGCATATGTGTGTATTTGTCAGATAAACGACTAGTCGAAGAATTATTGGGCAAAACAGAAACCTTGGCCATTGCTAATCAACAAACCACAATGAGGAAGCTTGTAACGCCTGCAAAGAAATTAGTTATCTCAAATATCAGCCCATCTATTCCAAACGCATATGTCGAAAAATTACTGGTAGATTTAGGGTTACGCTTAGTATCGCCAATTTATTTCATTAAGATTGGCATTCCCGAACAAGAATACGCACACATTATGAGCTTCCACAGATTTGTTTACGTTGCTCAAAATGACAACATTACAGTGCCATAGTCCATAATAATAACATACGATAGCGACCAGTATAGAATTTATATACAGGAAGACCAACAAAAATGTTTCAAGTGCAATAAAATAGGCCATATCTCCTCCAAATGTAACTTAGCTGCTCCAAAAGAAACAATCGACCCACCCCCCGAGAAAGATAAGGATAAGAAACGATTGTACAAATCCAGCACAGAATTATTAAGCAATCAGACCGTAGAAGCAACAGAAAAAATGGATGCCCAACCAATTAATGAAGCACCAGTGCAATTTATAAAACCCTTGAATCCAAAACCACCCACAAAAAAGAGAGCAAAAATAAAAAAAAAAGTGCAACGAAGAACCAAGCTGGGAAAAATTGTCGCTAGACGAACAGCTACAACCTCTTGCAAAAATATTAACCGAGCAACCAAATTCATATCAAAGCACATATGATGAATTGAAAAACTACATAAAGGAAGTTTACTCTGCTCCCGATCCATTAAAGGTAACAAGGAAATATACAGATAATATAATAAAATTTACGGAAACCCTAAAAGACCTATATCCTTCTCTTACTGAAAGCTAAAATGTAGATTTATTCGAATAATATCCAATATAAAAAAAGCTATGCAAAAAGAAATGGACCAGGCTGAAAACTCAACGGACTATACAAGTTTGCAATCAGAAGATATTGCTTCAATTAATTAAATTATGCCTAAATTAATTCACTTTAACTGTAACGGCTTCTTTACCAAACTTCTCGATATCCAACAACTCATTTCTGAAAACCAACCACAAATTTTATGTCTACAAGAAACCCACACAAAACCAGAAGCACCAGTACATATAAAAGGATACAATGTTTATAGCAGGAGTCGTATTGCACAGCACGCTAGTGGATGTGTTTCAACTTTTGTAAGGCAAGAACTGTACTCCGAAGAACTGCAACTGAATACTAGCCTGGAAGCTGTGGCTGTAAAAGTACTTATGCCCCAGAAGTTAATTATATGCAACGTATATATCGCACCAAATTATCAATTAACTAATGAGCTAGAAGATTTAATAAACAACCTTCCAACCCCATATATCATTGTAGGAGATTTCAATGCGCACAGTTACCTCTGGGGATGTAAAGGATCCAACAACAAAGGGAAAATAATAAAAAAAAACTATTAGATAACGATCAGCTTACGGTACTGAACGACGGTCGTCATTTAGCCATGTAAGATTACACCACTTAATATCTTGGTCACGATTAGAAAACTTATTTGGTAATGATAATTTTCCAATTCTGCTGGACATTAGCCTTACACAATTAAGACCCATCACTTCTACGAAATGGAAAATTAATGAAGCTAACTGGCCACTGTATAGCGATACTTTAAAATTAGCCACTATTCAGTTTACCGAAAACCAAGATGTAGACACAATAACATCAAAAATCACGCAGACAATCATATCAGCCTCAAATGTTTTAATTCCTCTACAACATATCACCAATTTAGCCAAATATAGAGTTCCTTGGTGGAATGAAAACTGGTAAAAAAGCTATTAAGAAGAAAAAACGAGCCCTAAATATCTATCGGAAGAAGAAAGATGTTCTGTCGCTTATCGACTTTAAAAAGGCTAGAGCAGAAGCAAGGGGAGTTATGAAAACCAGCAAACAGTTAGCATGGGAAAATTATATCAGTTCCATAAATAAGGCAACGACAACCACAGAGATATGGAAAAAAGTTCAAAAAATCGAAAATAAATTTAACAACTTTAATATACCCGCAATCAAACTTCCAGATCGCACCTTAACTTCAAATTTAGATATAGCTATTGCATAAAGCCAAGTTGCGAGAATTACAATAATAGCTTTCAAGTTTACAAAAACTCTGTAGAACAAGAATCACTACACATTATTTTAAGTAAAAACGAATTTTATAATGTGGAATTCTCCTATACCGAGCTAGAACATGCACTATGCAGAGCTAGAGATTCATCTCCGAGTCCAGACACCATACACTTTAAAATGTTGAAAAACCTACCTCATTCCTTAAAACTTACCCTGCTGGAGCTTTACAATTTTATATGGAAAACAGGATCGTTTCCAGAAAACTGGAAATTATCTACGATAATCCCTATAGCAAATCCTAAGAAGGATAAAAGTTCCCGTCCAGCTATCGACCTATATCGCTCACCAATACCATGTGCAAAATTCTAGAAAGTATGGCTCACCAAAGGTTAATATGGTGCTTGGAAAAAGAAAACAGGATTACTAAAAACCAATGCGGATTTCGTAAAAAGGACGATCCTCCCTGGACAATATATCGCTGCTTGAAATGGAGATTAGAAATGCTTTTCTAAATAAGGAAGAACTGATAGCTATATTCTTGGACATCGAAAAGGCGTATGAAATGGCTTGGAAGCATGGACTTATTAAATCACTTCTGGACTGGGGTTTACAAGGCAGATTAGTACTCTTTATTAAAAGCTTTCTTACGGATCGAAAATTCCAAGTAAAACTAGGCAACGTTCAATCTAAAACACAAAGTCAAGAAAACGGTATCTCCCAAGGATCAGTACTGAGTGTTACCCTATTCTTGATTGCAATTAACAACGTTGCAAAGGCAACCAACCTACCCTTAGGAGTACTGCAATATGCGGACGATCTAACAATATATTGTACAGATTCAGACTTAGAAAATGCCCAACATAACCTTCAAATAGCACTAAACCAACTGAGTACTTGGAGTCAACAAAACAGCTTGAAATTCTCAAAAGAAAAAACAAAATGTATGAAATTCTCAAAAAAAAAAACCAAACAAATAACCCTTCTCTTACATTAAATAACTTCCCGATAGAATGTGAAGTCAACTATCTGGGAATAATATTCGACAAAAAATTGACCTGGGTTCCCCATATAAATCACGTAAAAGAAAGGTGCAGTCGATCCTTAAACCTACTAAAAGTGGTAGCACATTAGAACTGGGGAGCCAAAAAGAAAACGGCGATGACGATGTTTAACGCCTTAATACGATCAAAGCTAGATTATTCCAACTTTATCTACGGAACAACCAACCACAACATCCTTAAAACTGTAGATGCTTTATATAATAGCGGCTTGAGGATAGTTACAGGTGCATTTCGATCAAATCCAGCTGTAAGTCTCTATAGTGAAACTGGACAACTACCGCCGGCATTCAAACGCAATTTACAGCTTATACATTATGTACTATTTATAAGTGAAAACCATAATCACCCAAATTTTATACATGTTTGCCAGCCTGCGTACCAGCATTCCTACCAAATAAATACTAAAACTACACCACCGTGGAACATAGGTGCAAACAGTATAAATGAAGATTTAGAAATACACGAGCATCCTATACAACTATCACTTCCAACAACAGTTCCCTGGTTAATTCCCCTGCCACGTGTACATCTGGACCTTTCAATGTACCCAAAAGAACCCACACCTCCATCAGTATATATCTCTTTACCAAATCCTAGATAATTACTCGGACTACCATAAAATATACACGGACGGGTCTAAAATTAATAATAACACCGGCTGTGCGTTTAAATGTAATAACACGGAAAACTACATTAAACTAAATGATATGTGCTCAGTCTTTACCGCAGGACTATTCGCTGTCAACAAAGAACTAGACATTTTGTAAAAAGCCTAATTTTGCATTATGACTACTACATAACCATAAGACACCTAATATGCGAATGCCGGAAATATGAACATCACCGTAACGTATGTGAGCTAGGCCACAATCTGTGTGATGTATTAACCAATGCTACCGACCAATTGAACAAACTAAAACTGTTTTTGAAGAACACTGGTCTTTTACAACTGTTATAAATGTAACCATATTGTAATATCGTAATATTATAATGTTATGTATTATTTAAAATTAGTGCCAAAGGGCCTTTGGCAAAGGCCCTGGCAGTCGAAGTAGTTTAATATTTTAAAAAAAGAATTGTAATTTAATGCGCAAACCATGGTATATTTCTACGTCCCTCGTCTAAAAGACGAAGAAAGTATTGTAATCGAGAAAAACTCACTTTCCAAGATTTCTTCAGATGCTCACGTTTCAAGATCCCTAAATGACGAAAAAGAGATCGTCTCAAGTTCGTCTGTCTGCCTGTCTGTCTGTCTGTTGCCGGTATAACTCAAAAACTATTTGCTTGAGGAAGACGATATTTTGCATGTGGATTACATGCTTTCCTGGTGTGATCCACAGAACATTTCGGCAAAATATATACAGGGTGCGCTTTTAAAAAAAAATATTCTGTCTATTTTTGCTTTAATTCAAGAACTATTAGTTAAATAATTTTAATATTTTACAATGTTTTTTGCTTTGATATTTTACAAATTATTTCTTTAAAAATTTTCACTTACGAGAGAAGTTTCGTGTAAAGCCCTTTACAGATTTTTTATTTCTGCCATTGACGTTAATTTTCTCGATTCAGTGGAATCGCTACTGCTTTTGCATGCATCGTTTACTGTCTCTTCTATCATTGGTATTTCTTGCCTTGAAGGTATCTTCTGCGTCAGTATTTGCTTATCGAGGTTTGCGTGCTACCATTATTGAAGGACTCTCAATTATGTTTTGCGATGTACAGACTTTCTTTTCTTATGTAGAGATTTTTTGTAAGTTGTAAAAAAACATGTTTTTCAAGCTGGATATCGAATTAGTTGCGGTACGAGTAGTACGGAAGCAATGCGCTTCTCGAAGAGGTCACATTACCTACTGTGTTGAACAGTGGTGCGACAGACGACTGGTCTTTAATAGTTATTTTTGTGCAACCGTGATAAAAAGTTGTGTTTTGCGGAGTTAATTATAGCTGAAAAATTCGTTTTTGCGACAGTTACTAATTCGCGGCCGTTTTTATTAGTAACGGTCGAAAAAACTAATTTTGCGGAGGCAAACTTATCGGCACGGTTGCACAAAAAATTTGATAATATGTCGTACAAAAATGTTGTGTATACTAGGTGAAAACGAATTTCGCGGCCGTAGCTAGTAACAATAGCCGCGAAGTAGGAACGGCTGCGAAAACGAATTTTGCAGCCGTAATTTCGTCCGCAATTCAACTTATCGGCACGGTAGCTCAAAAAATTGATAAATTGTTTTTGATTATAATATGCATTGCGGTTGTAGAAAAATGTTGTGTACACTAGGCGAAAACGAATTTCGCGGCCGTTGCTAGCAATAGCCGTGAAATAGTAACGGCTGCGAAAATGAATTTTGCAGCTGTAGTTACGTCCGCAATTCACTTTTCAGCACGGTTGCACAAAAAAAATACTACTTGGTACTAAACAACTGCAATAAGAAATTTACAGTAAAACGCGTCATCCTCAATGGATTATGAGTAGATGTAGGCCCTACGAATATCTTCTTTCATATGGTTGCTCTGATATCTCAAATTTATAGTGTTGGACCTCTAACATCCTGTGGTCACATATACGCTGTGTGCATTAATAGACTTACAGAGTTGTTAAAATTTGCAATGTAAAGTCGTGTTCCTTACAGTGTTAAACAGCATTTGTGCTTTGCGAATAAGATTTAACTTTACAACGTTCAAAAAAGTGTTGTACATACAAATATTTTGAAAATATACATCTAGGTCTACCGAGTTAATGCTGTAGTGTGAGCCTTTGTTAGGTGAAAACACAACCACAAATAAACTTACAACTATCTCCGTACAACACATTTTTGTACGACTGTACTTGACATTCTTGTTGTACCAACACTGATTTTTTCTAAAAATATATCGCTTAATTCACACCGTCTTCTTCTTGTTCTTCAGCCCGTGTTCGTCCACTTTTGGACATTGGTCTCTTCCAATTATTTCCATGTATCTCTCTCTGTGGCGGTGCTCATCCATCCATTCCCAGCTATATTCTTCATGTCCTCGATCCACCTTTTCTCTGGTCTTCCGATTCTTCTTTTGGTTTCTCGTGGTCTCCAATTAGTTAGTCTTTGTGTCCATTTTTCTGTTTTCTCGTGCCACGTGCCCGGTCCATTGCCATTTGAGTATCGCCACACGATTTATGACGCCCGTCAAGCACGTATTTTCTAAAAGTTTACGAAGTAACTAATACAGATTTCTTCATCTTCTTCTTCCTTTAATGTAGGTTACAAGCCTCTCTTTCAAACATAATTACCTTTTTCCAACAAAGATGTCCAGCCATTTTTCCACCGTTTAGGTGGTCTACACTGACCTCGTTTTCCTCCTTGTCGATCTTCTTTAGTTCTAGCTGCTCGTTCATTCGGAGGACGTGTTTGTTCCAGCATTTTCGTATAGTTCTCATCCATTGCGCGATGTGCTGTAATACCCCCTCGCAGGTCTTTGCTTTTAATTCTATCAATGAGGGTTTTCTGTGTATAGTTCTGATGGCCCTCATTTCAACCGTTCTCATTAGCCGTGCTGTTTTTGTTGTGTCCACTCTGTATCCACCTCGTAAGTCATGGCGGACGGAATCCAACGAAGTGGTCGTGATATCAATCCAAAATCGAAAATGAAGTTCTATGTCTCACCAACGGAAAGTGAACAGAGCTTCAAAATAATATTAAGCCTGGGAAGTTTGTATATATTAGGGGTCGCAATACCGGTTCCTTTTACGAAAACCGGTATTTTCGATATTGACGTTTTACGAATACCGGAATCCCGGTATTTTCGATATTTTCGATATTTAGATAAGTTTTCGCCGAGAATCGAGATTAAAGCCTCTAGTTTAGAGGTGACGATTTATTAATGAAATAAAAACCATCACAAAAATCACATTTTAATTTTTAATACGCTTTTAACAATAACACAAATGTCTTCAGACTTTAATCAAATAAACAAAAAGAATATTCTTAACTTAACTTAAATAGTTTTATTAATTAAATAATAAAATAATTTGTGTTTTTATTAATGTTTGGCCAAATTTAAGTAATGAGAACGTAGAAATGACAACCTTTGACAAACTGATAGTGCTAATATTGCTAACACCTTCGTCTTAATGTACGTCAAAATCAAAATTTGATCTTCATTCGACTATACCAATTAATTATTTGTCGATAATATTAAAACATTGACTTACCAATCCTATATGTTCAATTGTTCACGTCTCGTGGTCGCGACTCACGGCTCCAGTTACACACGCACGATATAAAATAAAAACAAGACTAATCACAACGAATGTTTCTTTACAAATGAATCACAGACACAACAATTTTAGTTTGTCCTCCGTAGATCGATCGATTCAACAGCTGGCGCAGTTGAAACACGTGGTGTGAGGGATTCCCATGCGATTTATATTAAAAAAAAAATACCGAAAATGTCGAAAATCCCGGTTTCCATAAATCCAATCCCGGTATTTTGAAGCATGCATTTTTGTACGGGATTCCGGTATTTTTGAAAGTATGTGGCAAAAGAAATACCGACAGGTGGCCAATACATGCTTTTACACAACGAACTACATTGCACTCGGAACGAAAATCTAACAAGCGGTATGGTTTCTGAAACGAGCCACATGCTGGCATGAAACGAGTGTAAGCGTATTTCAAATCGACGTAACAACTTTTTTCAATATTTTCTTTAATATCTTAAATAAAAGCTTGTACCGCACAACTAATTTTGAACATTTTAAAATGAAGTTATTACATCAACACTTTTACAACAATTTGGAATTTTTATTTGACTAGTATTGCTGCGAACACTAGACCTCGAGCCACTCCAGTGTACATTCCCCTTAAGCTAAGCACTTCAATAAAATTCGCCCCAAGCTGGAATTTTTGAGTAGATACTGACTATGGGGTATCACTAATAAGAAAGACAGTCTGTGAAAATGATGAAAATTGTTATAGCCTTTTTTTCTGAACAAGTGACCAAACCGTTTTGTTTTTTGATGGAAAACACATTTATAATTCATACAAGTAACGTATTCTTTAGTTCGTTTCCTTCACTTGTTTATTGTATTTTTCTTTAAATCTTCCTCTTTATGATTTTTCTCTGGCTACCATTGAAACCCTTTCTTTAGCCATTAATGCTTCCCAATATCGCTCACGTGACCATTACATTTAAACTACTCAATACCTTAAACATTTTCTTCACAGCACCAACTTAATAGATATAAATTGTGATTTTTAGGATATTATTGGAGAGACTACACAGGTGTCATACCGGACGATGCTGTGCCTGGAGGAAAAGATGGAGAAGGAAAAACAACCTTCATTGGCCAGGGTTTGCACCCCGGCGGACATCTAACGCCCGGCGTTATCATTACCGGAAGTAAAGCCGTCTTTTATGAGTTTGGTTACGGGGCTCGTGTGGCCGAAGAAGATGTAAAAGTACGTTTGCTTGATTACCATTATTGGAACCGCATTATTGAAAATTAATTAATTTTTATAGATACTCTGCTCTCAGCATCCAAAACAACTGGTATGGCTTCACGTTTACACCCATAATAAGATTAATAACATAAACGGCACCCAGCTGATCATTGCTGGACATGATGATAAAGGTCCACTTTGCGTCGGAAGGAAAGCGATGGGCTCCGAGGTAGGCGTAGGGAAAGTTCTTCTAATGGGTGGTGAATTTCAAAGCTTGTATTACGCTACCAGTTCGTCCAAATATCAGATCTTTGACGACAACTTTGACGTTTTGGTCTTCAATTCCAAGGCTGATGTAGGAGCATATACCTGTGATCAAAAACTGATACACGTTAACCTTTATTGTTAATTTTAGTTAATTTAATGTTTTTGTGGATATGGGTATAAAACGTAAGTTACTGTGTAATACACCGTCTTGTTCTTTAGTTAGAAACAGTGATTTTGAAGGAGACAGATACAAACAAAATATGTATATGTTATTTATCTTTGTTTCAAGTGCGCTGCCAACCCTGAAGCAAAAGCACCAAAATTTAAATTGTCAGGATGTAATATGACATGATACAAATGTCAAACTGACCCTAAGGAATCATGTATTTTCAATTAATTTCAAACAAATACGTTATAACCAATAGGATGCGAACATCATTATAAGGCACATGTGGCAGGAGTGTCTTTGCTTTTTTTGTAGCTTGCCGTGCTATGCGATCCTCCGCATTTTACACACACAAATGGGCAGTTGCAGGAAGTTTTTGTGTGCCCGTACAACTAACCACTCATGCACTAAATTATGTTTTTATATTTTCTAGGTGGCTCCACTTGCACTGAACAATTTATAAGTTGAGTTGAGTTATTTTATAAATGATCTACAAAGAACATATTTAATGACACTTTAGTTTGTCGTTGTTTAGCATTAATAATGCTTCTCACTGCGTGTCCCAATGAAGTGATTTCTTCTATAATATCAAAGGGGTGTTTTGAATGATGAAGATGTTTAATTGCTACTCGGTATGCCCTTTCGTCTTTATGTTGGCATGTGTGATAGATTATTTTTTGTTCTTGCATCAACTTTACCTATTTTCTGTATGTGTCTGGGAGATTACAGTTAATGTTAATGATATTGTTACACCTAGTTGATAGTAGTATAGTGGCTTTCTTCCACTATGTTAGCCAGTTTTTTGTCATTTCGTAGTAATTATTCACACCATATACGAATACAGGTGGAGGTTTAGGGACATTCTCCTCAGGGTTTTTGGCGTTTGAAGCACCATCTGGTACTGAAGTACTAAATCTGTTATTCAGGTTTAGACATTTTCAAGGTGAATACTGATACAGTAACCTGATAAATTGATGTTGACAAGTTTACAAATAAACTAAATTTACTTAGTTATCGTATGGCTTCATTATAAATGTACGAACGTGATTGCACTCAGGGCTTTGATATTACGGTCGCTTTCTTATCACTTGCACTCTAGAATATAACGGGTGTTCATTAGAATTTGTGGTCTAGTCGGCTTTGGAACTGATGAAGCCATGTCGTGCATTAAATCATATGGCTGATAACTGACACTGGTGACACTGTAAGTCTATGTCAAATTCGATGTTAGCAGGTTAGGTTTTGCGTCAGTTTTGACACAGACTGACGCAAATTCTAACCTGCTAACCTCGAATTTGACATTGACTGCCAGTGTCACTAGTGTCAGTTATCAGCCATATGATTTAATGCACGAAATGACTGCATCAGTTCCAAAGCCGACTAGACCACAAATTGTAATAAACACCCTTTACTACGTTACGCTTTGAAAGTCAAATGAAAACTGTACACTTTATCATAACTTATAATTCATGGTTCAGACCTACTTTATGTGGTTTTCCCAAGTGGGGTTATCCACATGTTTAGAACCAAAGCGTGTTGCCATCATTGTTGAATTTGTTATTTGCAAGACAAGTAGTGGGGCTCAGAATACTGATTTCCAAAAAAAAAGTAGTGACTTGTAACCTAAGTCATTTTTGTATAAAATCGCAAATGTTGTTTAACTGCAAGTAGACTACGACTCGACTAGATCAACATGAGAATCACTTGGTTAATTTTTGTTGTCGCAGGTAGTGTAACAGTAGGGGAAGGAAAATTAGTAAGCTGTTCGAGTTCAGTGCAAGGTATGTAAAAAGTAATTTGTATAAGAAGTTTACCTTTGTAGTGGTCTGTTGACATTTTTGCCAGTTTAGTATACTTAAATTTAGCCTCATGAATGGAAGCACTTTTTGCTTCGTCTTAATCACGCCGTTATTTCAAATTATTAGTTTAAATTATAATTGTCTTTAAAATTAAACATCCTTAGAAAACCAATCAATATAAAAGTAGGATCTAATCCTTGACCTTTGCATCACTTCAGTCTCTGTCCTTGTGTATGCATCTGCACAGTGCATGTACTGCATAAATACACTTTCATCGTTCTAACCGAAAGAAGAATTAGTAGTTTCGAAGAGAATTTATTGAAACTTTTTAGGTGTTGATGGAGTTTCAATTTAGTGATCGATTCTAATTTTAAACTGTGCTAGCTGTACTGTAATAATTAACTAGGGACAACTCGACTAAATGATGTATCAAAAAAAGAAGATTCAACATCATTTGATTTTAAAAAAATGTTCATGGTAGAAATGTACCTATACAGCTGTCGCTATTTATATTTGCAACAATTACGTGTTTGTAGGTTCTTAGTCATCATTCACATGTGAACACCATTTTAAGACAATGTATGCCTGCATCTATAAACGTAGGAGAACTCTAATAAATTTATAACAGATTAGTTTACACAATTATATGAATTCTTTATTCTATCAATAATAATTAGTGTCAAATTCAAAAACTATATTGTATGCTACTGTTTAAGGCAGTTTGTCAATATTTTAAAGCTAAATTTCGGTGTAAACTACACCCTCTCTTCAGGAGAGCGTCTAGTGCATGCAAGCGAACGTTTTGCATAACGTAGTAGTAGGTCACATAATCAGAGTGAAAATTGTTTCGAAAACAAAAGGGATAATTTCTTTCTATTTATTCATATATTGATATAACGTTTGCTAGCACAACTTCTCCGGATAAAGAAGTTACACGATATTTTGTTTTAGAATGACAATGGGTCAGCTATAAAAAACTAACAACGAAACTAGTTTATCTTTCACTTGTTACCATTGCCAGTTCTCTTCACTAGTAAATGGTAAGCAGCAAAATTAGGTTCCTAAACAAATGCCCTTAGAAAGTGAAAATATACACTTGGTATATGTACCTTATTGACGTCACGCGATTAACCAGATATTGTAGTTGCTTGGATAGCCTGGATTCGTTCTTCTTGCTTAGTCTTCCTATCACTAGATGACATTTATGTCCCATTATTTGTTTTGTGGACCAAACATCTGCCGACTAAAACTCGTCCTCGCTCATTCTTTCCTTTCAGAATTATATTGATAATGTCTGCATGTTCTCTCTTTTTATTCCACTTCCCTTAGTATCTATTTTATTTAACTGGAAAATCGCCTATCTCACATCAATAAACATTAAAAATGTAAAGTTTGAAAAAAAAATCGTTAAAGCTTTTTTTGAAAAAATCGAAAAAAACTGAAAAATCACAACAGTAAACACCACATTTTCGGTTATGTGATTTTTTTCAAAAGTTTCAACGCCATACCTCTTTTCGTTTTACGGATATTCTGTTCACACACAGACAAAGACACAGACTGACAGACAGACCAATGGACAAAATAGTATATTACACAACAAGTTTAGAAAAGTAAAATTTTACTAAACAAATATAGCTTGATTGAGTACGAGCGAGCGAAGCGAGGGAGTAACTTAAAAAGCTATTTAAGTTTAGTAAAACTGCTTTTCTTACGAAGTGTGCAGTGGCGTAACTATCGTATGTGCAGGGGGTGCAAAGAACCTCCGCGCCGAATGTATATAGGCGCCGCGGTAGAGGAGTTTTTTGTGAAAATAAAAGTTTTCCTAGAATAGAGTGCGCAGTCTTTTCTCCTTTAGAGTAGATTAGAAGTTCCAGCTCTAGTGTGTGTTTGTGATTCTTAGATTGCATAGTGCATAGTGCATAGTAACATACTATAAATACAAAGTTTTAAACCGCAAATTTCTGACGAGTGCCTCAGATGCAGAGGTCGTAGAGAGTGCCAAATTACTTCAAACTACGTATAAAACTGATCTCGATGACGGCTTACTAAAGCAAATTGTACAACTTCGATCTTCGTACACAACTAGTATTAAATATTGCTTATCAGTGAAGGAAGTGGGAGAAAAATGTCTGTCTAATCACACATCATTGGCTAGCTTTCCATATTTGTATACAGCTTATATCTTACTTTTTACATCCCGTCACTACAGCCTCCACTGAGAGATCTTTTTCTAAATTAAAAATTATTAAAAACTTTTTGCTAAGTAAGATGGGCCAAATACGCCTAAATAGTTTTGCATTACTGAGTATCGGGAAAGTAAGAGCCAGTACTCTTGGTTTTAATTCACTGATAGATATGTTAGCTTTAGCAAAGTGTCGCAAATGAGAGTTTAATTAAAGTGCTATACCTACCTACATATTTATATATCTACTAGCTGGCCCGGCAAACGGCCCCCCAAAAATAATTTGTCTCTGAAACCCCGTTTCACCACTATAGAGTTTTAATTTTATGTCATGTATATCGTCATGGACTTAAAAATAAATGCCATTTTCGCAATCAACGTCGCAAAAAACCGCAATAACGACACCCATATCGATTTTTAGGCTTATTTGCCCCATTTCACCCCCTAAGGGGTAGCGGATCCGACAGACGTTGTCCTGCCAGAACGTTGGTTTGCCTGCTATTGGCGGGTTTAGCAAACGTTTTTTCGATATTCGAATTTTCAATCTTTTTTATTTTAAAAAATATTGGAGGGTGGCGGGAGGGGGTGAAATTTTGGAGTTATATGTTCTGATATACGAGAAATCTTCAAAAAAATTAAAAAAAGAAATTCGTCAAAAAATTAAAAAAAAAATCCTAGAACCCGATTGCACCGCCACCTACCGGATCCAATTGTGAATCTACACACACACAAAAAATCATCAAAATCGGTCTAGCCGTTTAGGAGGAGTTCAGTCACGTACACACGTACAGAAGAATTATATGTATAAAGATATATTGATGGGGCCATAATTATATATAACAGCAATAAGATAACATGAACCAGAAAATAGAATGCTTGAGTAAGAAAGAGATGATCATACAACAAAATTACTTTAGTAGGCACAATTAGTTGACATATGTCATAATTAAAGTGAGCGTCAAGCCTACTCGTATATTTGCTACTATGTTTATCTCTTCTTACTCAAGCAATATGTGTTATTTTCTTGTTCATGTTATCTCATTGCTGTTATATATAATTATGGCCCCATCGGTATTTTATTTTTCTTGTGAATTATTTCAATTTGTATTCCTTTTACGTGGTTTTTGTTTTTGTATTTTCCTATGTATTTTTATGTTTCATGTTATATTTTGCGAGTGTTTGATATAGTGGTAAAATCTGTTCTACTTTATGTGTCGGAATCGTGAACGGTTACAGAACTGGTAAAGCAGAAATTGTAGGTGTTTGTAAATAGGTGTTAGGTGGCCAGTCATTATTTCGAAAAAAGATCTTTGGGACCGAACAAATCAGGTGGACATTAATATAGAAATTAGGAGAAGAAAATATGGATGGTTAGGGCATACGCAGCGAAAAAATAAAACTGAAATTTGCAGAAAAGTTTTGATTGGAAACTTTGGAGTTTCAGAAACAGAGGACGCCCGCGAAAAACGTGGAGGAGAACAGTAAAACAAGAGACAGGAAAGATATAGCACAACTGAGCCAAAGAGCAAAGGAAAATGACAACTGGAGAGAATATACGAATACCCTATGTCCCAATAGGGAATAATGGGATTATTATCATTATTATTATGTTATATTTAATAAAAGATTGAAACATCTAAATGTGTTTTATTTTGCAGTAAGTAACCTTTCATGTTAAAAAAAGAGCTTATTAATTTTCTTTTAAATTTAAAGTATTGCATGACCAAAAATTACCTCCCCTCCCCCTCTTTTTTCCGAAACTTCTTGTCTACAGCGGCTATTATTTATTCTTGCACACCGGCGCCAAACCGTCTTGTTACGCCACTGGAAGTGTGTATACTATTTTTCGCATTTTGTATTAATATTTATAAACAAACATTTATATAATAGCATTATACCATATGTTCATTAAAAAAGTCCATAAGGGGCAGCTGTGGAAATTCAAACGTACATACATATATGTTGGTGGCACTGTAAGTCTATGTTAAATTCGAGGTTATAAGGTTAGGTTTTCCGTCAGTTTTGACACAGACTGACGCAAAACCTAACCTGCTAACCTCGAATTTGACAGTGACATTGCCATACAGTGAAGTGGCATTTCTGTGCACCAAAGTGCCACTTTATTAAACGATTTTGAATTTATTAATATAGCACATTATTATACAAAATGCGAAATAGCTATTTATGCAACAAGTACTAAAATTTGACGTTTATGCACGAGACATGAAAATAATGACACGAAGCCGAAGACTGAGTTTCATAACATGTCTCGTGCATAAACGACTTTTAGCACGCGTTGCATACAATATTTTATCTACGACCTTAATTTTACTGTTATTAATCCATAAATACCGATTTAACAAAGGTTTGCATCTACGACACTTATAATTTATGTCATAATAAACAGTAGGCCTTGGCGCCCGGGCGAATGTTTGCGCAGCCAGTACTGTCAAGGTCAGTTACAAAAGGTAATTATTAATACTACAGATTTGACTGTATTCATTACATAACGCTTTAATTATTTCAAAAACACTTTACCTGTAACTAGAATAACTTTGCAACTTCACTTCCAGTTCGAAATTGTAGTTTTATAACCTCATTTCACTTTATACCACAGATGCGCTTAAAGTAAACAGCTGATTTCTTTAACCACGCTAAACTATAAAACGTCACTTTTAGTGAAACAAGCTAGTGCTAAAAGGCCTACTTTTAGTAGTGGTCGTAGATAAAACATATTATTTGGGTTCAGGGTACTCTAAAACGTGAAGATCTGTTGAAGACTCAATTTCGAATTTTTGAGGTGAATTCAATACTTCCTTTATTGTAAAAAGAAGTTAAAAATGGTTCTTTAGACCTTAAACTAATTAAATTATAAATGTCATCTATTATATATATAAAGGAAAGTCACAACCCTGACTAATCAACGCAGAGCCGAAACCACTGGCACTAAAAACTTGAAATTTGGATAGAAGGTTCAATTTGTTACGTAAGGTAGTTCTAAGCAGGGATTTTTTGAAATTCGACCTCTAAGGGGGTGAAAAGGTGTATGTTTTGACGAATTCCTCAATATCTCTTACACCCGATAAGATATCGATTTGGTGTTTGCTTGCAAAGATTATCAACGCAAATACCTAGAAACGTATTTTAGGATTTTGCCCTAATCAAGCCCTAAAGGTGCAAATATCGATTGGGGGTGAATTAAAGAACCCTTCGTATCGCCTATGTTTATTGAGTTAGAACATTTTTTTGCATATAGATGTATTTTTAAAATATTTAGAAAAAGGTGTAAGGGAATTTGAAAAATTTAACCCTAAAGGGGTAAAAGAAGGAAACACTGAAAAGGGGTAGGGGGGTTAAAATCATAATTTTTTTCCGCTTTGAGTTTTATTTCACAATAAAATGGGTTAAAGTGATTTTTTTAAATTCAACCCCTACGGGGGTGAAAAGGAGTAAAATGTCTTTTCACGAGTTCCTCAATATCTCTTACACCCGGTAAGATATCGATTTGGTGTTTGCTTGCAAATATTATCAATGCAAATACCTAGAAACCTATTTTAGGATTTGGCCCTAATCAACCCCTAAATGTGCAAATCGGGATTGGGGGTCAATTAAAGAATCCTACATTGTCTCCTATGTTTATTGAGTTAGAACATTATTTTTTGGCATATAGATGTATTTTTAAAATATTTAGAAAGGGGTGTAAGGGAACGTGAAAATTTTAACCATAAAGGGGTAAAAGGAGGAAAAACTGAAAAGGGGTATGGGATTAAAATTATTAATTTTTTTCGCTGTGAGTTCCATTTCACAATAAAATGGGTTAAAAGGGATGTTTTGAAATTCAACCCCTACGGGGTGAAAAGGGATAAAATGTGTTTTCACGAGTTCCTCAATATCTATAAGACCCGATGAGGTAGCGACTTGGTGTTTAGTTCCAAAGATTGTGAATGCAAATACCTAGATACGTATTTCAGGATTTTGCCATAATCAACCCCTAAAGGTGCAAATCTGGATTCGGGGTGAATTAAAGAACCCTTCGTATCCCCTATGTTTATTGACTTAGAACATTCTTTTTTGGCATATAGATGTATTTTTAAAATCTTTTCAAAGGCGTTTAAGGGCTTTTTATATAATACCCCTAAAGGGGTAAAAAAGAGGCAAAACTGAAAAGGGGTAGGGGGTTAAAATTAATGTGTTTTTCTTATGGGTGCATTTTAGAGTAAAATGAGGTAGAAAAGGTTTTTAGAAATTTCACCCACAAGGAGATGAAACGGGTATTCCTCTATAATCTATATGTATAAAAGATAAAGCACCAACTCAACAATGCGGATCTGTAGTAATCCTTGGTACCAAGAACTTAAAATTTGGCAAGAAGGGTCCTTTAGTTAAGTAGCGAAGTGCTAGGAAAAGCGTTTTCTAAATTCCACCCCTAAAGGGAAGGAAAGAGGTAAAATGTCTTTTCACGAATTTCTTAATATCTTTTAAGGTCCTATAATATACCGATTTGCTTTTTACTTAGAAATGTTACTTATACAAGTTTCTAAAAACGTAATTCAGGATTGTGCACGGATCAACTCCTAAAGGTGCGAATTTGGATTCACGGGTGAATTATAAAACCTTTCGTATTTCCTGTGGTTCCTGATGATCATGGTTTTTGGGCATACGTGTGTTTTTTAAATCTTTAAAAAGTGGTTTAAAGTTTTTATTCTAAATTTCATTGTGAACGGAGTAAAAATGGGGTAAAAGTAAAAAGAAGTTAAAAAAGAGGTTAAAGTTATTGATTTTTTCCGTGTGTTCAGTTTAGAATAAAATAGAAGGATTTCCGAAATTTCACCTCAAAGTGGTGGAAACTGGTATGTTGCTACAATTTATGAATACAACATTAAATAAGTACATTTATTATTATTTTTATACTAAACCAATAGTTTTAGCAATCTATACAAGGAGAACGACAATTACATACACATTTCAACGGAATACGTGAAGCATAAAAGGCTTAGGGAGAACTTTTTTCGGAAGAATATTGTTTCCTTTTTACCTACAATATTGTTTTGCAGCGTTTGTTTGTTTAGCGTATTGAGTGAGGGAGGAGGGGAGCATTCTAGAATTCGTTTAAGATTTAGAAGAAAAAACATTTGTAGTCCGTACGAAGAACGGGCATCTTGCTACTGTTAAATAAATGGCAATGTATTGAAGATCAAGTAGTTGTGTAAAGTATGACGTTTCGAAACTTTACTTAGTTTTGAAAAGTGACGCTTTACGTCAAAAGAAAAATCATATTTTCCGAACTGACTTGGTGTGCTATTGTATTAATAACTTCTTGTCTTGTTGTTTCCCATTTCGAACCCTGTATTAGAATATGTTCAGCTTCGCAGTACACGCATGTTTCGGTGTCTATCGGTGATATCGCAGATGCTTGAAGCACGCTTACTCGTTGCTTTGTATGGCGACATGGAAAAAAATATCTTGGAAGAAGTCCGTTACCAACATTTTGCAAAATTGAGTTCAAGAAACACATTTAATTTTGCTTCTTTGCCACCAACGAAGGACGCTGCACGGTATCACGCATTCAGGACGTACGTATCACCAGGTCCAACAGTGGTATGGAATTGAAAAAAAAAGCACACTCCAGTAATAATGACAGAGAATCCAGCACATGAGACTTTATTAAAATTAATTTCATGCCATTGTAAAAAAGGATGCGGCGGATCATGTGGCTTTAGGAAAAGTGGGATGAAGTGCTCTATTCTGTGTGAATTCTGTAATGGCCAATCATGCGAAAATGCACCAGAAGTTTACATCGAGAGTGGGAACGAAGATGAGGACATTTCATCAATAGAAGTCACGAGTCTTAGGAGCAATAACTTCGAAGATAACATTGAGGATGAAGACTCTCATGAAGACGTCAACATCTATCGACTGGGGCTTTCAAAAATTTTTAAAGAATTAAATAATATAATTGCGAACATGAAACATCACTAAACTGGAGCATCTGTGGATTAGGCCTACTGGGATACCACATTAAAAAATAAGCACCATTAACTTTACCTCATGGTGGTGTGGAAATGAGTTTACTATACGTTTATCAAATTATTATAACTACGTAACGAATAACTAGAAATAATACAAGAAAAAAATTTTAAAATGAGAAATTACACTATTTTTTAGAGAAATGTTCATTTTTCCGCCGCTTTAACTCCTTTCATATTAAATTTACAAAAATAGTTATATACAAAAGATGTCAAGAATCTTGTCTTCTTTAACTTTGAGTTAGAGTTTCTTGGCGTAGGATCAACCGTTGCGGAGTCATTTGGAAAAAGCCAGTTTTTAGCACCTTTAATCCAAGGTGGCTGCTCGCGCGGAGGCCCTTCAAGGTCGAAAACTTGGATTTTTTATTAGGATCCCGACCTAAACAACATATATAAAAATCGTTTATACTCCATTTTTTGTAAGGCAAAAACCTCTACTGACTGGACTAACAGTCTCCTGTAGTTATCCTGGTTATGTGTTTTATTTTCTCCCTTCCATTTTCCAGGAGTGCCAGCGTTGCTTTCTTGGACGGTTCCCCTATGAAGTTTCTAGAGTGCCTTGCTTTAGGGTAGTCGTGCCAGAATTTGCGATGTTTATCTCGTAACCAGCTTCTAGTTTGCTCCCTGATCATGCTATAAGCTATGTTACAAGTAGGCTCTGGTCCTATCAGATGGATAGTACTGGCTGATTTTGCTAGTTTGTCTGCTTTTTTGTTGCCTATTATTCCTTGGTGACCTGGGACCCACAACAGGCTAAGTTTGTTGTGTTCTCCCAGTTGAACCAGTTTTTTATGGCATTCATATACCAGTTCTGAGTTGAACTGGTTGGATGGCAGCGCTTTTAAAGCTGCTTGGCTGTCCGTCAGGATGTGTATTCTCCTGCCTTTGTAGGATCTCTGCACCATTAATTGGGCGCAGGTTAGAATTGCTGTTACCTCGGTCTGGAATACTGTTGCATATTGTCCCAGGTTTATGCTTATTGCATTTCCTGGTCCCGTGCCATAAATGCCCAGACCTGTTCCATTTTCTGTTCTTGATCCGTCTGTGTACCAGACTTCCCCCTTTAGTTTGGTTAAGACTTCTTTCTCGTTCCACTCTTCCCGCTCTGGAAGATATACTTCAAACGGTTTTTGGAACTGGTAAGATGTCTTTATTTTGTCGGACTTCATCTGCAGGATGAGGTTTTCACGTAATCGGTTAAAGATTTCGGTATGGTATCCTCGATGTCCAGGATAACGATCATACCCTTGTATTTTCAGCCTATGTGCCCCTAGTCTCGCTTCCGCCTCTACCCTTAGGTGTAATGGGGGAAGGTTCAGCAGGGCTTCTAACGCAGCTGTCGGGGTTGTTGACATTGCCCCCGTTATTCCAATACAGGCCATTCTTTGTATTTTGCTAAGCGAGTTCTTATTTTTAATATTGCTTGCCTTGTGCCACCATACCAAAGATGCATAGGTTATCGTTGGTATAATGACTCTTGTGAAGAGCCAGTATACCATTTTTGGTGACAGTACCCATGTTTTTCCAAACATTCTTCTGCAGGTCCAGAATGCTCTGCAGCCTTTGCTTGTAACATGTTTCATATGGTGTTTGAATGTCAATTTGGTGTCTAAAATCACACCCAAATATTTGACCTTCTCCACCATCTGTAGTTCTTTTCCGTATAGTATTAGTTTCCTATACTTGTTTTTCTTCTTTCTTGTGATTGACAGAAACGAGGTCTTTTTCGGGTTGACCGATAGTCCCTTGGCTTCACACCATCTTTCCACAATGTTGAGGACCAATTGCATTCTTTCGAATACTACGCCTTCAAATTTTCCGTGTATGTAGATGGTGATGTCGTCAGCGTAGCCCTGTGTGTATAAGCCCCTCTCCTCTAGTTCCCGTAGAAGGCCATCCACCACGAGGTTCCACAGTAGAGGTGTCAATACCCCTCCTTGTGGGCAACCTCTGGTCACCGACACTTTCACGGTTGTCTTATAAAGAGAAGTTGTTATGACTCTGCTTTTAAGCATGTTTAGTATCCATCTGCTCAGGGTGTCATTTATTCCCCTGCTATTCAAGGCTAGATGAATTGAGTCGAACTAGGTGTTGTCAAAAGCACCTTCGATATCCAGAAAGGCTCCTAGGCCAAAGTCTTTGGATTGTATAGTTTTTTCCCCCTTGCTGACTAGTTCGTGTATAGCCAGTTCGCAGGATTTTCCTGATTGGTAGGCATATTGGTATCTATGTAATGGAGAAATTACCAGTACTTCGTCCCTTATATACCTGTCAATTAACTTTTCTAGCGTCTTCAGAATTAATGACGTCAGACTTATTGGTCGGTAAGATTTAGCTTGGGTATAGCTTTCCTTTCCCGGCTTTGGTATAAATACCACTCTCACTTTTCTCCAGCTTGCTGGTATGTAACTAGGGCCAGACTTGCCCTTAGCATTGCACATAGACGGGTGGATAGTTCACCCCAGCCCTGAGTGAGTAGAGCTGGGTAGATCCCGTCTCCACCTGGAGCTTTAAATGGTTCAAAACAGTGTAATGCCTATTTAAGTTTTGTTATGTTTATCACTTGATGTGCTGTCTTCCAGTTCTCTTGTGTGGCCATGCGTAAAGGTATTTCTACACCGTGATCACTGGTATTATCTTCCTGTAATAGTATACTGCCTGGGAAGTGTGCCTGTAGTAGAACTGCCAGTGTTTCTTTCCCAGTTTCCGTGTATCCTCCTTCAGGTTTTTTTAGTGTTCCCACTATCTGTGGTCTATCTTTCGCTAGCGCTTTTTGGAGTTTTGCACATTCTGGTGTCTTGTCGACTCCCTTGCAGTACTCCCTCCATAAGGATCGTTTTGCTTTCCTCACTTCGTTATTGTATTTTGTAAGGAGTTCTTTATAAGGGTCCCACTTCCCTGTCCTTTTTGTTTTGTTAAATAGCCTTCTTGTCTCCACCCGCAGCTCTGAAAGTCGACCGTTCCACCATGGAACATCTCTGGTTGGCCTTCTGGAAGTTGCAGTACAACTCGATTCGAAGGCATTTATCAGTGATTCAGCGATGAAATCTGCCATTGTTTCTAATTCAACAGTGTTACTGGCCCTGGAGGGGAAATTCTGTATTGCCTGCTTAAGGTTCTCTTTATATGACCCCCAGTTGCAGTTTATGGGATTCCTGTACTCCAGGTCGGTTAGCACTGGTTTTTTGATGTCAAATCTGATGTATCTGTGGTCCGAGAGCGATGGCTTTTCAGATACATACCATTTTTCTACCATGTTTGCCATAGCTGTAGTGGCTACAGTTATATCAATGACCTCCATTCTAACACTAGTTACAAATGTGGGTTCATTGCCTAGATTCATTGTAAAGAGCCTATTTTCTAAAACGAAATCAAGGAGTGACTCACCTCTGGGGTTGGTGTTATTGCTTCCCCGCGCTATGTGGTGAGCGTTTGCATCACATCCTAGTAGTAGCTGCAGATTCGCCCCTCTGCAGTGTCCTACTAGCTTCCTCATCTCAGGAGTGGGTGGATTTCCTGGCTGGTCATATGGGAGGTATACGGATCCGATAATGAGTTCCCTCTCGTTCCCTTCCATAGCCATTTTGGTTTTGACTGCCACAAGATCCCTACAAGAAAGGTCTCTTAATGTGATCAGATTCAAATTTGATTTAGCAAGTATGCAGGTTCTAGGCATGACTTCATCGGATCTGTGCAGAGTCCAGCCCTTGGTCATCCCTAGTCCCATTATTTTATTACCATTACTCTAAGGTTCTTGAATTAATATAATATCAATATTATTTTTGATGGCATAAGCCTGTAAGACCGCCGATGCGTTCTTACAATGGTGTATATTTACCTGTAGCAGTTTCAGCGCCATTGTAGCTTCTACTTAGTTTTTTTTTGGCTTAAGGAGAGGGAGGTTCCTTAGACCCTCCCCCTTCTTTCACCTGGGGGGGGGGGGGTTTCTGAAGTTTCTTCCGCCTGTGGTTCTTCTGTTGGTAGAGGTTCCCGAGGCCCCTCTACCTCCATTTCCGATTGCGAGATTGGAGGTTCCAAAGATCCCTCAACTTCCATCGCCTGAGAAGGTCCTTCTTCTTCTGCCTGCCCTTCTTTCTTCTCGTCTTCCTCCTTCTTCTTCCCCAGTTTCTTAAAAGATACCCGGGAGAAGTTTAGGAAGGGCCTATAGTCAACGTCCTGTAGCTGAGTCCAGGACTGTTCTGACATGGTGATGACTACCTGCTGTCCCTTGGGGTCCGGCTTGGAGTCCGTCACCTGCCAGGTCTTTGTGGAAAGACCCTTATTCTGTTTCTGCAGCCTGTGCAGAATAGTTTTGGTTTCCAGTACTGGTCCTGGGATCCAAGCTAGGGTGTATACTGGTTTGGGAACGTTCTTGGCCTCCCTGAGTACTAGTTTCGCTCCCTCCCATGGTATACAGCCTTTTATTGTTGTTTCCAGCCACGTTCTGGTTTTGAGGTCCGCGCAGGTCACGTTAAGTCTACCCCTGCCGTGGCGTACCTCAAGAAATCTCGGGTAGGTTACATTCCCCCCATCCTCAATTTCATCAATTTTTCAAGCAGGTAGGTTCTAAACAACCCTGCCTGCTCGACATTTAAGGTCTCATCTGGGTAAACGTCTGGCAGAATTACCATTTTTTCCCCAGTGATGACCTCTTTGTAACTACGAGCAGGTTCTTCTACCCTGCTCCTTTTTTTCTGCTGCTTTGGGGTACTTCCTTCGGATCGCTTCCTTTTTGATCCTCTCCCGTCGTTGTCCCTTTTTCTTGCGCCAGCCCTGGTCCCTGAAGGCCCTGGTTGCGGCTGACTGCTTGGGACTGTCCCGGTGCCTTTGCTCCCGGTTCCTGCCTCTTGAAGTCGTTGGCGCTTCAGTTTTCGCTTTGCAGCGCCCGATAGTTTTCTGTATTCGGCTGGATCCATCCAAGATTCTCCAGCCGATCCCTGGGGTTGCCCCCTAGGGGGAGAGTTGTTTTTTTTTTGGTTTTCTTTTTCTCTTGCTTTTATATTTAAATTTAAGTCCCCTATGTTGTTCCCACGAGTGATCGGGAAAAAAGATCAAACCCTCGCCGGAGCCCGAAGGACGAGGTAAGGCGACTTAGTACGACAGTTGCGCCAGGTGCTCCGAAGGAATCGTTCGTGAAACTGCCTCCCCAGTTCCATGCAGCCCTCGTCACGATATCTTCCAACTTGGCTTGAGGGATGTTTATCGACTTCCCAGTCTAGATCCGCTGGGTTTAGTTTCAACAGGGCCACCACGTGTAGGATGCAATCTGAGATCACATATCACCAATCATTGAAGGTGATACCCAACGGTCTTGGGATTTCAGAGGCTGGAATGCTATGCCTTTGTCCTCCCCTGTAGTTGACCTTCCGCCGCGGGGCAGGTTAGAGCCAACTCCTGGCTTCCAGTCAGCCACTCGACCCCAAAAAATTTCACATACCCAGGCTTAATTTTAAAATACATTTTTTAGGTGCCAACTTTAAAGATTATAATTGGAAAAACAATAGAACATGTTAATTATTCCTTTAGATTATTTATTATTAACCGAAAAGTAATATGTTAGCATAATTTTTACATTTTTGATGCAAGGTGCTTTTTAGGAGAAATATTTTTCAATGATATCTATTTGAGCCAAAGTTTTGTACTTGTATTTGGATAGAAAATTACATTTTAAATATTTTTTGGGAATGTTTTTCTCTATATTGCTAATAAATGCATTTTTCGCCATTACTCACTATAAAAAATTTGACAAATAACGGAAGTGAAGTGACAACTTTTGTTTAGGCCAATTGTAATGTTCTTCAACCCCCTCCGATCGCAGGGTTTTGATTTTATAAAATACTCTAAATAATTTTTTTCCTATTTGATGCCCACTATTTGGTGATCGCTGTATAATACTAATAATCAAATAAGTATTTCCATTTAAACTACGTTGTTTCTATAAATTAGGTAATCACCCCCCCCCCCCCGCGGTTCCAAACAATCTGAATTCAACCTCCAACACAAAAAACAAAAGCTGTCTAGTATTGTCTGCAGTCTACATTCAGGTTCTAAAATATTTCGGATATAACACGACGTGAAAACCTACTTTCAAGTTTCAATACGTAGCCTTCTACGTATTGGCGTCGAGATGTGATACTGGAGGTGCCGGACGCTTATATTTTTTGGGTACATAGTACGACGAAGTTCTAGTTATTTAGAAAAACGTATTTATCAAAGCAAAATTGAAAGTAGACGGCCTCTACGACGCTTTACAATCCGCTGGTCAGACCAAATTAAAATATAACTGGCACATCTTCAGCAACTGTTACTAGATTAACTGAAGAGAGAAAACAGTGGATAGACGTTGTTGATATCAGCCTTTGACCATTGTAGGTCATGCGATTTTATCAGTTTTGTTATTATCATATCCCTGTTGGACATCACGCGTCGAGATGTGATACTGGAGGTGCATGTTAAGAATTCCGTGGACGGAACAACACTTCCATATTAAACTAGTTAAAGATCCGTACCCGTTTATCCAGCACGGTATACAGCCGGACGCTTATATTTTTTGGGTACATAGTACGACGAAGTCCTAGTTATTTATAAAAACGTATTTATGAAAGCAAAATTGAAAGTAGACGGCCTCTACGACGCTTTACAATCCGCTGGTCAGACCAAATTAAAATATAACTGGCACATCTTCAGCAACTGTTACTAGATTAACTGAAGAGAGAAAACAGTGGATAGACGTTGTTGATATCAGCCTTTGACCATTGTAGATCATGCGATTTTATCAGTTTTGTTATTATCATATCCATGTTGGACATCACTTCTCTGCATAGAGGATGTATGTGGAGAAGTTGCTCGTCTAAAGCAAAGCTAATGGAAAACGCTCAAGGAAATCACCAACCAGGTGGACCGACCTTCCCACCAACTTTCTTGGATCCAGCGGACAATATAGTAAGATGTAGAGAAGCTGTATGATGGGCACCTACCTATCCGAATTAATTAATCAGCATATTATAATCACTACAAGACCGTTAAAACATATAGGATTTATGATTATCGGTACTGATTACCTGTTTTGTTTCTACTGTAATCAATGTGGGTTTTTCTTTAGTTAGAATAGTAATTTTATCCGCAAACCATCGAACATTTCTACGTCCCTCGTCTAAAAGGCAAAGAAAATATTGTAATGGGAAGTTTGTAAATACAATGTCTTCAGAAATGATCGAACGTTTTTGAATGGTCATGGTTATACAACGCATGAATAATATGTTGATGGCACTGTAAGTCTATGTCAAATTCGAGGTTAGTAGGTTAGATTTTGCGTCAGTTTTGACACAGACTTCCTTGAATTTGACATAGACTTACAGTGCCACCATCATATTATTCATACGTTGTATAACCATGACCATTCAAAAACGTTGGATCATTTCTAAAGGCACTTTATGTGGCAAAACAAATACCGACCGGTGCTGCGAGTGGCCGATACATGCTTCCACACGACGAAATGCATCGTACTAGACCTCGCGCAACTCCAGTGTACATTCCCCTTAAGCTAAGCATCTTAACCCAAGATGGAATTTTTGGGTAGATACTGATTATGGGGTATCACTAATAAGAACGAGAGTCTGCGAATGATGAAAATCTTTATAGCAAGTCTTAAGAAAACATTTGTTGTATTTTTTTCGACATCTTTTGTGCTAATTGTGCCTCCTGATACCGAGCGGTGCAATGCAATCAAAGTCTGGTATTATATTTCCAAAGCTTCATAGAACATTTTCGTAATTACTTCGACACGAAGTGTACGAAGTATTGAAATTCCCTCATATCGAAAACCACTCTGAGTCAAATATCTCTAAAATTTGAGCCAACCGACTAATGAACCCACTATATCAAATCTCCGTCTCGGCGGTGCGGATCTTTTGGTGAAGATCCCAGCCCACTAGATCAATCTCCCGTATTTTTTTTTGTGGTGAAGGAGGGGAAAATCTTCAAAAGACCCCTGGCTAGCCAGGGAGTATTGGATTCGACTGGGAAGGAGGCCCAGTCGCCTACCAACTAAAAACCCCCGCTTCTTACGCAGGGTAGTCTGGATCCGTTTTTCAACATTCCTACAGATCTACCTTGCCCATCTGGTTCTACTAGTTCCTTTCTTGTTCTCGTCTCCTTTCCTCATCTTCTTTTTTACGCATTATGTCGGTGATCATACTCTCCACTGTTAACCATTTTTCTGCTGTTTCCAGCATATGCGGGACCATGTTGTTGGGTGTTATCGCCTCCCCTATCTCCGTCTCAGCTCCATTTCTCTCTTCATCCCAGCGTTCGCACTCAAAGAGTGTGTGCTGGGGTATTCTCTTGCCCGCAGTATGTGCATTCATTTGTATCGTGTAACGTCATTCTGAACAAATAGCTGCCGAAGCATCCGTGACCCGTTAGGACTTGCGTTAGGTGGTAGTTAACCGATCCATGTCGCCGTGTGACCCATGATCGTATATCTGTGATTAATCTTCTGGTCCAGGCAGCGGTGCCATCCATGTTCCACTCTTCTTGCCACCTTTTTAGAGTGCGTTCCCTGGTAGCCTTTTTCTGTGCTCTTGTGTTTTGTCCCTCCTCGTAGGTCCTTTCCATTGCTAGTAGGTGTATGGGTATTACCCCAGCCACTACCTGCACCGCCCTGGTAGAAGCGGTCCTATACGCGCTGATTATTCTAATCGCGGCTCTTCTCTGGACGCTCTCAAGCCTCCTGCGGTGTCTCAGTGTGTGCATGCAGGGCTCCCATATCGGTGCACCATACAAGATAAGTGAGTTTACCACCGAGCATAGTATTTTCCGTCGCCCCGCTTGGGCGCCGCCTATATTAGGCATGATGCGGCTTATCTTCGCCACAGTTTTCTTAGCTTTCTTGGCTGTCTCCTCTATGTGTTTACCCATGTACATGTTGCGTGCTATAGGCCGGGGTATTTAAGGCTATATTGACTGGTTATGTTTGTCTCTTCAAGAGCAACTGTTACTGTCCTCAGTTTTCTTTTACCAGCTAGTATGACCATCTCAGTTTTTTGAGGGGCTAACTGCAGACCCCTATCATCTATCCATGCTGCTATAACATGTAACGACCATTGTATGTTATCTTCTATTCCTTCCTGGTTACTACCGCGCACTACCATCGCCAGGTCATCCGCGTAGCCGATCAATGATACATCTCTGGGTAGGTCCAAATTGAATACCCCGTTATAGTATGCATTCCAGAGGGTGGGGCCGAGGATAGAGCCTTGTGGGACTCCGCATGTTATATTTATATCTTTGGAAAACCCAATTTCCAGCCTCCTGGGGGGTGCCTAAACGTGCTGTGCGGGGGATGTATGTTCGTATGTGTACACGATTCCGGTCGCCAGGAACCTTCCTGAAGTCTTGGATCGTTTTCATACGATAGGTCCTCCGAAAATGAAGGCAACATCAACTTTTGAACTATGGTCGTCAGCAAAAAAAATTGTTTTTGTTTTTTCTTTTTTTTTGATTGACTGGTTCCTAGCATTTCATTGTATTAGCGAAACGGAGTGATGCTGAGTATCGAAGTATGCTTGGAAAGCACGGAAGGGCGCTTTTCTTGGGTGGGGGGTACCGTATATTTTTTTATAAAAATCAGTTCTTAACTTTCGTCGCTATGCGTGGAACATTCATAGACGGAAATGATTTTTTCCCAGTTGTTTCAAAAGCCTTCGCTTCCCTCAGCTAATAACGAAGAAACAAAACAAAGAATCTACTATATTTAGAGCAACAATTTTTTTTCTGAACAAGTGACCAAACCGTTTTGTTTATTGTTGGAAAACAAATTTATACTTTATACAAGTAACGTATTCTTTAGTTCGTTTCCTTCACTTGTTTATTGCATTTTTCATTAAATCTTCCTTTTTCTGATTTTTCGCTGCCAGCCATTCAAACACTTTCTTTAACCATTAATGCTTCTCAATATGTCTCATGTGACCATTACATTTAAACTACTCAATACTTTAAAATTTTTCTTCACAGCACCAACTTAGATATAAATTATGATTTTTAGGTTATTATTGGAGAGACTACACAGGTGTCATACCGGACGATGCTGTGCCTGGAGGAAAAGATAGAGAAGGAAAAACAACCTTCATTGGCCAGGGTTTGCACCCCGGCGGACATCTAACGCCCGGCGTTATCATTACCGGAAGTAAAGCGGTCTTTTATGAGTTTAGTAACGGCGCTCGTATGGCCGAAGAAGATGTAAAAGTACGTTTGCTTGATTACTATTTTTGAAACCGCATTATTGAGAATTAATTCACATTTATAGATACTCTGCTCTCAGCATCCGAAACAACTGCTATGGCTTCACGTTTACGTCCAGAATTCAATTTATAACATAAACGGCACTCACCTGATCATTGCTGGACATGATGTTCATGGGACACTTTGCGTCGGAAGGAAAGCGATGGGCTCTGAGGTCGGCGTAGGGAAAGTTCTTCTTGTCGGCACTCAATTTGCAGGCTTGTATTACGCTACCAGTTCGTCTAAATATAAGCACTTTTTCGACGACTATGAGGTTTTGGTCTTCAATTCCAAGGCTGATGTAGGAGCACATACCTGTGATCAAAAACTGATACATGTTAACCTTTATTGTTAATTTTAGTTATTTAATGCTTTTGTAGATATGGATATAAAACGTAAGTTCCTGTGTAACACACCTTCTTGTTATTTAGTTAGAAATGTTAATACTAAAGAGATATATTTCTTATATCCGATTTTGCTAAATTGCCGAACTGTATTTGGCAATGTTGCAATCGAGCAAATTAATAATCTTACATTGCTTTTTCTAAGGCACTCCGTTTTTATGAATGATCAATACATACACCCTATCACAAGCCATGAAAATTCCTTGTAAAACACCAACATGGTATTTATTCCTTGTAAAACACCAAATTGCTGTTTTGTTCAGCTCCTACTTAATATTAATAAATTAATTTGACGGTTTCAGCAGTCAAGATGATTGGTTTTATGCATTAATCCTCCGAATACCATTCGAACTACTCATTTAGTCGATACGAAGTGGAGGCGTTTACGCTCTTGATAGTATCCTATGAAATATGTTTTTAGGAAACCTTTTAATTTAATCGACATACTGAATTGTTCTTATAGTACGAGTATTATACACGTGCCATCGAAAGTGTGAAAAAAATAGTAGAGAATAGCTTACATTAATATAAGAGATAAAAGTTATGTAAGTATAGGCAGCGTACATAAACCAAACAAGTAGACACACTCATGCCAGCCGGGGTCGGTAGCTCAGTGGTAAGCATCCTGACTACTGATCTAAGGGTCGCGAGTTCGATTCCCGATCCCGGTGAGGTTTTCAAAAATAAAAAAATGCAGATGAAAGCTTCTACAGAATGCCATCATTCGGAAGTGATGTAAAGCCGTGGGTCCCATGTTACTACGATGTGTAGCATGTAAAAGATCCCTTGCTAGGGTTGGAACTCCTTATAGTAGGAGAGCTGGTGACATTTTTTAGTGATCATTTAGTTAAGACCTATTTTTTGAGAGAATGTTGCTGGAGGTAGAGTCCCTGTATATAGTTACAAAAGAGTTGAGACAACGAGGGAATTCATTGTGATTGGTGGATCACGCGCGTCGTATATTTGAATACTCATTGCCTTAGAAACAGTTTCCCATTAATCAAATTTGACAAATTGTTCATTTAAGTCAAAACTTGTCACTTTTATCTAAGTTCCTGAAATGAGGGGTTGCTGTACTATTGGCTGCAAAAACAGATCCGAACAAGGTTTTCTATGAAAATACCATCCTCAAAACCAAGAGCTAAGAGCAGCATATCAAAAATTGTCCATTTTAATAAAACTAGTGTGAAGAAGTACGGGTGGATGACAGAAGGAAATTAAAAGGTGCTGCCGTTCCTACTTTATTTTCATATCATATAACCAGACCTGAAAATTAAATTTTCTTCAATCCTAAAGATGACTTTTCCGCTGAACCTTTGTCTGAATCTTGCTTTGAAGACAAATAACAATAAACAGGAAGCTGCTACCCAAACCACGTATGAATTCCTATACCAAAGCAAGGATTGTGTTTTCCATTCAAAATTAGTAACTCGCACGCAAACACATTATCCTGAGCAAGAAATTAGGTAGGTACACAATGAGAAAAGTAAAAACGAGAAACTCGAAAAAATTTCAAAAATATTTTTACTAACGGTCAGTTCGAAGCTTTAATATGCAGAAACCATAGTTTTAGGAAATGTTCATATATTATTATCTGCTTTACGAAATGTGTATACGTAATTCAGTTTTTTAACACTTGTTACTTATTTCTGATACAAACAGTACTCTACGCTATGTTTTGAGTGCTTTGAAGCAGCAGTAGAAATTTAAATCAAGGTGTTTTAGATAAACGATCTAGTGACTTTCAAACAGTATTTCTGGGCATGCATGCATGATGCATGTTTTGGATCAAATTTGGCGGCTGACGTTTGTGTTGTCTCAACTCTCATCTAACTATATACAGGGTCTCTAGCTGGAGGCATGTATAAGTGTCATCTGTAAGGATTCTCCTAGATAGCGGTATCGGAGGGAGGCAGAACACCCCCAATTTTCACTGTCAGTATATGTCAAATTCGAGGTGAGCTGGTTAGGTTTTGTGTCGGTTTGTGTCAAAACTGATAGAAAACCTAACCTGCTAATCTCGAATTTGACATAACTTACACTAAAAAAGTCCATAAGGGGCGGCTGTGGAAATTGAAACGTATGAATAATAGGTTGGTGGCACTGTAAGTCTATGTCAAATTCCAGGTTAGCAAGTTAGGTTTTCCGTCAGTTTTGACACAAACTGACACAAAACCTAACCGGCTCACCTCGAATTTGACATATACTGACAGTGCAAATTGGGGGTGTTCTGCCTCCCTCCGATACCGCTATCAAGGAGAATCCTCATAGATGACACTTATAAATGCCTCCAGCAACATTCTCTCAAAAAATAAGCCTTAACTAAATGATCACCAAAAAATGTCACCAGCTCTTAGACTATTAGTCTCGGCAAAATTCTAAGTAGGACTTTGACCATATGACCAAAGCAGTCGGTGTCTAAGGTACCTGGCACTCTGCATGTCTAGACCTTGTCCATTAACAAACAAACAAACAAACACTCATGCCAAAAGTTGAAACCTGTCTAGAGTGCCTGGGACACTGACTTAGGGGGCATTTTTAAACTTGACTACCAGATGACAGAATAAAGTTTTACCAACCTTATTACCAATCAGAGCCAGTGATATCGGAAAGTACCCCCCAGGAGCCGTTCAAATTCATTCAAATCGGTATTTTGACATAAAAGGAACCGACGCTAAGTGTCTCTACTTGTTTGATTTATGTATGCTGGTATAGGTCTGAAAATTCATATTAATTACAGTGACTAAGGTACTATATTTATACGAGCAAGCTTGTCCGACATTTTGAGTTACTGAAAGTGGCGGCAAATTCAAATTCTAGTTACTTTCCAAATAGCATACGGTAAGTCGGAAAAACAACGACACAAAATGACGCAAATCCTAACCTGCTAACCTCGAATTTGACATTGACGTACAGTGTCACCAACATATTATTCATACGTTGAATTTCCACAGCCCGCTGAGGAACAGTTTTTTTTTGGATCTCTCGATATAACAGCAATGAGATAACATGAACAAGAAAATAACAGATATTGCTTGAGTAAGAAAGAGATAAACACAGTAGCAAATATACGAGTAGGCTTGACGCTCACTTTAATTATGACATATGTCAACTAATTGTGCCTACTAGAATAATTTTGTTGTATGGTCATCACTTTCTTACTCAAGCATTCTATTTTGTTGTTCATGTTATCTTATTGTTGTTATATACAGTGAATTTATTTTAATGGTTAACATAGCAGTTTCTTTTCTATGCCAGCATTTAATCATACAGGTCACTTCCATAGTTACCAATGAAATCAGTAGATTAGAGCGTTTATTTTACGAGTTAACATACGATTTTGAATTAGATACTTGCTAATAAGAAACTTTAATTTTGTTACCGGAATGTAGGTATGCAACTAAAAAGTGGAGACGTAGGAATAACTTATGTGTTGTATCTTTCCTTCAGTGGTATACATTAGAATAACTTTTAATTGTCTTTTTGACAAGTAATAATTCCTATGTTAACTCATAAAATACACGCTCTAATTTATGGTCCCATTTGTAACTATGGAATGTACAGGGAATTTATTTTAATAGTTAACATAGCAGTTTCGTTTCTATGCCACCATTTAATCATACAGGTCATTTCTATAGTTACAAATGAGACCAATAGAATAGAGCGTGTATTTTACGAGTTAACATAGGAAAAATTACTTGTCAAAAATACAATTAAAAGTTATCCTAATGTATACCACTGAAGAAAAGATACAACACACAAGTTATTCCTACTTATCTGCTTTTTAGTTGCTTACCTACACTCCGGTAACAAAATTAAAGTATCTTATTAGCAAGTACCTAATTCAAATTCGTATGTTAACTCGTAAAATAAACGCTCTAATCTATTGATTTCATTGGTAACTATGGAAGTGACCTATATGATTAAATGCTGGCATAGAAACGAAACTGCTATGTTAACCATTAAAATAAATTCACTGTATAATTATGGCTTTTTCCGTATAGGTAATAGGTACTCAGATTTATTCCGAAAAATAGATGCAATATTTTTATTGATATGCATTTGAGTTATTTTATAAAAAAAAGTAAGAATCATACTAAATTTTAAGCAAGTAATAACATTATATTAACACTGTAGAGTATAAGTGATACAATTTGAATATAAAACGATATCACTATAACAGTAAGAATTCGTAGAATTAGTACAAATTTTGAATTAATAGAGATATTTTTAACGCCAACTATTATATAGCAAAAATTATATAATACTATAGCACAGGTAGGTATATGTAAATTATAATTTAATATACATTGTTTATTACACAAGTGATATTGAATAGTAATAGGAGATAGGTACTGTTATTTTTCAATTTACATTAAATCCCGTCAATTTTAAATTTTAAGTAATACCAAAGAGCACATAATTATATGCTCTTTGCTAATACTGTACTATTTAAATTTTAATTAATATTTTGCACAATTCAGCAGATTATCAAAATAAATGTTTATTATTCGAATAAATTTTTAAATTTTCTTTTACAAATCTTCCCTAAATATATGGTCCAAAAGCATGTCCGAAATTGTCTTATTTTAAATTATATCTCTTTTTGTTCATCGTGCTTCAAAATATTCAATACTTTGCCAGATGACACCTATAAAATATGTATCGGGAAAACTCCAGTATAGCCCACTGATACGTTTTGACATTTACGGAATATGCGCATAAAGCAACTGTTATGCCAATGGTGAAACTGGATTTTAAGCTATGGATAAGAGAAATATTCATTGGGAAATTCAAATTCAATATTATATACGACGATTGTACTAACTGCTTTTTTTACGGTGATGCACAGGCATTTTTGTACTAAGTATACACAAATCTTAAACTGCAGCTAACCTAAATTCGCACCTTGACGGCAGCCAAGATTGGGACTGGCATAAGACTCCCGTGTTTTGCCTCCATCGTCTGAACATAATTTGTAGAACCTCCGACAAACTGACATCACATTATCACGCTCATGCGCCTAAGCACCAGTGGGCTATATTGGGGTTTAGCCCATGTATCTAATATAATTTAGATGTTAATAAAGCTTATTAAATTACCGAGAAAATCGTACGACACTCATCAATGACCAATAGAAAAATTAGTTCACGAGCCGTATCCAAGACAACAAAAAAATTTCTTGGAAATTTTTTGTAGGAAGACATTACTTCTTTTTAGGGTTTGTGTCGCTACGATTTTCTTACCGAATCTCCATTCGAGCATTAATTCATATCCGGAAATTATTTTTCGTGCATTCAACAACGTTCTAATTTGCCCTCGCGTCCCGCTCGGGCAAATTAATACGACGTTGTTGGAACGCACTCAAAAAAATTTCCGGAAAGAATTAATGCTCTTATGAGATTATATGTGAAAATTTCTACAAATGATGCTATATCATTTGTGTATTGGATTTTCAACATTTGAACCCCTTTGTGGTATTTTATTATATTTGAGAGATCAGTCATTTTGAATAACAATCTTTTACTTCAGTAAATGAATTATTAAATTTTATTTTGACTTTAGTAATTTTTTGTTACCACATGTCGCTCACACCGTTAAAAAAATTCTATTCTTTTTATTACATCACCATGGTTTTCCGCAAAAGCTTATTTTGACACTGGATAAAAAAGTACCAGCCAACAATTGTATGGCCACTCTGTGATTATATAGTCACTGTAATATTAATGGATCTACCGCTTCGAGAAGGGTAAAAAAATAACATGGATTTTGTTTAATTAAAATAATACAAATGAAACAAATTTGATGTAATTTGGCATATCTACGCGATTTTTTATGCTGAATTAAATGCGATTGAAAAAATTGATATATGTTTAAAAGGGGCATTTTATACATAAAATAGCTAGGCAGACGAAATGTTTTATGTCATAAGTTTCTACAGTCAAAACTTTAGTCAATTCTGGTTAGACTTTTCACAGAAAAAGAGTGCTTTTATAATATAATGATAAGCATTTTTAAGCAAATACTCAGTGGCGTACACTGAATATTTTTGAGAAAATCAAAATTTAGTAAATATTGTCGTCATTGCATTAACTTTCCTTGGGCGTTTCAATGTGTAGGGTGATTGTATTTATATAGGTATACCTTATTGCTTTATATCAAACATATTTACAGTATTTTTTTAAAAATAACCATTAAAATAATCTCAAGTTGCTTATGTGTAATAGTGCATAAGTAATTGAATAATTATTTTTCTCTCATTGTGCTGTAATTTATATTTATTTTTGTGAGATCCCAATGGATAATGAAACCCCATTCGCACGCCTCTAATTATCATCTTAGTTTAAAAAGTCGGCATAACTACATGTGGTGCAGCAGATCAAGTATGGCATGGTTGATCTAATACTATACAGTGAATGTCACGCGTAACTTGGTCAACTGCACAGGTGCAAATGTTTTCGAAAATTCTGTTGTTATCTCTAGGGATATCCAAATTTTCTAAAATTGTTGTTTACATATCTTATATATTTTTCAATTTAAAGTTTGGTTTGGACAACCATTATAAATAGTTTTGTGTTATCATTAAAACTGTCTGGACCTTAGTCCGAACCATATATTTAAAGTACGATATTGCTAGTAGGGCCTGGGAACGCGCGAAAACATTACGACGCCGACATAGTCTCACTCTAAGTACTACGCGTCTCATGCGCATGCCTGAGAATTCGAACTGCACAACTGCGTTCGCGTGTAGAATTGTGTGTTCATTTATCACGGCCTCCTAAATTAATGCAAGACTGATATCAGTCTCGCATTAATCTATACACATCTGGCATGTATGTTATCACTACCTCCTGCAGGAGACAGTGATGCTATTCATTTATATTTCTAATGCAAATAGAAATACATGTAAAGTCTGTTCTCCAATTGTTGCACGTTGTGCCATTTTAAAAATTCAACGTCAACTAAACAATTATGTTAAAACTAGTGAATCACCCAAGCTACGCTTTGGTTGGCTAATTTAAGAGAGATTAATTAATATAAATTTAAAAAAAAGGGTGCATCGGACTGGAATCAAACCAGGGCCGCCCGCGTGGCAGGGGAGCACTCTACCACTGTACCATGCGTGCTTCGTTTGATAAGGCGCTAATAGAATAATATATAGTGATTCACCCGAGCTAACAGGCTCCAGCTTCGCCGCTACTTAAGGATTTAATTAAATTAAAACGTTTTAGTTCTTTTTTTGAAAATAAAAATTGGCCTACGATCTAAGTCTCAAAATTAGTAAACTTTTAAGCCATCATACAACTTAATTGGTCCAGTATCTTCGGAGGAGATAGCGAACAAGCATACAAAAAATTAAAGAAAGAAAAAGACCACCGATTTTATGTTATAGGATGTGTGTAAACGTGCTCGCTTAACTAAACTACTAAATTTTAGCTACTTCGTTTAGTAACTTGCTTTAGCTACTATACAAATGTAAAGCCGCATTTAGAAGAAAATTTTAAACTTGACCATGAGGTTCACTTCCCCACCTCGCTGGACGAAGCCTGCGCACATCTCACCAAGTCCGTAGAAGAGTTGGTTGTCTATCCCACTTACGCCGTGACTACCCCACTCATAGCTGCTAGCAATCTAGTAGTATTAAATATATGGTCCAATACAGAAAATACTATAAAACGGAATAAATGTTCGTTAGCTCATTATTTACAAAAATAACATATTTAGAGTTTTGTTCATGTAGTTTTTCTTAAGAACTATAAAGGTGGACTCCTTTTTTGCAGTAAGATTTTGAACTATTATTGGCCACACGGTTTTTAAATACATAGCAAGATCAGCTTTAATGAGTTTTAATTTTTTTTTACTATATTACATTGTGAATTAATAGTGGAAGGAGTTACTAACGGTCGTAGACGTAAATTGCAGCATGAGGTGCAAGCGAGCGCTGCAAACGTGTAAGAGCACAATCGTCTCTTTACACTCGTAGCATATACTCTGTTTTTTTACTATGATAGCTCAAGGAAGAATAAAATGATTGTTTAATATAAAACCTAATCAATCGCACTGGCAACAGGAGCTTTTGCACCTAGTGCCAATGCATCCGTATTAATTTTTGTTTATGCGAGCGGAAAGTATTCTTTTTCGCTCGTTGCTATTGGAGACGAGCGGGAAAGTGACGTACCTGCTTATTAGTCGGAAAACGTCAACTTTCTGACGTCAAATGACAGCCCAAAAAACCTACCTTTCAAAACTGTCGTAGAAAACTTTTTTTTTAAACCGGCAGTGAAGAACGTCGAAATCGTCATTAAAATACCAGAAATCAGCAGTGAAGAAATCCTTTGTTTTACGACTTTTTGTAAGTGGCGGAGCGATAGGTAAACTTCACCCAACGTCAACATAACCTAGGAAAGTTGGTCAGGATGTTGTAATTTCGCGATTTCTCGATTTAAAAAAACATAATGTACCCCTCTGCAGTGAAGTTCTTTCTTATTCCTCCATTCGTGATAAAAAGCGAAACCTCAGTGTCCAGGTATACAAACTACTATTTTGAAATCGTAGGTACTATAAGTTACTTTTCCCACACATCTGTAATTTCTAAAACAAAGTTTACTTTACTTAAACGCAAGAAATCACATCCTATGACAACTCTGCAACCGTCAAGTAATTGTCAAACTATGAATGCTGATTTGACTAGCAGTTTTTTATACCGTCTGTTCAAAAAGAAAATACATAGGGGGTTAACCATGAAAAATAAAATTAATGTCAACAGCAAGCTTTAGAATTCATTAGCTGTCATCACAGTTGTTGTTATTGTAAGTTTATATTATACGCTGATATCGTGATTGCAAATTCTAAATATTGCTGTTGACATTAGTTTTATTTTCCATGACCAACCCTTATGTAATTTCTTATTGAACACATGGTACTTATACCACACAGACATCATTAATGACTAGGGCTCTTCTTTCGTTGGATGTATTAATACCTGGACAGGACTATAAGATGTTAAAATTTTAACATACTATTTTGGGAAGGTTTTATTCAGTTCATAAAGCAAGCCTCCATACCAAACCTTGAGCTACGTCTAAAAAGACAGCAGAACACACTGTTTTTCTTCTAAGGCCCTTTCTATTACGTCTGAAACATACTGGTAATCTGTACTCAATTTATAAACCTCTATTAAAAGATTCTAAACCTTTTGAGCAACAACTTTTCGAAAAGTGTGGGGACGATTGGGAAAGTGATAATGGTCTATAATAAGACACTTCACATCATCATCATCATGGCATTTCAGCCCTGGTTGGGCCCTGCCTATTCAAGCACCCTTCGCCATTCAGTTCGATCTGTGGAGCGGATTCTTCATCTCCTTAAATCGATGTTTCCCAGATCTTTCTTCACATCATTCAAGTAGCGTGGTCAGGGCGGCCTACTGATCGCTGTCCTACGACTCCTTGCTGGTCATAGACTCTGCTTGTGCTGCACTCTTCGTTTGTTGTTGGAATATGTTGAATCCACCTCAACGTTGATATTTTTATAAACTATGCGATGTTGGGCTCCTAAAAAATCTGATAAGAGTTCAAAGTTCTACCATTCTCCATTTTCAAAGATGGCACCGTATATATTTCTTACTACTTTACACTCAAAACATAATAGCGCTTGGTCATTTTGTTTTAGGACCCATGTTTTCACACCATATGTAATTACAGATCTTATTTGTATTTTATACAGTGTACATTTTATTTTCCTGCAAAATCTTGATAAAATATGTCGCTATGGACAAGTGACTCGTGGTAATTATATGAATTCATTAACTGCTTCTTGCTTACACACGTCAGTCAATATGTTATCTTCTTGTAGTTGATGCCCGTTATATGAACTAAGTATGCATTTTATTTTGTTGTTTATTTATTAAGAATTCTATGTTTATTTCAGACCTTTTCAATTACGTCAATGTCTCCATAGCCGTTTCTTTTGATTTCGTCCACCATTGTCATACCACTGATCTCTATAATTTGGAATATCGAGACTGTCGGTCTGTAATTTGTCCAACATTTTCTGAGCTAGACTTTTTGAGGTGACCCAGTTATTTGCGAAATGAAGAAAAATAAACCAAGTGTGCGAAAGTGCAAGATATAGCAAGACAATAACCGAGACAGCGGTCGACACGATGCAACTCAGCGAAAATCAACAAGTAGGTAAAGTGTCGAATTATGCCATGAATAACCAACCTTTAACGTAACTTATGGCCCAGTGAAAACCATTAATGTTTCTAGAAAGTCAAGCAAAACCCTCACAAGAAATTAGTCTACACTATGGCTAGAAAAGAAAAATGCAAGGATTAAAATGTAGCAAAACGTTTCCCAATTGCAGCAACACAACAAAAACAGATATAAAACATTGTACTAAAGAAGAGGAACTCATCAAAGAAACGGAACGGGTAAAACGCAAAAACAAAAACAAAAATTTAACACGCCTGAAATGTCACCACAACAACAGTGACAAGCCAAGCACCCGAAAAATAAAAAATCCACAAAACATAATCACCACCAACTGTTTTCAGCCAAATTAAAGACTACGGTGAACTTAAACTTCGAAAGCGCAAAAGAATATAGAAATCTAATTGGTTTCTTGAACGAAAAAAATTACCCTATCGCTTTTCATGCTAACTTTCAGAAACCATGAAGACATAAAAAATATATACGAAATAAAAGGGACATTAGGAATAAAGATCGAAATAGAATCTCTAAGAAAATCTTAACTAGTATTTCAATGCAAAAGATGTTAAAGCTATGACACACCCAAAGATTCTGCAACAGAGAGCCAAGGTATGTAATATGTGCAGGTAAACACCACAAAAGGGAATGCAAAATCAAAGAAAAAGCGCAGCCAAAGTCGGCAAACTATGGCAAAGCTAGCTACAAATGATGCAAAGTGGCCAAAAAGTTACAAAGTATGAGTAACGAGTCAACTAAAACAAAGCGAAAGAAATAAATGCGTTACACAAACCTCCTTGCAGATGGGATCCAAAAGCATTCCCAGCATTGCAAAACAGAAAGAAGACGCTTGAAAAGTTCGAACAGCAAGAAAACATCAAAACGAAATATAAATATTTCTGGACATGTAAAAAGTAGATATCCGTTTCATCAAATTTAAAAGAAATAAAACTTACCATACTATACATCCGCAAAACTCTGCCAGATGAGGAAGTGCGGTGTTAGTCAAAGGAAACAACTCACTGCGAAGAAATGGAATAGGAAATAGAAAAAATACACGCTGCAGTTGTAATTAATATCAAAACAGGAGAGAAAAAGACCACGATTGCAGCAATCTATTGCCCGCCACGACACAATCTAAAAGAAGAGACTAGTTAAGTTTGCTCAAAGCTTGAGCGAAAGATGTATAGTTGGACGAGACTTTAACGCGAAAAATCTAATTTGGGGTTTCAGACTAACCACAACTAAAAAAAAAGAACTGCATGAAACCGCAAAAGAAAGAAGAAATTCACATACTGGCCCACCGATCCAGACAAAATAACAAACCGGATTGGTTTCTTTATCTCCAGGAAAGCATCAGCAAACTTCATCAAAATCGAAGAGAACTTTGGTTTGAGCTCTGACCACTCTCCAATTATACTAACGTTTAGTGAAAACTTGATTAAAAACAATGTTGTCCAACAAACTCACAGATTGATAACCGTTTCAAGAAGAGCTGAGCAAGGCTACTCAGCGTTTAGCTGTACTGTTGAGAAATAAAGAGCAGTTGGACCACGAAGCCGAAAAGTTTGAAGTGGACATCAAACAATCTGTCTGGGGAGGCACTACAGAAATCAAAAGGAAAACAAAAGGCAAAAATTACCCCAAGGGAATCAAGAAGCTAGTAGCTGAAAAAAAGAGAGCTAGAAAAAAGTGGTGATACAATTCATTAAAAACCCCTATCGTATTCACTAGCCTTGAAGAGAGAAACTAATCCGACAACGTTGGCAGGAATAAACCTCTAAAGACAATATCTTCACCAAATTACAACCGTAAGGTTGGCTGGGGCAAACTCCCGAAGATAAGCTCTTTACCAAATCACCAGTGAAAGTCAGCACTCCCGTACATTCTAACTCTATTTATACTATCTGACCCGGAGGGCATGGTGTCAACTTCGACAGAGCTTAACGATCAGAATTGGGGATGGGACCTTCCTCTTTGTTCAAAATTGTATCTTGATCTCGAAATGGTCAAATGTTCAAATGAATTTAGTTGCTTTGTTGAAGTTTACGCCTTTACAATTTTTAGGTCAGCTTTCGTTTCGGAAGTATGTTGGGCAATTCTAAATTTTTCGAATCTGTTGAATCCAAAATAAGCGACATGCTCTTTAAACCTAGGATCAAAATTACGTCGTGTTTGCCCAATATATTTAGAATCGCAATGGGAACATTTCGTAAATTCAAGATTTCTCTAAAGTTTTAAGTTCGCCTTTTTTTATTTCCCAATAAATTTCGAATATTGTATATAAACAGCTTTATAGTCTGAATTTTTAAAAATTTTCTCTATGCCTTTTGTAGGTGGGTGAAACGAAATTTTGATGTATTTTTCGTTGGATCCTTGACGTGTAAGACTACCTAGAGTTGTAGAATTCTGAACGTGTAATTTTTTTTTCGTTTCCTCAAATTGTCGATAGTTTTGGAAGACAAGCCATTGCACACAACGATGTTTGTGTTGCTCTGAAGGTCGGTGTTATACCGATATTTCTTTAAAGAAAAAGTTAGCAGTCTATGGATTAAGAAATTTAGAGCATCCATCTTGTGTTAAAAACAATTATTTGAATCCTCTAAACTGAACTGTTTACATTGGTTTCTTTTCTATAAACATGGAATTTCAGCTTATTTTTATCTATTATTACAAAGGTATCCAGAAATGGTAGTTATTCTTCGTTTTTCATTTCATACGTGAATTTTATGCTAAGACATTTAGAATTTAACTGATTCAACAAATCATCAATACTACATTTAGATAAATCGAAAACAGCAACAATGTCGTCCACATACCTGAAGACCTGAACCAAATCCTTGAGAAATACTCTGCATTTTTCTTAAATTCAGTTTCGAATTTAAACATAAAAAGCTTGACAACGAAAGAGGAAAGGTTGTTACCCGTTGTTGTTCCTTCGTACTGTTTATAGAATTTTCCATCTGGTATTTGAAAGTGTTTATTCATTATTTGTGTGGTTAGAGGTTTTTAACGAATTGTGTCAGATGTAAACCACAGGCTCTAGCAGTGTTTTAGAAAAAATTGCAACACACCAGAGTCCCAATGGATAAAGCATTAAAAGTAATTGGGATTCGTTCTTTAGGGCAGCAAATCAAAACAAACCTCTTTTACCAAAGCCAATATTTTGGAAAGCTTTATTCCTTTGTCAAGGCAAACATAGTTAAGGTTAGTGCTTCATAATGGCGTTACCGAAAAAAAAAACAAGCACATCTAATTTGGTAGATAAGGTTAGTGGTTCGAAAGCGATAATTAGGAAGTCCGATTGAGTCACAGTTCGTTATTTAATGAAAGATAAACAGATCGAAATTTGTTTGCAGTTTACCATGTAGTGCCTAATATCTGGTAAGTAACTATACAACTGTTTACTTCCAGAACCTAGAGAAACAAACCTACCGAAGTAGCATCATACCGTCTCATCTTGCTCCTACCAATAGTATCAAAACTGTTTGAAAAACTATTTCTCAAAAGGCTTAAACCTAGTGTAAGAAGAAACGAACTGATTCCTACACACCAGTTTGGGACCAGGTCCACAGGATAATTAACAAAATTGAGAAAAGCGTTAAAGAAATAAAAGTTTGCTTGGCGATCTTTCTAGATGTCGCACAGACCTTCAATAAAGTATGGCACCAGGGATTAAACCATAAATTTAAAAAAAAATTCTCTAAAGTATTTTCTGGCCTACTTAAGCCTTACATTTCGAATAGACCATTTAGAATTAAGTAAGCAAGAAGATAAATACTCTGACTTATACGAAATTAAGGCAGAAGTACTACAGGGCAGTGTTTTGGGACCAATACTGTACTTGTTGTACATTAGTGATATCCCAATAACTAACGAGGCAACAATAGCACAGATGACACTACAATATTAGTAGATACTTAGTAAGAAAAAGTACTGAAGAAACAACAGAAACACTACAAAAAGCCATAAATAAGGTAGATAGATGGGCAAAACGATGGATAATCAAGCTAAATGAAAGCAAATCGGTCCACATCAACTTCAGGAATAAGAAGGATAATTACGTGCCAGTTACACTCAACGACAGCATGATACCGCATGCCAATACAGCAAAGTAGGTATCTTGGATTGAACTTTGATGTCAAAGTACACTGGAAAGAGCAGATGAAAAGAAAAGAACTAAATATAAAATATAGAAAAATGTATTGGCTGCTGGGAAGAAAGTCCCAACTCTCCATGAACAATATGTTACTTCTGTACAACCAAGTATTAAAACCAGTATGGACATAGGTACGATTGCCAACTATGGGGCTGTGCCAACAAAACCAACATTAACCAAATTCAAAATTTCAGGACAAATCACTAAGGAACATCATGGATACGTCAGAAACAGTGATATCCATAGAGACGTAGGCATAAAAACTGTACTAGAAGAAATGAAAAACCTTGCACAGAAGCTTCATCGGGCCATCCAACTCCTTGACAATTCAGAATTAGTAAGAAGGCCCAAGAAGACTAAAACTTTTGTCCTAGTGCAGAGTGACGCGTAGTGTCATTGAGAAAAAAAGCAGAGCAAAACTGAAGTGCAACACCTGAAAAGAGTGTTCAAAGGTAGGTATTAGAAGTGTGGCGACGCCAATGGGTGAAGTCTTAACATAAGTAAGTAGACAATTTATGTTGGATAAGAATTGCTGGTTAGTCTTAGACTAATTGCAATGTAATATAAACAATTTAAAAAATGTACTGTCTAGAGTCTAGAGATTTCACCAAACAGCCTATTACACTAAAAAGCTGCGACATATACAAGTCATTCTATAGCTGTATAATTTTTTGCACTGTAGTTTCAAAGTTTTTTTCTCTCCTTGCTAATTAATCTGCAAATTAAGAAACATTTCCCATTTGTGTTTTTTAGCATTCCAAGCGTAGGTACTTGACTTCTTCTCGTTTGACATAATAACTAATTCAAAGTACCTATCTATGTATATTTTGAATCAGCTGTTACTTATACTAAATATAATAAAAAACAGTTTTTATTTACATGTGTATAGGTTTTCCATTACTACATCAGATATTATCATTTTTGCCTCTAGAGTTTGTTACATTATATTTTATGTATGCATCTTTGAGCTACTTTAGAAGCAAAATACATTATGCAGTTCTTTTATCGTAAAAATCTTAACAATCTGTATCCTTCTCTAGTATTTATTAAACAAGCAATACAAGAAATATCAGTATATATGTAGCAGTGCTGCAATGTATGAGAGGTGTAGTGTCTGCACAAAATATATAAAAAATTAAAAGTAAACTTTACTAGTAATGGATTGCAGTTTTTAATATGGTTCTCTCCTTGTATTAGCAGATGAAATACAAATGTTCTCCTGCTTTAAACTTTCTTTTAGGATTCTATTATATAATTATTTTCTGCCAGTTTCGTTTTGATACAGGTGTAATTACAGACCCATTGTCAAAAATCTAAATAATTTTTCATATGACTGAAATATAAACATTATTTACAATTAAGTCACACAACAATATATAAATAAAAATGATTTTTATGATAATTTATGTATGGACAAGGCGTATTGCCTATCTTCCCGAAAGGTTTATATCAAAAATACTTTTTGTTTGTCTTTGAGTATATAAACTATGATTTCTGACTATGAAATGCTTTGCATTTTAAGATTTTTGGATTTACTATAGCTACCCAAACCTACATGTAAATTTTTACACAAAGTTAGTATTGTGTCAGGCAGCCTTTAATGTTAGAATCACAGAAATATAAAAATTTGTTATTTTACAATATTTTATAAATTTACGTATTTTTTTAAATACATAGTTATTGGTTTTATTTTTGAATGTTTATTAAAACTCTGAAAGCAACCTATTATTCTCTAAAAAATGTATAGCCAATTAAATTTGTGTACATCTGAATTTAAAATGCATTTGCTTTTAATATCTCACTGAACGTAGTACCTAATCAAAAATGACACATTTTAATATATTTTCAAATTATTACTTTCACTATAGCACATTTATTTAAAATTTATTCTGAGATATACTTATTCGTTATAATTGTTATTATAAAAATGAGTATTAGACATTATAAGGGTCAGTATCAAGGTTCAGTCTTGCCATTTGCTGTTCTATCCAATTACGGAAACGTGATACATCAGCATATACACCCGGAACATTTGCTTGTCCACATCCAATACCCCATGCTACGATACCAGCTTGCATGTACCGTTTTGGATTGTTTGGATCAGGGCATACGAGAGGACTTCCACCATCACCCTAAATATTAAAACATTAAAATAACCAGACTAAATAGACTTTCAACTTAGTAACAATAAACTTACGGTACATGTGTCCTTTCCTGTTTCTCCACCTGCACAAATAAAGGACTCGTGTAATTTGAAATTTGTACCTAATCGAGTTTTACGTAACGAATCTTGACATTGCTGACGAGGAATAGTGGGTAGTTCAATTTTCTTTAAAATAACTTGATATTGTCCTTTTTGGCCTGAAATATTAAACTATTTAAAATATGCACTAGTATACATAAATAGTTACATAAATAATATTATAATTTATTGTAAAAACATACAGACTAATTACCATAACTAAAAATCGGATATACCGGGTGTCCGTTTTCAAAGTCGAACATAGGCGATTAACATTGTATTGAACATTTTTGCCGATTCCTGCTCGCCAATTCAACTTACAGGGAAGGTAATGGTATCAATGGAAAGATAAAATTATTGCGCATCAAATGATACCAATAATAATACTCAATATGCAATTTTTATTTTAAAATACTAATTTAAAACTTGGGAATTTTTAAATACGCCTTGCCTTGCTTTTCAAGTTCGATAGCATTTGTCAAAAAATTAGTAATTAGTTAGCGTAAATCAGGTATTTTCTGCCAACATCTGTTAAAATTATCTACAGAAAAATGAATTTTTCAATGAAGAACGAGTGAATGCACTAATGTTAATTGCCTATGTTCGACTTTGAGAATGAACACCCGGTATAATATATTACGTATATACAAAACGTAATCAAGACGTATTTTGTAATGATAATAATATATACATACACATATTTTATTATGATGGCAGTTGAAATATAATAGTCATTTATACGACTGGCTAAAGTGCCACTTTTTTGCACGTATGAAAAGTTTTAAGAATGATTCGAAAGTGAATTCTTTAAATTCTCTCACAAGAGCAAAAAAGAAGCTTTAGATACATGTTTTCTGCATATTGATGTCAAAAAAGATTAAAAAACATCAACGTTATTTCAAATTGAAAACTCACTAAAAGTCATTGTTTTAAACTGAGAACTCACCAAATTTAATAAATATTTTTATCTTCATCGGTATTGTTATAGCCTCTTAACCAAATTAATTTTAATATTGTTAAAAGCTTCGTTACCGCACTGAGTGCGATCTTTTGATATAAAAAAATACATTGAGCCAGAGTTTATTGATGAAGATAAAATATTGAACAATACCGTTTGCTTATTATGAAAATAACTCCTCAGCAACGAGTTACGTTAAGATGCATTTAACAGCACAAGTGTTGTTAAGAAAAATAACATAACGATACTTTATCAGCATTTAGTCACATGTTGACAGCACTGAAGTGTATTGTCAGTCTATGTCAAATTTGATGCTAGTAGGCTAGGTTTTGTTTGTTATTTGACGCAAACTGACGCAAAACTTAACCTGAAAATCTCAATTTTAACATAACGTGACAGTGCTACCAACAATACAGTATTGAGTTTTTATCTATTAATGATACCACCACTCGCTGTTGTACGTGTCATTAATAACCATTTATCCTATTTTTTAAAAAGATTACTATTTTAGGATAAAATAATCCGTGTTACGATATACGTAACGTTATCTGCTTTCTACATTACTCGAGAATTTTAAAGAACTCGCTCTTAACGTCGCTCGTTCATTCAAACTATTCTCTCGTAATGTAAAGCTTGATAACGTTACTGGCATCGTAAATTACTATTACAGAAGTGTGCAACAAAGTGACAGAAGTGTGCAATAATTTTTTTTATCTACTCCTACTGTATAACAGCCATGAATTATAATTCATAATTCATGGTTTGCAGCCAATCATAAAATTCTATTTTCATTATTCAATAGGTTGTAGCCAAACACAAAACTCATTCTTATTACTAAATGACTTTTGAAATTAACAGCTGTCACAAATTTCATAATTCGGAAATATGAACACAAAACTCCTATTGCATAGGAGTAGATAAAATATCGCGTTACATTCGCGATTATGGCCATTATTCACTCAGATGTCACCTTCGTGAATAATGGCTGTCATAATCGCTCATATAATAATATACTATTATTTTCCACTGATCTATTATTTGCTGTTTATATCTATGATACAGGGTATATAAAGCTCTGCAAGCTTTTCAAATTATTTGCATATTCAAAGTGGAAAATAACACGTTTTATGCACCACGGGCATTACTTGATGTTCATAGCCCTCGGGCAACTTAAGAACCCTCAGGACAGAGGCCCTTAGGCTTGTAAAATTGTCGCCCTCGAAAGGGCATAAACATCTTCATAATGCCCTTGGTACATAAATAACTATATTGCATAATATTATGTAATAACAACAAACTTTCGACGTATGGAAAGTGTCAAATAATAGTTTCCTTTGGGAAGTGGTAGTCGAAAAACATTATTTATTTTAATGGCTTCAAAAATTAAAATGATTTATAAAAGAATTTTAATTTTATTTGGACATCCAGAAACTAATAGTCCTCTACACGAAAAAAATGAATAAGTGTGTATGTATGTAGGGTTATATATGAAGCTATTCAATTTCCATTAAAAAAAAAAACTGCTATAAATGTCGATTAGTTGTGATTATAGGAGACGGTGATCCTATACGTAGCATGTCAAATAGTGACATTTGTAAAGAAAATTGCAAATTTTGCATGGATTTTTAGAAGCTTGATTTTTGTACTCATTAAAGTGCATATTTGTACATACCTACGTGTAACATCTCTAATTTTTTTCTCTAAGTTAGTTTTTTTACACAGAGAAAAATTATAGTAAACGAACAATTTGCTAAGAAAATGAATAATATCAAGTTACACTTGTGTTGTAAATTGCTATAGTTTAGTATCTTTAATAATTTGGAAAGCTAGTCATTACTGAAAGTTAAAATGACGTTAATAATTATTTTTTCATGTATGGCAGTTAAAAATAAACAGTTTGTGCGTAAAATGTAAGCAAAATTTTAAAAGTATCACAAAAAAATGTATAGGGCCCCTCGAAAATTAAAAAAAAACCTATATGCTAGGAGTTACTAGTGAATATAACTACCAGGAACTAAAAGGATTATTAAAATAAATTAAGCAGAAGCACATCAAATAATAATTTTGGGACATGATCAGCAATTTTGTGTATGATAAGGCAGTTTCACAGTTCACTGTTCATAATTAATTACCTACGAAATTATATTTTAATAACCTCTATATTTTGCTCTCTTGCTTATTTTGTTGTTGAAAAAAGTAAGGCATTTTTCAAAGCATTCAGGTTATTGTTGATAACAGAACATGTACTAAAAACAGTGTAACGTTTTTTTTTAATAAACTAAAGAAAACATATTACAACAATATTAGTGAACAGTAATTTTGAGAAATGAAGAAATGGCTGCATTCAACTTTTAACCAGTAAATATTTTTTTACATACCAAATATATCCTTTCCCCATCCACTAGCAAAACATTCCCTTGAGTTAAACACTTGTCCATGTTGTGGTAAACATATTGTTCCAATGTGTGGAGCTTTATCGAATGGTTTGTTCAAAATAAGAAGTGCTATGTCATTGAATAAATTATTTGCTGCAAAGTTCTCATGCACAATAATTTGCTTAACATTCCTCTCTTGATAACCATAGCGTTCCCTTTCTGTTTGGGTATCCCATTCTCCTGCACGGACCTTTATATCATCTTGTTTCACACTATAGAAAATAAAGATAATATTCAAAATTATTGTTAACGCTCAGTATTGAATACAATTACATACTTATATACACAGTGAGCTCCAGTCAATACAACAGATGGAGCAAGTAAAGATCCGCCACAGACTGCTAGCGATTTACCACTTGAAGCATCATAATTTCTATTTAAAATAGCTAACATCCATGGGAATTCGCCATATTCAGCTTCATTATCATTATTTCCTGTTATTTTGAAATCTACTCCATTTGGATTTCTAATTCCACAATAACTAGGTTTGTTGTCAACTGGTGGGACGGGCGTTGGGACATCGGGTTCCTTAGTACCACCACCATCTACAGGCGGCGAAGCTGTTACATCTGGAGGAATTACACCACCTTCTGGTATTTGACAACAAACTTGCAGATAATCCTCGCATTGATTGCTGCCGAATCTGTAACAATTTTTGGAATAATTTATAGCGACTACCTAGCGTTTTTCGACATTACAGGGATTTAAATTTGTCATCAATCAAATTGTTGTTATCAAGTAACAAATTATATCAGTACTACCGCATATTACTATAATAGATATCTATGCAAGAGGTGCAAAGAGTGCCTGCTTATTGCATGTGACATGAAATTCTGGACAAAGGCCTTAAACCGAGCTGGATAACATGTCACGTGTAAAAACACTATTTTTCTGTGATCACCTTGAGCATAGTGAAACACATTCAATTTATGCAAAATTAAATAATTAATGACAAGAAGCGTAGCAGTGTTTATCTGATAATCATAAAAATATTAGGCCAATAGAAGTTTGTGATTTGTATTTCTGTATACTCTTTTCAGTGGTACCTACTATTGATGAAGTACATTAAGGGTTACTTTTTTGCTGAAAATGAGTAAATAATGACGTGTTTGCATAATCGCAGAAAAAATCGTTCATAAATTATGAACAATCATGTTGTAGTTGCAGTAAATATATAACATACAATTCTAAGCTTATTGTACGAAAGGAAGCATTGTTTACAAATCAAGATTTTTGTGAATCATATCATATAAAGGAAATACCTATGACGTCCTAATAAGATTAACAACATACATTACAATAATAACCTTCAGTTGTATAAAATTCAAGAATGTTATTTGCAATTATGTTAAAATACTTCTTTATCTCTTCTTTCTTCCTTACTATTATCCACATTACTTGAAGGTAAACTGTGGCAAGAAAACACAAAGCAGTTGAACAAGGATATGTAACAATACAATAACTGCTGTGAAGCTATTATTGCAGATAGGTACATACATAGTTCTTGCTTATTACCATTAAAATGTAAGACTTAATATTTTAAATAGATTGTATATATTAGATTTTGTAAGAAAAAAGTTGTCATTGTTAATAAATATATTATAGTTTCTTAGTTGTTATTTTATTATGGAACTAAAAAATTGATTTTTCTATACAGATTATTTTCTAATATTAACTACATTTTAGCTTTTAGCTTGTACAGGGTGTACCGGGAGGAATCTGCCAAACTTTAAGGATATGTTCCTTGAACATTGGTATGCAAAAACGTTGTATCAATATAGGTCTGATTATAAAATATAACTGAGTTATGGCTTGTTGAAGAAAAGTATACGAAATTTTATAATTAAGGCTCTCTATTAAAAAACAATCGAAAATTTGAATAATGTAATAACTAAATAAGCAACAATAATAATTATTCAAGTACGAAACATAATCCTGCAGTTTGGTATATTCGTCCCGGGTAAACTTTCAATTATTTTAAATAAAAAGCATTACTTATAAAATTGTATTTTTCTTTTACACGTCATAGCTCAGTTATGTTTTTTAATAGGACCCACCTTAATATAACTTTTTTTGCTTAAAATTACCCAAGCAACATATTCCTAAAATTTGAAAAAATCCTCTCGGGTAAATTTTCGATTGTTTCTAAAACACAGATTATTTATGAAATTTCATGTGTTTTTCCTCCACACACCATAACTCAGTTACGTTTTTTTTTATCGAAGTTGAATTGATATAACCTGTCTTACTTAAAATGAACATCTTCCTAAAGTTTAACATATTCTTCCCGGGTAAATTTTTGATTGTTTTTAAATAAAAAAGGTTATTTATGAAATGTCTTGTATTTTTTCCAACAAGCCACAACTCAATTATTTTTTATAATCGGACGCATATTAATATTTCTTAAAACTGCACGCGAAACTTATTCCTAAAGTTTGACAGATTCTTCCCGGGACACAATAATTGAAACATACACGTATCATTAATTCGGTAATTACTTCTCTTTATACTTTTACTTTCATTTTTACTATTCAACATTTGTGTGTATTATTATATTTCTATGTAAAAACCCCACTAATAAATTACATTTTAATAATCGTATTTAGTAGGTTCGAAATTAACGAAAAACTGGCTGTTTTACAAGTTAACAACATGAGGTGATAATTTTATTTTTTAGCTCACTTAGTTGTATAAACTTTCAATTCTTTACCCCAGGCTTATTTTGATTGTTAGTCCAGGGTCATGGTAACATTTAAGTATTTTAAAATATTCACAATAAAGTCAACACATTTTATAATGTACTTGCTGGAATAATCTTTCAACTAATGATACCTACTCTTTATACTGAAAAGTATAATTTCCATACAATCTAGAAACATTATTCCGTGATCTTAAATCTATGTCTTATATACGTTAGAGAAACATGCAGATACATTTAAATTCTAAACTAATGTTTTGTTTTCAGATCATTTGCTTATCCGTGAAAAAATAAAGAGCTTTTTCAGGATTTAAAAAATGCACGTATCGTAGCAAGGTCAGAATTAAAAATATGGAAAGAGAAGTAAGTAACACATCAATTGTTATTATGTATGTTTAGCAGTTTTAAGTTTATTTCAAATCTAAAATGGAAAGATAATAGTATAGTACATTAATGTTACAATGGAATCGGCAAATCCTTTTCAGTTTACCGTTCAGTCAAAATCTCATGCTCTTTCCCATTTTTTCACTTATATCCCTGGCATAAATAAACTCAATTTCAATATTCTGGTTGGCATAAGTTGTCTTCACTTTTTTAGTTTTGAAAATCTATGGAAATGTAATAACCCTTATCAATATGAAATTATTTTCCACTTATTTTATTTATACCAGTAGCAACAGAGATTGTATTATCATCAATTCATCATGGTACGTACATACATTACCTTGAACTAGTAGAATTCGTTTGCAGGACCATTGTATTGCTGTGGAATCGAAAAAAAGCATAAAACCCTTATTATGTAAAATTATTCTTATTCTTAAATTAGTCCTATTGAAAATGTACCCTTTGCAGAAAAATAATATAGCAGAATATGTTTACATGAAGAAATACCGAAATGATTGAACAACAGTGACAGGAGGAATTAAAGATGATCGACTCCCCTCTCTTCAGTTTTAAAAAATATAAGTACTTAATCATATATGCTGAAAACAATATCGTATTTAAATAAAGCAAATAAAGAAATTAATCGAACTACATCTACTTTAGTCTAACTTATTGTATTAGTTTGGATATTTATTATTATTCCATTTCCACTGTTGCTATCTCTTAAAATTATTAAACTTTATCCAAGATAGACAGATGAAGGCTGCCTAGTAATGATTTCCCATCATATGAGTAAAATACATAGTTGGGTTGAAAGCTATATGGAAAATGCCCCTCTTGTATTATATTAAGATAGAGAGCACGATTAGCATTGCCAATAGCAAAATAAGTATTAGGTAACGTGTGCAAATGTTCAAAAGTTACATTATTATTTCTATTAGCCTAATATTTTAGTACTTTCTGCTTTGATCATAGTCTCAAATTATTATAAGAATGCGACACAAGGCTTGTATTAACAAGAAATAGTAACTTAAGAATTACACAATACTATCGCTTCTCCGAATCCGTTGCATCTTGATTAATGTTAACGCATTAAGTCAATGGCATCAAAACGTAAATTCCGTTCACGTTAACGTCTTCCAGTCGCCCATTGACGTCATAAACTTTCGCTTTATCAATGTTAAGCTGTAAATCCCGAATGCACGTCAGTATGCCCCCAATTACAGCATAATTTATTTGTATAAATTGTTAATTATATTCAGCTTGCATTTACCCTTTTCCGTTTTTTATGGCTGCCTAGCATCAAAACTGACATAGTATTCCTAACCCATCATTTTGCAACTAATGCTAAGCTTTGAAAGTTTGCCTAATTTGAAAATGTCGAATAATTTCTAAAAAGTATACGTAAGCAATTAATGGTATTCATTAAACATTTATTCTTAAAAACTCTGGATACGAAAATTGATTTTTCTACAACCGTGTCTAAAGTAGATACTTTAAACACGTTAGTTAGTTTGTAAAGTTCCACTTTTTAAAAGGCAGTGCATAAATAGTAATTTACGATACAAGTGCGTAAAGCTACTCTTTAGGCACAAGTGGGGTACAGTTAAAACGCGAGTGAGCGAGCGTTTTAAGCCCCGCGAGTGACTAAAGATGCTTTACGCATGTGTATCGTACAATATTTTATCTACAATAGAATCTAGAAAACACGGTAAATATTTAAAAAAAAATTTAAATGTAAATTAGGATTACTAGCAACCGGTCGTAATTTTGCGTGTTTTAAAAATTTTAAAACACGTTGCTACTCACAACGTGCCTAATGAAATCTTTTAAATACGTTACTACTGACGACGTAAACTAATGAAAGCATGTTATTAAACAGTCGTTTTACAAACTTAAAACTGCCAACTAAAAGGCAATTTTACACACTGTCGTAGATAAAAGTTCTTTACAAACCCTAGTGCATAAAAAGTGAAATGTATTTTGAGTTGCCTATTTACATAACCTTATTCTAGATGTTAATCATGTGAAAAACCAGAAAGATGTAATTTATTTAATAGAATTTGGTAATTATAGGTACAAAACAATAATAATCGTGAAAAATTAACATAATTAATGAATTATTATTAGTAACAGCAATAGTGCATAAAAGGTTCTTTACAAACCCTAGTGCATAAAAAGTGAAATTGATTTTGGGTTGCCTATTTACAAAATTTGCCATAATTTTGACAGTTCATCGATCACGATCAGTGGCGCCAACTTAAAACTAATTTCAATCAACCAACCAGTTCCGTACCAAAATAAATAAAGCAATTGATAAAAAATGTGAAATGTTCAGTTGTAGAAAAAGTCTAGTATGCAATACGTGTGTAAAAGGTCTTTTTTTAATCTCGTGCTACCATTTGCGCACTCGGCTGGTGCCTCGTGCGAAAATCTCCGCACTTGATTAAAAAGACCTACTTTACACACTAGTTGCATAAATAACTATTAACGCATCCGATAGTGTAATAAAATTATGGGGTCAAATAATGTAATCCAAATTTTCACGAACTTCGTAAAACGGAGTCTTATCTGAATTCATTAATTGTGCTTGTCTGGCTGTGTTTTTCTGTATTTTTTTGGAATTTTTAAATTTTGACTTCAAATTTGGATAGAAGATGAACAAGTAGAATATGAATGTCTAAAGCTCTAATAAAATGGTGTGAATATAAAAGGATATTTGAGTTTTAGTATAGTTTCTATATTATAGCTTAAAAAGCTTGGCACGTGAGCAAGTAGGCATACAAAATGGATACTCCCAAAGCCTCCAAAAATCTAGTATGCACCATAAAAGGTAGGAAAATTACAGAAGTAAGTAAATTAAATGGATATGATAAAATATATGTAAAACAAAAGACGAAGGTCATGTTGCTGGTAGTTTTTCAGTAGTATACCGTGACGGTGCTAAACGTTGATAATAAACCGGAACTAATAGAACTACCAAGCCATATCATTTAAGTTGAATTTATATTTAATGAGTTTTTAGTGATTTTAAAGAATTTTGACCTTTACGCACATTTATATCCTTATTTGGGATTCAAAAAATGTACATTTTTAAGTGTGTAATAAGCAGCCATGTCGAACGTATAGCGCCTTTTTTATGTTTTTCTAATACAACAATTTTCGTAATTAGCAGAGTTTGTTCACAAAGAAATACATTTTTATAAGGACGCAGATCAAAATATACTAACGGCGTAGAAATCATATAGAGGTGTAGCAAGCAATATCAGCATTGAATTAGATTTACATATTTAATAGTATTTGTAGAAGAATTTTTCACTCAGGAATAATATTCTAGACAGTATAAATATCATAGGTATAATGTAATCTCAAGAGTACCATTAGATGGTGCTTTAAAGTACAGTACATATTATAACACACTATTTAAGCATTGCAGGTGAAGGTGAAGATAATTTAGTCGAGTATAGTTTGTAAGTGTATTTTCAAGAATTATACAGATATCAGAAATAAGTAAAGTACTGGTCAATATAGCAAGCCGCATTCTCTTAGATTCTGCGATGCATTTGTCATTAATATTAATTTGTTATTTATTAGTTAATTACGATGTTCCACAGCCGACTACGATAAAACAAATGTTATTAATAATTCTATTCATTTTATCAACTGTTTGTAGAAGTTTTCGATATTTGTAAGCCTTGCATTTGGGTTGTTCTCAAACTAATTAATATTAAAATATTGAATCACGAAATCTTGGCAATCTAATATATGTTCTCATCCTCGCCCAATCCAAACATGGCATAGGCACATCCTAAAAACCGTTCGTTACTACATAAAAACATAATAGTTTTGCGTTATCACAACTCACAACTAATAACCAAATTATTATACAATACAGAAAAAACAAAAGGTGATAATTTCAAAGATTTATTTACTTATAATAGCAATCAATTAAAAATTGTAGGATTTCAGTATGCTGTATAGAAAGTACAGTTATTGCCAATAAAATCGGATATAACTAAATAGATCATAATGACAACAGAAGAGCATAAGCAATCTCGCATTCTGAAATGCCTGAAAGATTAATTCAAGTTATAGAAGCTAATGGAGCAATGGCAAAATATAACCCCTATACTAGCTTCATGTATATTTGTATTTTTTTTTAAATAAACACCCGGTATAGTGTTTTTCTTTGCTAATGACAAATTAATAGTAAATTGGTCACAATAAGGAACTTGTTTCATATTAGATAAAATAGTGACAACTTCCTAGTCAGTTCATAACAGCAACAAGTAGGTAAAAACTCCGTTACTTAATTTTTAAAGTGTACGTGATATTTTTGCAAGCCACTGTACATTCAATACAGATTTTTAATCAGCGGATGCGTTTTTCAATTAAATATTATGATATACAAAAATCCGAATCCAGATACCGAAAAAATCCGTACAAAATAGTAAATGCAATTAGTTCAATGTCATTATTGTTAAACTGGAAAATCTTCTAAATTTTATGGAAGTTTTATTACTTTTAAATATTTACTTTTCACATATTTCAGCAACTGCATTCTGTATTTGTAATTTATGTTTACGTTGAACAAGAAATAATGTGATGAATAAATTATGCCAATTAAATCCTTATTACAATGTGCTATAAACAGGTATAACCATATTTACTGCTACTTCACCCATAACGAACACAAGTAACATACATTAAAAAATCTAGCCTCTGAAGTAGAGTTAACTACGTGGTATGCAATATATAGCTACGTAGAATATTTAAAATGTAAAATGTATTAATTCCAGAATGCATCGAATGTGAGAAGATATGCAAGTTAAATGAAGTTGGTTTAAATTTACAGGTATACAAATTATACAACAACTTTATATTTATATAAAAAGGCTAACAATTTGCGGTAGTAATGAGTAATGACATGACACTCAGGATTCTTTGTAGCGACCTCAGTTTACACAAAAAAAAATAAGAAGTCAATTACAAAATACAGTCAAGCAAAACGAGTTGATTTTTTGTAAGCAGAGAACCTCGACATGAATTTTCCGCGAATCAGATAATAAATAACAATAATAAAGTTTCCTCCGGTATTGTTGGAGGACTCTGAGAGAACTACTGTATCTTATCTTTATCAAGGTTGCACAAGAACACAAATAACCGCATGCGCCATTTATTTGCATCATGCACGTGGGTCATGGTTATTTTTGCTTGGCCGCAAAACTGGTAATCCATGAACTTATTAGGAAAGTTGACCAAAAGTAAATTATGTTTTATAAGTTATGCTATTTACTGGTACGTATGTGTAGTTGAACGGCGTAGCGTATAACCATGCTTGCCGCTAGAAGCCCTGTAAATTTTGCGCCCATATTTTACTTAGCATTAGAAAAATCTAGAAATTATTTGCCGCAATAATTTTTTATTGCAATTTCCGTGTGGAAACGACGCCCGACCGCGCTGAAAATTTTCATCGGGAAAGCCCTCACTATAAACATTTCAAAAGTATGTGTCCACCGCGCAGAAACTACACCATTCGCAGTTAACATCGAGTCAAGTCAAAAATTGATATTTTTTGTAAATTTTATAATCTTAAAATATTCTACTCGACTAAAGGAATAAGATTTAAATGGTTTAAACTTTTAAAAACTCCGTAGTTTTCAATAAATTTGAATATTTTTTGTAATTTTTCGGTTTTAAAATGGTAATTCGGCCAGTTTTTAGTTTCTACAAACAGAACTGGGCAAATTACTTCAAGAAAGTAATTAATTATCAATTACCGCCTAATGAAGTTATTGAATTACCAGAGATTTTAATTACTCAAACGTAATAGTAATTTAATTATCAATTACTTGGTAATTGTAATTGCACAACATAAATTACTTTTGTATATTTACATTTTAGGCCAGTCATTTAAACGTCGTAGGTCGCAAAAAATTGCACAGTTCTGATTTTTTGGGATGTTGTTACGATACATACCAATAGTGTAAAACCAAGTTTGCAGCTTCGAAAGACCTGTGCTAACTGCGTGGTGCTCGAAAAACCTTTTTTTTCGGACTTTTTTCAGTTTTTGGCTTATTACTTCTAAAAGGTGCGTTCTACGGAAAAAGTCGCTCTGTGCACTTTTCAAGTAGATAACAATTTTCTACAATTTGAGTGTGACGGCAGCTTCGTAGGTCTAACAGGTCCCGAGATAGAGCGCTTTAAAAATTGGCAATTTTTCCCAAAAAGTTCGAAATTGTAGTTTTAGCCGTCTTCCCAGCAGAATATCGCTTAAAATACTCATCCTTCGAGGAAAGTTATGGAAAATGAAGTTGTAGACCAATAGTTCCCTTGTTATCAGGAAAAAATGAAAAATTAAGGAAATCGGATTTTTTAAGAAATGGAACTTCTGTTATTAATATTGCACAGTTACCTACAGAATGTTATAAAAATAACATTAAATCTATAAATTTGATTTATTGTTATATACAGTGTCCGCCAAAAAGTCGACATAATATGGGAAAAAATTATTTTTGATTTTTCAAAAGCTTTTTACGTCAATAATTTGTGCTTGTCTAAACACCTATTCAGCCCCTATCATATATACCTACTTATTTAGAAAATGGAGTTTTTCGAAATTGTCAAAATCCGAAAAGTGCTATGGTTCGGAAATTAAGTAATATTTCAATGAGCTTTTCTTAGAGTGTGTTATTTTTAGCTAACTGAACAAACTCAAGATCAGAAAACCTCTAATTCTTTTCAACTTGAGCTAAAAATTAACTTTTCAATTTTTTAAATATTTTTCAAAAAATTTCACATACCAAGACAATATTAAAATTCAAATTTCTTTATGTGAAGATTTTAAAAATTTATAATAATAAAAAATATTATAAAATGTTAATTAGTTCTGTAGATTGTTTATTATTTACCGAATAGTAGTATGTTTGCATAATTTTTACGATTTTTATGCAACGCGCTTTTTAGGAGAAATATTTTTCAATTCTAATTAATCTATATTTAAATGGCTTCAAGAAATTCTAATCTAGCCCTGTTAATAAATTACTGTTACAAAAATCCTATAAATGTTCTTTTACAGTTGTCTAAATGAAGAGATTTCTTAGGAGATGTAAATTGGACAAAGAAAAATCTTTCATTTTGACAACTGTAAAAGAACATTTACAGGACTTTTGTAACAGTTATTGATTAACAGGGCTAGATTAGAGGTTTTAGAAGCCATTCAAGTAGATATTAATTAGAATTGAAAAATATTTCTCCTTGCATAAAGAACGGAAAAATTATGCAAACAAACTACTTTTCGGTAAATAAAAAATATAAAGAAATAATTAACATTTTATATTATTTTCCCCAATTGTATATCTTTAAAGTGTTCACATAAAAAAATTATAACTTTAATATTAAGTCTTAGTATGTGAAATTCTTAAAAATATTTAAAAAATTTAAAAATTGATGTTTAGCTAAAGTTGAAAAAATTAGGGGTTTTCTGGCCTTGGGATTGTTCAGTTAGCTAAAAATAACACTAAAAAAAATTTACGACAATTTCAAAAAACCTCCATTTTTTAAATAAGTAAGAATCACTCGGTAAATAGGTTTTTAGACAAGTACAAATTATTGACGTAAAAAGTTATTTTTTAAATCAAAAATAATTTTTTTTCCATATTATGCCGACTTTTTGGCGGACACTGTAAATAACAATAAATATAATGTCATTTTTATAACATTCTATAGGAAACTGTGCAATATTAATAACAGAAGTTCCATTTCTTGAAAAATCCGATTTCGTTAATATTTCGTTTTTTCCTGATAACAAGGGAACTATTGGTTGTATAGGGTTCCGCTTATACTTAAATTAAAGCTAAGTAACTGTTCTACAACTTCATTTTTTATGACTTTCCTCGTAGGATGAGGATTTTAAACGATATTCTGCTCGGAAGACGGCTAAAATTACAATTTCGAACTTTTTGGGAAAAATATCCAATTTTTAATGCGCTCTATCTTGGGACATATTAGACCTAAGAAACTTCTGTTACACTCAAATTGTAGAAAATTTTATGTACTTTAAAAGTGTATAAGGCAACTTTTTCCGTAGGACGCACATTTTAGAAGTAATAAGCCAAAAAACTAAAAAAAATCCGAAAAAAAAGTGTTTCGAGCACCACGCAGTTAGCACAGGTCTTTCGAAGCTGCAAACTTAGTTTTATGCTAATGGTATCTATCCTAACAACATCCCAAAAAATCAGGACTGTTAAATTTTTTGCGACCTAACGCGATTTTTATGTCTACGGTGACTGGAATATTTAGTAATATCATCGGTTAGTCTCCACCGAAAAGTAAAAGGGGGTAAATACAATGAATGAATAAAAAGTAATAATATAGCCTTGTGCAAGTACATCGTTTAAAACAAGTAAATTAAAATTAATTTATATTTAATATAAACCAACATCGTTTAATGAATCTAGTTGTCGATTGTCTTTGAAAAAAAGAAATTACTTTTTTACTGTACTGTATTCTGTAAGCTGTACATACAGACATATTTTTCACTTCTACACAATAATTATTAGGAATCTACACTGATACATCCTGCACAGCCTACAATACACAAGACACAACACACGCATATCCCATCTACAGACATACGCGTTTGCACCAAATATGTTCCCCTTTGCTCGTGCACGCGTCCTTGGAATTACAAATGTTGCAGAAAATTAGTTGTTATCCGACTAGTCATAGGAAATCATAAATTACAGTTATGTTGACCAGGAATACCCTATTACGATTTGCTTAACATGTAACTTAATAAGGCTTTATCTTATTTTTTAAATTATCAAGGTTTAATATCAAATCGAAGTCAGTAATTTAGTAATTGAATTACTAAAAAGTAATTTAATTACTGCCAGTAATTTCAATTTCCGCAAGTAATTAAAATACTAGCAAAGTATTTAAATAATTCATATTAATTTAATCACTAAAAAGTAATTGAGCAATTGAATGTGGTAATTCATTACTTTCAAAAAGTAATTGTCAGGTACTGCATAACAAAAATTCCAATTACCAATTACAATTACCGTATTTTGAAAAATAAATTTTAAGGCAACAAAAAGAAATTTAATTGCGAAGTAATTAATTACTGCCCAGCTCTGCTTACAGATTACATTTCGTTAACTTATAATAGGTTACGTTAAGTTAGGTTCTCTGATGAAATGTGATAGCGGTCCTGGAGTAAGATGTGGAGAAGAGAGGAGGGGTTTTAGTCGGTGAAAATCAGACATTACCCAAAGGAGGAGTTTTTTTTAAGTTAAAGTCCCCTTCTTCAAAATATTCGTTAGATGGACACAACACCGACCATCTTTTGCAGATACTATGCCGACCATGGACACAACGCCAACCGACTGAAGTAGTTCAAAGATGATGCCTTTGATAGTTTTTTTTAAATTTTTCGCTCCTATTTCCCATTGCCTTAATTACAAATAGGTAAAACTGTATTGTTTGTATAGATACAACACTTAATAAAATTTTAACAGTTCTCGAGTTTCCATTCGGTAATTGACAAAACTATTTCCAAGTATTTGCTATACGCTTTAAGTGTGTAACGTTTTGTTATCCTAATACTAAATATTAAAGACATTAATAATAAAATTTCAAAATTAATATAACACAAAGATTTTCTTAAATTATCTTTTCCTACTCAGGAAGTATTACTTAATAGCATAATAATATAGAGTTAATCTGTCATCCTGCATATTAAGAAAAAAACTTCGGAAATAAGAATGAGAAATAAAAAAGAACATTATATTCTTTATCCGTAAATAAATAATTACACAGCGATATCTTTAAAATCGATTGATCTACGTATACAAAAATACATATAAAACTATGTAGAGGGTTTTATTCCCTCGTAAGTCAACGTTGTGACACTAAAGAATTTTGAAAATGAAAGGAATCTAGGGATAAACATATCTTAACGTTTCTAGTAATACTAAAACAATAAAATGAAGCACTTGGTAATGCGATGCAATTTTCAAATAAAAAAAAACGTTACCGGCGATGGGATTCGAACTTCAACGCATACGAATGCAATCTCAACGCTAGACCCACGATGCCACACGGAACCGTTTCCATCTTTACCATGCAGTTTCATTAAAAGCATCACAATTCGTGGCTCTTTTTTGTCTCTGTTGCGTCTTATTGTGGTCAAGGGTAAACCCTGAGTAATATGCCAATTATTAATTTTATGTATTTTTCAGTCAAAGCAATAGTAAACAAAATGTTATTTGTATCCTGTATATGTTGGTTCCAAGATATGCTTTCTTTCGTCATGGGTAAAAATCAGAGCTATTTCAAAGTATTACTTTCATTTAAGTAATAGTTTTCGAGTTAAAGCAAACATAGGCAGAACTTTATTATTTTAAGGTGCTCACATTGTAGGTATATGTTTTACTGACATTTTCTGTTTTATGCCACAAAGGCATACAATCCGCATGCAAAATATCGTCATCTTCCAACAAATAGTTTTTAAGTTATACCGGCAACAAACAGACAGAGACAGACAGACAGGGGAAATTGAGAAAACCGGTTTTGAGTGATCTAGGCACCCTCAAACGTGAAGATCTGAAGAAATCTCGAAAGGTAATTTTTTCGGGATTGGAAGTAAAAATTATAAAAAAGTTACGTTGATGACTCTATATTATTAGTTTCTTGACTTTTGTATTGTGATCTCACCTGACAACGGAAAAGTTAAAACAGGTATTTCAAACAAAAGTTCGGCTTTGATGCTTCTTCTGAGTTTATTGAGAAGTGTTGGATAATAGTAGATTAAGCAACTTGTTTAGAAAAGTGATGTTTTACCGAACAAGTATGTCTGGTTTGAGTACGAGCGTCGGTACACTATTTTATCGCATTTAATATAAAAATGCCAAATATTAAAGGATTATATAAAAGTGTCAAAACATAACCAAGCTGAGCAAAACTTGTTTTTATGTACTGAGCACAATAAGCAGCTCCAGTTGATGTTATGAGTTTTGTAGTTCTGAAGTGTATTGTTGGTTGCACTGTAAGTCTATGTCAAATAGGTCAAACAGGTTAGGTTTTGCATCAGTCTTGACACAGACTGGCGCAAATCCTAACCTGCTAACTTCGAATATTAGACTGACAGTGCCACCAAGAACACTCTTCAGTATTGCCAAACGTAAAACGAATCGTCGTTGCTATGCTGTTGTTATGTTGTAAAATACCACTTTATTAAACGATTTTGAATGTAGAAATGCAGTATATTACCATGTGAAATGCGATAAAATGTTCTGCGAAGTGGTATTACCAACACGAAAAAAATATCCCCACTCGGCCTAAGATCTCCTGGGTCTTTCTCTAGTGAGCAATACTCACGTAACACTACTTTTATAGTAAAGAACTATTATTTTCAAACGTCATAAAAGTTACTTGACAGACACGGTAAATGCGTTACTTTTATGCCTTGGCATAAAAGTGGTTACTTTAACACCGGCGGAGTAAAAAAAGAACTGGATTAGCTTTCGAATAATTTTGACATTGGCCTTCTTGATTGTAGGGAACTGAAGTAGACGTCAATTTTCGATAATCATAATTTTTGAAATATATATTTATTTATATTAGTAAAGTGACTTTATCTACTTTGCGTTCGTACTGAGGCTATTACGATACGCGTTTGCGTATCGTAATAGACACAAAGCGATGCTATAATAAAAATACTAAAAATGTTCATTTTTTTGCTTAAAAAAGTGGCCAAGTAGATAAAATACTGTATGATACCTCGTTTATAAGGCATTTTGTAGCACTTACTCCTTTAGGGCACTCCTCGCTTCGCTCGTCGTACCCTAAATCCGTGCGTGCTACAAAATGCTTCTTTATAAAACTCGTATCATAATATACTAATTGTGTGCCTCGCCGGACTTGCCTGACTTGCTTACACTTGTCAGTCAAACGCGTCCGATCTCGTCACACGTTTACTCCTAATAACATATACTATTATTAGTGATCTACACACCCATTAATAAATATAGATCAAAATCAAGGGAATTTGAGCTTTACAAACGAACTTTATATTTAAAGGACGTTTACTGCGCTAATTTGTTTTAAACGTATTCTAGCCAACGAACCATTAACAAGAATAGTAAGTGATGACTCATGAGAGTATTTATAACATATTAGGCTTGTTTTCGTTATGATTATCATTAGAGTTTATTTATCAAGGTAAAAGTAAAACCGTTGTATATTAGTACTTTTCATCCATTTTTTAATATTTTTTAAAATTATTGTTTCAGTAAGAATTTAATACAATACGTAAATAAAGAAGAATAATATATGACAAATACGCTAGTGTTATCTTTGTATGGAGGGGGGCAACTTACACGTGTATGGAGCGTAGGGTCATAACCATAGCATTATCGGAAAATCCAGTTATCTAATTGTAGAGAATAACTAGCTGCAATAGTGTTGATTTTCTGAGTATTGAATAATACATGTGTCGCAAGCAGAAGCATATTACTTATGTTCTATTAACTTAAAAAATATTGAAAGTAGAACAGAGTTTGAAATTGCGGCCGTACTTTTCTTAAATAATTTTCTTTATTTTTAAAGGATTTTAAAAAAATTATGTTGTTTAAAGAAATTAACTAATGAACCGCAAAATATAATTTACATACAATAATTAAAACAACTAAGTCATTGTAATAATACGATTTTGAGAACGACGATACATTTATTTTATAATATAAAATTAATAAAAAATTAAATGTGAAACAGTACAGTAAAATAACATGATTGGTCCAATAATGTTTTATATAAAAAACTTTTAGGTTTGCAAAAACTCAGGGTAAAGTTTATCTAAAAAAGTTTGAGAGCCACAGATAGTTTTGAATAAAAATGTGACAATTAAAAACCAAAGAAGCCTGCTTTTATTAATATTTGCATTAATGTCATGTTAATGTAAGTTTTTGGAAAACGCCATAAAATGAATTTTACCAATGTTGAGAGGTCTAATATCGTATTAATATCAGCAATGATAAAATCATCGTATGGTATTTTTCAAAAAGATTAAACTACTACATACATTAATAAAAACAAGCTTCTTTAGTTTTTAATTATTAAATTTATTCAAACTTACCTGTGGATCTCAAACTTTTTTAGAAAAACTTTAAACTGAATGCAGACAACGGAAACGGAGAGCTATGGTAAAATAAAAAAATCAATCATTTTTACAGCTGAACTGTAACGTGATAACACAATTTTATTCATAATTTCGACAGTATACAGGGCGAGTTTTTTTTCATTATCACTGTAGGGATCTCGGAAACCGTGAAAGATAGAAGGTTGGTTAAATGGAGAAAGAATTGCAGTTTTATGAGCTTATTCGAGATGTGCTTTTGTTTCTTTTAAAAAATCCAAGGCCTACAAGATATAGGCAAAATATTAAAATTACTTAATTTCTTAGTCGGTCCAGTGCCGTTATTATTGAAAATAGAAAAAAAAATAAGAATAAAAATTTTAGCTATTTTTAGGGTGTTTATCTTACACTTATTAATTTCCTTCTAGCTATCATAGTTTTTGTTTTCGCCATTTTCTTATTACGAAAATTATTATAAAAGAATTATTGGTCAAAATAGGTATAACAAACCTGTCATTTTAAGCGGAAAAGTGAGCTCTTTTTAGAAATGTCTAAGCCAACTATGATTGCTATTTAAAAAAATGTAACTTAATGTTATAACTCAAAAACTATGAAAGCTAGAAGAAAACTAATAAGTGCAAGATAAGCACCGTAAAAATAGCTAAAACTTTTATTCTTATTATTTTTTTTCTGTTTTCAATAATAACGGCGCTAGACCGACTTTAAGAAATTAAGTATTTTTAATATTTTGCTTGTATCTAGTAGGCCTTGTATTTTTTCAAAGAAACAAAAGCACACGTCGAATAAGCTCATAAAACTGCAGTTCTTTCTCCATTTAACCAACCTTCCATCTTTTACGGTTTCCGAGATCCCTATAGTGATAATGAAAAAAAACTTACCCTGTATAGAGTCTCTAACAATATAAGATACAGGGGATACGTTATATTTGTTTTTGTGGAAAATAACGTTTGGTTGGTTGATTTTCGAAGTATAGTTGTACTTTAACCATGTGATTATCAAATTATAACCCTATTTGTTTTATTGGTACCGTTTAGTGCATTGTAGTGTAAGAATTAATAGTAATGATAATAAAATATTCGTTTGGAATTGTTTACTTATTATAAAAGGAATCAATTTAAATTTAGTATATATTATTATAACTAAAAGAAAGGAAGAAACAATTAATTATGCACACATATTTTTGCCATTAATTAAGTTTTATAATTATAAACCAAATTCTTTCACAGCCCAAAAAAAAACTGAAAGTTCCAAGGTTTTTCGAGCCTATAAAACAAATATATTTTGAATATTAAATTAGCGTAGAGTATTACACTTGTATTTTTAGTACGTCTACTTCCTAAAGCTTGGTTTTCGAATTTCAAATTAAGCTATTTTAATATTGATGATAGTGTCATTACTGAAGACCTGTTTCCAAGCAAGTAATGGTACCGGTATTAAGGTAGTTGACGGCAACCACCGTCGCGTCGTTATTGACATTTTTCGTATTAAATTGAATAGTGCCTATACTTTACACACATAAAATTGGTACAAATGTAAATCGCTCAGCTTTGGCATATCTGCCTAATTTAAAAACCGTTAGGTCTGTCAAAACCAGTGCAATTTTTGGATATTCTTTCATGTATGCACGTTACAACGTATTGTGAGCGTTTGTGCTTATTATAACTTGTCTTGCATAGCACGGAGACATATTTTCATCCTTTTACAGCTTTTAGTAAGTTCTTTTTAAGTTCATAAAAATGCTAAAGTTTGGATCCCGAAGTTCTTTAATATACTACCAATGAGACCATCGTTTGCCGTTTTGACAAAAAACTGCTTGCATTACAAATTTACTGCCGAAACTCATACATGAGAGCAGCTATTTTTAGAAATATACGTAAAGAAATTTTTAAATCAAATCAAAAACAGAACACGTTTTATGTACTAACAAAACGACTTTTGAATACTGGCGAATACATACACTATTACTAGCATCGTCCGAAAGTTAGCATTCAAGATGATATCGTTGTGAGGCTCTGTTTTTTAGACTTTTGAGTTTGGGTTATTTAAACCGAACCCAGTGATAAGGATGTCAAAGTGAATGTAAACTGGCTAAATGTTACACTTTTGCTGTGGGTTTTAACCTTTGCGAACAATTCCGACGAAAAGATCTCAAATTTCCATATCTTATAAGAATAATCACCAAATGAAGGTTATTACAGTAAAATGAGGTAATAGTGTAGTTACGCAAATGAATTTTACATGGAAGAGCTAAAAGCACACAATAAATTCGAAAGAGCACCGGCGCTTTACGTTATGACAGAATGGTTCCCCTTAAATACTTTGCATTATGTGTTAACAATTTTTATGTACATTTGCGTAAACCGTTAATGAAAAATCAAACTGTCATTACTTATAATGACTAAGATCCTCATCGATATAAAAAACTATAAAAATAGTTGTGGAAATAAAGCCGGAAACAAATTTAAAAAACGAGCCCCCGCTCAACAACTCTTGACCTATGTTGGCTAAATAAAAATTACCCTAGTATGGTGATTTTTAAATTAGAAATTGGTGGTACTGTTGTTTGCTGAATATAAAATAAGCACGAAGATTTAATAGTTACGAGGTGCGGAGCACCGAGGGCTACACTACGACACGAGCTGAAGACACTGGTTACGTCTGAGCTGCATACACAATTTTATGTACGATCGATTGTATAATATCGTTGCTAATAAAAACAGGGCAATTGTTACAGTTATTTTAGCTGAATGAAACTTTTGTAACTATGGTAATAATAAGTAAAATGATATAAGCGGACGAAAAAATTATATGTGCAACCATGCTAAAAATTTGATTTTTGCTGATGTAATTACAGCTGCAAAATTTGTTTTCGTTATTATTTCGCGGCCGCTATTATTAGTAACGGCCGCGAAAACGAATTTCGCGGCCGCAAACTTAACGGCACGGTTGGTTGAAATTAAACAATTTATACTTCAGCTGCAATGCCATTTGATAATTAACAAAAACTGTTCAAATGTTTCCATGCAGCGGTATATAATTAAATAAATACTGCAGTAAAACTTTACAATTACTGCAAGCACATAAATATATTAATATAGTCAGCGAAAGTAATATTTCGGCACATATTTTAAATAAATAGTGTAAATTGTCGTACTATTTTAAGGCGCGTTTCCAATGAGTCGGCGTAGCCAATCGGCTTTGTTGATCGGCAAAGCCGAAATGCTTATACTGTTTCCACTAAATCGGCATTTTTCGTGGAAACGCATACCGGTTTTGTACAAAATTAAAAGTACGTCGCAAACTAAGATTTTGGGTATAGGTAAGTCTTCAAAGCAGAAATAATATAGTGATGGTGATTTATTTATGGATTTAATACTTGAAGATACGGTTGCAACCCTTCCGTTGGTCCAGTTCGTTTTCTTCTGCAAGTATAAAATATAACTGCTACCTACCACAGCTGTTCTTTTTCAAAACGGTTATAATAAATACACCACCGCCGAACTTAGTCTGTAATATACATATTACTAAAGCTGATATTATATGGCAAATGCATATATTGTATATTTAATTGATATTCCGGCAAAGCTTTTGCATATGTATACTAATTATGTGAAAATAAATCGTTTAACCAAGTTTCTTGCATATTCTGAATATTTATATGCTTTTTGTGCATACTTTTTGGATTTTTCATATTTGGTTATATTTAGCAATAATTTGTAATGTATGAACTTTTTGAGATTTTTTTTTTGTAAAATTTACTATTCCTTTAAATTTATTAATAAAATTTTTGTGTGCAGCTGAGATATATACTTTCACTTTCTACCGCTGGAGTGCATAGACTGCCAGCAACCCCCACTTTTCCCATACAAGCAATGTTTAAGGAATCAACCAACACAGAATCCATTACAAGAGTGTTAGGTGAATAATAGTCTAGCGGGGTTAGAGAAAATCTCATTTTTATGTTGCTTACAACGTGAAGTTGGGGTTGGCAGTTCATGTTTACATAGTCAAAGATTAAAATTAATGACGTATTTGAATACAAATTAGAGAAATAAATATACTCATACGAAGCCATTAACATTTTTATATTATTTAGAATACTAGGTACTTATTTAAAAAAAAGAGCATATTATGTGCATATATTATAACTTTGGGTGCATATATTCAACAAAATGTATGCATATATATGCGCATATTTTCGTACATTTGAGTGCATATAATTATCAGCTACTTATTACGTTACAGAATAGGTAAGTGCCTTAGGATAGGCCGAGAAAGAGTTGGTTCTATTTTTTTTATGTCTGTTCCAATAAGGCACTTAACGATCGAGTGTCATATAACATTTTTTTCGCTATCAACTTTACCTATAAAAAGTAGTTTTTTGAAGCTGTATAATATTGTTTGCCTAAATAAGAGTGCGTGATTATTGTTCCTACAGTAAACCAAATACAACAGGATTATCCTAGTATCCTAGGATACAAATAAATAAACTCTGAACCTGGTGGGATTCGAACTAGCGGAATCCGATTGCCAGCCATACGCTTTAACTTCTCGCCCATAAGAACGGACGTATACTATTCGGTTACGACTGGCTTATAAAGGGCACGGTGGCGGCAGAACCTATGCAGGGTGTTCACCCTGTATCTGTAGGTTCCACAATGTGCTCATTTTCATTAAGAATAAAAACTTGCACTGATAGTTCTCCAGTTAAAGTAAAAATGAACATAATTTTATTTTTTTAAGGTGCTCACTCTATTTTTACCAAGTGTATAGAGTATTAATTAAGTACGCAGACAAACTTTAAGGGGTGATTCCTTGATCAATTCTAAAATAAAAAGTTCATACAAACATGAGACCTAAACGGCTTCGTTCTCAAGATACAGGATGTTGAAGGTTAAACAATTTTTTTTTTTAATTTGGAAAACGGCTATAGGTATTCTAATGACACTTGGTGTAGGTTAGTATTTCATAAAGTGGCATTGTACGGTCAAAATAAATTTAATTTATTTCCACCAGTGGCGTGTATCGGGGCCACCTCAGTTACCTCATTTTAGAAAAATCTGTTTTTTAGTCAAAAGTTTTGTAGTTATTGTAAGATTGTTATTAAATAATATTTTTTTAAAACTTTTTTGAACTGTATTTTGAAAACAAAGCCGTTTAGGTTTCATTAACGTCAAATGCACGCCACTGGTGGAAATAAATTAAATTTATTTTGACTAAACAATGCCACTTTATGAAACACTAACCTACACCAAGTTTCATTACAATACCTTTATGCGTTTTTCCAGATTTTTGAAAAATACATTTTTGTTTAAACGTCAACATCCTGTATCTTGAAAACGAAGCCGTTTAGGTCGCATGTTTGTATGAACTTTTTATCTTAGAATTGATCAAGGAATTACCCCTTAAAGTTTGACTACGTACTTAATTAACACCCTGTATATTTCGAATAATCACTTGCAAAATATCGTCTTCCTCGAAAATAGTTTTTGAGCTATAACGCCAACAGACAGACAGACGGAATTAAGAAAACATGTTTTTCGCCATCTAGTGACATTGAATCGTGAAGATCTGAAGAAATCTCTGAAGGCGATTTTTTCACGATTACAATACTTCCTTCGTCTTTTATACGAGAAAGGTAATAGGTCGGTAGCGCAGACAATAAAATAAAATATGTATAATCAAAACCCTACTCGATCGCCTTTCTTTGATCCAGGCCAACTTACAATGGTTATTTATTCGGCATGTCGATCAGGTTTTTGTTCTAATCGTCCTGGCCGATTTCGACGTTTCCACTGCTGCAGCTGGGGCCTGGACACTTCGCCCAAAGTCCATAACCCCCAATGCCCACAACGCCCAAAGTGCGCCCACAACCCCCAAATATTTAGCAGGCCCACTTCGCCCAACGCGACCACAACGCCCAAAGATTTTCTAGGGCCACATCGCCCAATCAGTTGGCCCATAACCCCCAAGCCCACAACCCCCAAACTCTTAGCAGGCCCACTTCGCCCAACGAGTTGGCCCATAACCCCCAAAGTCCATAACGCCCAAAGTGCGCCCACAACCCCCAAATATTTAGCAGGCCCACTTCGCCCAATGCGACCATAACACCCAAAGGTTTTCTAGGGACACAACGCCCAACTAGTTGGTCCATAACCCCCAATTAGCTTCGTGTGAATTCGGCATTTCCTTTTTAAAATGTGTATTTCTGCCTGTATGATCTTAGTTTGTTTTCATTCATTCATAAAGTTCAGAAGTATACCTTAAGCCAATGTCTTTATAAAATGTGTTTACAGTAGTTAATTTTTTACCACAGTGATTCTGAATGTCTTTTTATGGAAAATCGTAAAGAAGATGGCACTTTTCTTAACTATTTTATTGACATCGTGAAATTACCAAAATCAGTGTCGTCGCCACGAAACGGAAGAACCAATCGAGCGCGGATCATTTTCGAACAGAATCTAAAACAAAACATAGCTACTGACGCTACCTTTGAGCGCTAAAATTAAAAATTACCTGGCTAATCCGCTCATGGAATTGCTGTAATTCAAATTTGGAAACACTGAACGAACTGCATTTAATAACTTTCCGAGATATTTAATCTTGACAGATTAGGTCGAGTTTTTATGTATTTTGTCTGGCATTTGAAATACGCCCAGTGGCGCACGTAAAAAAATTCACTAACAACTAACGGCGATCCCATCCCTGAAGATTTAAGAGCTCATCCTTGCTTTGAGTTAGCGTAAATAAATCAAATTGCAGATAAATAAAATTACATTAGGGGCATACAACCATTTATTTTAAGTCACTGTACAACTCACTTTTAGTTAACCCTGAGATCAATTTAAATACGAACCCATATAATAAAAATTTGCTTGGTAGCTCTATTATGTATATATTTAATTTAAATTTATAAAATCATTATTATTAGAGCTTATCACTGCAATATTAAATTTCAACGCCATACCTCATTTCGTTTTTGAGATATTCTGTTCACAGGCAGACACACAGACTGACAGACTAATGAACAAAAACATGTTTTTGCGTTCAGGGGACTCTAAAATGTGAAGATCTGTTGAAAACTCAATTTCGAATTTTTGGGATGAATTCAATACTTCCTTTATAGTAAAAGGAAGTAGAAAACTACGTGTAGCACTCGTATCGAAACGATACTTTTTTTAATGAGTTTGAAGGTTATTTTTTGCATAGTCATACCTGGTACTCGAAATTTGATCAAAAAAGACTTCAGAATTTACAAGTGTGAAATTGATAATTTGCGATTTCAATAAAATAGTTAAAAAGGGTTAGTTTTTTACTAATTTTATTTTAAAAAAGACGACTTTCAGGATCACTATGTAAAAAAACAATAATGATAGTTTTTCCTATGAAATAGTTTTTTATTATACATTTTCTCGAGTTGTTTATTTTTTAACCAGTTTTGCAAACCGAATAAAAGAATGAATCAATGGAAGGTTTTTGATATTTTAAGAATTTTTTAATTTGCAAACTTTTTTGTGTGGTACCTACCGACAGATTCTTGTCGATAACTAAAATACTTTTGCAACAACACAGCTTTAGAGTTTATTTTAAAAATCTAGTATGTGCAATTATCAAAGTATGACTTTCCCAAAACAAATAATACGTTCATAATTAGTCGCTCTCTGGAAATAATTATGCCCCTAAACAACCATGTCTAGCTTCCATTACTTAGTCACATTATTTCCATATTTCTTTAGATTTAACAGTTGGAAACATTTTCGTTATTAGGTTATTACTTTAGATACGTTGATATTAATTTATGACCTGGCTGTATTTATCTACTACCCATGCAATCACATAGACAGATGTGTTTCAAAAACAAATTTTTTGACTACTTGACCTCCAAAACATAATTTGTCAAAATCTAGACTTACATTCTTTTTCAAAATATAAATTTTGACTTTTTCATGAAAACATAGCTTTTTCTATACTTGCTATTATACTAACTAGTATATTATAGTATGAGGAAGCAAAAATTGGTTAGATGCCACGTAGTTATTGCTGCGATTTTAACATAACACAATGTTCCACATTTACTTCCCTCGTCTAAAAAACGAAGGAAGTATTGTAATCGCGAAAAATCACCTTCCGAGATTTCTTCAAATGTTCCAGTTTCAGTGTGCCTTTTGACTTCTTTGTTTTAACATTTAATTTATATTAATTAACGGACCAATATAACTAGCTTCCTTTCAGTACTCTTAAAGTAAGAAATCAATAAAGGGCTTTACTCAGAATTTCTTTCGCAAGTGAAAGTTTTAAAACAAAAAATTTTGAAAATACTAAAAAACGAATTTATTTTTATGGCATTCGCCCTGTATATGTTGGGTCCAAAATATGCCCTTTTTTGTGAAAGGTAACCTGAGCTATGTGCAAAATATTACTTTTGTTTAACTAACAGTTCTTGAGTAAAAGCAGGCAGAATTTAATTTTTTAAGGTGCTCACCGATAGACAGACGAAATTGAGAAAACCTGTTGTTCGTCATCTAGGGACCCCGAAACGTGAAGTTCTGAAGAAATCTCGGAGGGCGGTTTTTTAGCGATTACAATACTTCCTTTGTTTTTTAGGCGAGGATAGAAAAATGAACATCTTATTTGTACTACTTATTATCAAACGATCAAATACATTTCAGATTACAGCAGGCGTTTCAGATTGAGAATATATCTGTGGGTAACCCAAAACATTGACAGTTCATAAATGCGATACCTTCACTTGGCTGTTTGAATTGATCGAAGACCTGACGAAAATGTTCATAGAGAACTAGAGTCTAGAGTTGAAATTTACTTGATCGCTTGATACAACTTTTGTTTACCTTGCAATAGTTATTAGTATCTATAAATAGATATTTTGTATTCAGATGAAATTAAAACATTAAAATCTTAATATGGCCCTCCTACAAACACCAATTTGTAAAGTAAACAGATAGTTATTACAAAGGAATACTGAGCAATAGTAATTAAAATTCTTTCTATGACTTTGAGATAATAGAATGGGAATTCCTAGGTTTGGTTGCTATTGTACCTATATTATAGACAAGATTAGAAGAGAAGTGCTTAAACCCTTAAGCTATCATTAGGGTCTAATGCATTTTGTTTCCGTTAAGTCATCAGATGTGCACTTATTAGGGAAGAGGATATTCTTATTTAGAATGGTTGTAATTCACAATAGCAAGGAATGCACTTTCATTTCTAATTAAGAAGATACTTAATAGAAATTATATTGACTCTTTAAGATCAATGTTTTCTAAAGTGTGGTAGACATTGTAACGTCACAGCTATCCCAACGTTTCAAATCGCTACTGCAAGTAAATGAAAAAAATTATTTCTGCTGTGTTTTAAAATTTAAATATGCATAGAATGGTAAACGTTTTACGACAAATATTTAAATGAGGCCTTCGGCTTAGAGCTTGCCACATTTACGAACAAAAGCCTTATGTGTGACGACCTAACGGGGTTTATTGGCATAGTTTCAGTAATTTCAGGAAATCTAGGAGAATCGAAGCATTCTAAATCACCATAAAATAATCCATTATCCACACATCTGCTCTCTAAACTGACTATAATTTGGTCCATCACGATATTATTAATGTGGTGAAACGAAAGTGATCTTCATTTTGATACTTTGTATTTTTAAACAGACTATTGTAAGAATAGTTTCAGGGCCCGGCAACTCAGGGCCTACCGGGATATGCCCGGTAGCCCGGCGGGCCAGCACGCGCCTGGGGTTACTGCCAACGTTGTTACAACTGACCAATACCTAATTGGTAATAGGGTTGCCGTAAAAACCGAGCTCGAATTTGTAAATGTCAAATGAGACAAATCTCAGACTGATGTTGAGGCAGTTCAGCAGGGCATGATTTAAAGTAATAAAATAGAGTCCTTAAATGTCGAGGTGAAGCGACGTTTTCAATAACAGTTTATTTTTCATGTTTTAAAGCAAATGCGCACATCAATGAGAACATAAGAAAAAGAGTTACACTACACAAGGGAAGAGGAAGCTGTGGTATAATACTACTTAGTTTCCTTAACAATTACCGTTTCATAACCTACAGCTTTTAGTAGTAATTCTTTTATGTTTGAAGTTTAGATCAGTGTTTACTGATTTTAAATTGTATACACGCAAGTACAATATATTTAAACGATGATATGCAGTGTCCGTCAAAAAGTCGGAATAATTCGGAAAAAAATTTGATTTTTCAAAAAAACTTTTTACGTCAACAATTTGTGCATGTCTAAAAACCTATTTACCCTCTATCATATTTTTACTTATTTAGAAAATGGAGTTTTTCGAAACTGTCAAAATCTGAAAAATGCTATTTTTCGGAAATTAAGTAAATTTTCAATGATTTTTCTTTGTCCAATTACATCTCCATAAATCTCCTCATTTAGACAACTGTAAAAGAACATTTACAGGGTTTTTGTAACAGTAATTCACTATCAGGGCTAAATTAGAGTTTCTGGAAGCCATTTAAATACATATTAATTAGAATTGACAAATATTTCTCCTAAAAAGCGCCTTGGATAAAAAACGTAAAAATTATGCCCACATACTACTTTTCGGCAAATAATAAAAAATCTAAAGAAGTAATTACAATTTTATATTATTTTTTCCAATTATAAATCTTAGTCTTCACATAAAAAAATTTTTAATATTGTCTTGATATGTGAAATTTTGAAAAATATTAAAAAAATTAATTTTTAGCTAAAATTAAAAAAAATAGGTGTTTTCTGGGTTTGAGATTGTTCAGTTACCTAAAAATAACACACTCTAAAAAAATCTCACTGAAATCTTACATAATTTCCGAAAAATAGCACTTTTCAAATTTTGTCAATTTCGAAAAACTCAATTTTCTAAATAAGTACAAATCACTCGGTATATATGATAGGGGGTAAATAGGTTTTTAGACAAGCACAAATTATTAACGTAAAAAGTTTTTTTGAAAAATCAAAAATAAAAATTTTTCCCATATTATGTCGACATTTTGGCGGACACTGTATATAATTAGTACCTACCTAATTCTACTTTCAAGGATTTTTATGTCACAATTGTTTGATATTAGTGGCGTTCCTTTACAGTAAAAATCGTTTGGGATAGTAGATCTTAAGAAATAAATATAAGTAAATGACTATTATTTATATTAAACAGAAACATACAAATGTAAAGTAAACGTTTTACTCTTGAACATAACACTTTAATATAATACATCTGACTGTACAGTCATTTTCATAAGGACACGCATTGCAATGTATTATTCATTTTTAGCACTACTCAAATCTGAGACTACTTAAGTTTCGTAACCTATAAAATAATGTTCATTATAATATACCTTATACTCGTACATAGTTCATACTTAGCTACCACAGTCACTTAAATTTCTAATTACCAATTCGTGAAAAAGTAAGTCTTTTTAACTATTTAATTGAAATTGCGAATTGTCAATTTGACACTTATAAATTCTGAAGTCTTTTATGATAAAATTTCGAGTACCAGATATGAATATGCAAAAAAATAACCTTCAAACTCATTAAAAAAGTAACGTTTGGATATGTGTTGTACACGTTATTTTTTTCATAGTAGTATCTTGTAACTCAAAATGTGGTCAAAATGACTTCAGTTTACAACTGACAAATTTATAATTATCAACTTCAATAGAATAGTTAAGAAAAGTGCCATCTTCTTTACGATTTTTCATAATAAAGACATTCAGAATCACTGTGGTAAAAAATTTACTATTGTAAACACATTTTATAAAGACATTGGCTTAAGGTATACTTCTGAACTTTATGAATGAATGAAAACAAACTAAGATCATACAGGCAGAAATACACGTTTTAAAAAGGAAATGCCGAATTCACACGAAGCTAATTGGGGGTTATGGACCAACTAGTTGGGCGTTGTGTCCCTAGAAAATCTTTGGGCGTTGTGGTCGCTTTGGGCGAAGTGGGTCTGCTAAATATTTGGGGATTGTGGGCGCACTTTGGGCGTTATGGACTTTGGGGGTTATGGGCCAACTCGTTGGGCGAAGTGGGCCTGCTAAGAGTTTGGGCGTTGTGGGCTTTGGGGGTTATGGGCCAACTGATTGGGCGATGTGGCCCTAGAAAATCTTTGGGCGTTGTGGTCGCGTTGGGTGAAGTGGGCCTGCTAAATATTTGGGGGTTGTGGGCGCACTTTGGGCGTTGTGGGCATTGGGGGTTATGGACTTTGGGCGAAGTGTCCTAGACCCCTGCAGCTTTGCCGATCAGTGAAGCCGATCGACAAAGCCAGTTGCAGGATTGCAGTGGAAACGCGCTTTCAATATGCAGTCACTGTTAAGTTTAAAAATAAAAGTTACGAAAGCGGTGCATTAAAATAATATAAACCCCTGTTACAAATTTCTTAAAATGAAAAGTATTTAATATTTCAATATAATAGCTAAGGTCCGGACTGATTTAATGATAAGCATTTTCAAGCAAATATACAATGGCGTAAGCTGAATATTTTCGAGAAGATCAAAAAGATTGTGGTTGATTGTCCTTTTACTTTTCAATTTCTAAAGTGATAGTAAGAAATGTTTGCAGTGATGTTTTCAAAATAATTATTAAAATAACTCTAAGTTGCCTGTATCCTGTATGTAATAGTTAATAGTGCATGAGTAATTGAATAATTATTCTTTTCTCACTGTACTGTAATTTATATTTACTTCTGTGAGACCCTTATGGATAATAAAACCACTCGCACGCCTCGTAATTATTATTTTAGTTTAAGAAGCGCATCAAGTATGGCCTGGTTGCTCGAATACTATACAATGATAGTCACGCTTCACCTGGTCAACTGCGCATGTGGAAATGTGTCCGCAAATTTTTCAGTTATCTCTAGGGATATCCAAATTTTATAAAATCATTGTGATTTTACATATATTTTATAATACTTTTTAATTCAAGGTTTGGTATGGACAACCATTGCAGTTTTGTGAATTTATTGTGTTATCATTAAATCTGTCCGAACCCTAATAATAGATAAAAAATATTTAAAAATTTTCTTAATGACTGAAACTATAATTTTGTACTGTAAAAAATCAGCAATATTGATGTTCCAAGTCTTGGAAGTTCATGAATAAAATTACATATTAAAGTTAAATGTCAAATGTTAGATAAGAGTACAATTCTTCGTATACATTTCGTACCCGTTTTCAGTAAAAAAAACTGTGAAGGAACTTTTGTATTTCCCCATTTGTTCCAGTACCAGTAAAACACACTGGTAAATTTTATTTCTTTTGTATTCATTCGACCATATATAATTAGCGCTAATAGTGTGCTATTCAGATAGAATCCTTGTGCAGAACGTTGAACTTGTATGATAAATGTTTCTGAAGCACAAGCAATTCTGATGTTACAAAAATTGTTTATAGAGAAACAACAATTATCGTAGCAAGAATTAATATAAGCCAGTCATAACTGGCACAAATTATTATTCGATTCCTACAAATACATAAATATGTGTACTAATTAAATTATCTGTCATGTCAATTAAATAATAATTATTTACTCTATTAAGATAAATTGAGAATTTTAAAATAATTGTATAAGTACAATAGCCCTTTAATTGTATCGATACCAGTTCAATTATGAGATAGCTGAAGGCACTACTCACGATTTCAATGACTTTATTAATGAGGGGCACACGTCTCCACGAGCGCATTTAAACACACAACCAACAATAGCGATAAACATGCAAAACTGAAAATTAAGGAATATTAATTCCTGAAGGGAAATAAAATTTTCAGTTGTCATACAATGAAAGACGCATCATTAGCAGAACAATTCTGGGAATTTATTATATAAAACTTGAAGATTAATCCGCGTTTCCAACCAACTATTAAAAAAGCGAAGGTGAACTACATTAAAACCAGAATTGCACCACGGATTAGCTTATACAGGATTCTACGAAAAGCCTTAAGTCGTACCTGATATCAATAAGTCCAGTCCCATCATATTCTGCGCTCGATATAATAGTTTTGGTTTCTCCATCACAATTATAGTAAGGCACACACATATGGATTCCCTTATCTTTGCCTTCGCCGCATTTTTGTATAGCTCCGAAGCCGTTACTTTTTGGAGTAGTTACTACAACATATTCGTCCAAAAAGTCTTCGCTTGGTGTAGTAAAAATATCTGCTATTGCTTTTTCTTCCGATGTTTGTGCAAACGCTTGTGCTAACGTGACAGCGATAATTAATAAAATTTGTTCCCGCATTCTAGAAAAAAGCAGGTATTACAGGAAAATTCGCATAACATAATGAAAATGTCAAACACTCGCAAAATTAATTTTATAACCTTGACTTACGTGTATGCAAGAGAAGAGCTTCGTGAATACTAAGTAACAGAAGCGTGTTTCTAAATTATGTGGTTGACTCACAAGGATAACTCGCAAACTTGACCGGACTGGACTGGGAAGATACTGGTCTTAATAAATGAAAGTAGGGGTACTGGTAGTCTTGGCCCCTCCACTATGCCATTTTAGTAGAGTCACTTTGTTTATCTGGAAAACCCGTTTTCAAAAACACTGGGCATCCCGTATCTGTTGTAGATGACCTTAGCAACGACATTATCGCAACCTAATTAGTTGCGGTGATTTCACTTGGAAAACAAGAGTCAAGTTAAATTCCTTTGCTTTACTACATTAAGAACTGCGCGTTTTTCGGTACTTACTTTATTAATTAATAATATTCCGATACATAACAGTACAAAATTGTCAACTATTCACAAATATATTCTGAGAAACTAGTATTTATAGTAAGACATATCAAAATTATGATAAGCAAGTTGTTCGTCGACCCAATCAGAAAAGAGCGCTACGTTTGCGTAAACTCCTGGGATTTGATTTTCCCCACAGCCAATACCCCAAGCGACAATTCCTGCTTGATAATATCTACCAGGATGTCCGGGAATGGGGCACACTAAAGGACTTCCCCCATCACCTTTGCATGTATCTTTGCCAGTTTCACCACCAGCACAAATAAAACTAGCATGTAACTGGAAATGTTTTCCCAGGCGCGTAGTGCGAAGACGATCTTGGCAAACGTTTCTGGGTACAACGGGCAAATCGATTTTTTTCAATATAACCTGATACTTTCCATCTTTGCCAAAAACATCTTTACCCCATCCGCTGGCATAACATCTCGCCTCATCAATAGCCATGCCTTGTTTGGGCATACAAACAACATCGACATTTTCAGTGATTTCCAAGGGCGTGTCGAGAATTAAAACCGCGATGTCGTTGAAAAGAGCACCAGCATAATATTCGGGGTGAATTATAATAGTTTTGACGTCGCGGTCCTGGTGTGCAAACAGTTCGTTTTTCGTTTGAGTATCCCATTCACCAGCTCGAACCTTATACTGTTTATCTTTTCCGCCAACGCAATGGGCTGATGTTATTAAAACTTGGGGGTGGATTACCGCGGCACCGCATTGATAAACAAGTAATTTTTGATTGTTTCCTTCTACAGCTTCTTCACGCAGGAGCGCTGCCATCCAAGGGAACTCGCCGAACTGGGCTTCATTGTCCTTAGCTCCAGTAATGCGAAAACCGACTCCTTCGGGGTTACGGCTGCCACAGCCTTTTGGTTTAGTTGGGTTGGGTGGTGGTGTGATGGGCTCGGGAAGCAGGTCTGGCTTTTTACAGCATACAGACAAATAGTCGCAAGGACCATCGTCAATTCTGTATAATTAAAAATGTGGTTCAATATATCAAGTGTAAACTACAAGCGGGAATTTCCAGTTGCATAATGAACTTCCATTAGCAGAATTTAACAAAAAAGCGCAGAGTTGTCGTGAATAAAAATTAGTTCTCCGAAACAGCTTAGTAAATAAGTATGTGCGGTATAGGTATACATAAATAAATTTACCTTATATCGATAACGCCGTAACCATCGGTGATGATGGTATTGTTGTTACATAGATAGTACGGGACGCATTCGCAATCGCCAGTACCGGGAACGGAAGTTGCAACAGTTCCAACATTTGAAGTCGGGGTGGTAGGTGGTTGAAAAATACTGGAGAGTATATCGTCGATGTTTCCTTTATCTGTTGTCGCACCGCCTGGTTTCGGAAAAATGCTATCAATTGTATCATCGATATTGTCTTGAGAAACAGCAGAATTTATCAAATAAAACAGTGCCAAAAATAGCGCCGGTCGCATTTTGGCAGTCATTGCTGTAAAAATCACCTTATTAGATATTTTCAGTTAAGCAAGCTAGAACGCTTACCGTAATATTTCAACGAGCGATGTGCACAGGAGATAATTTCGTATGCGACGCCAGACACTGCGAGCTTAGCACTAGAGTACCTTGAATAAAGGCAGTTAGTTGACCGTGACGTCACGGACAAGTTGAAGAGTGGTATAGCCAATACTGAATATACAGACAATCGCTCTTTCGCAGCTGGTTATTTACTAAAGAAGTTATCACATTAAGTTGGTGGAATCGGTATACATGGAGTGGGGCTAAAATTCTATAAAACGTTTTGACCCGAAACTTGATCTTTGGAGATAGGTCGCAAGATTGGAAATTGTAAAGAGCACAAGGACATAAATAACAATGCATATCTTTGCAACGTATAGTTGCAAATGTACTAATTTCTTCATTTAATACCAGTGCACTTTATATTATTTTATGTCAATAAATATTGCAGAAATATTGTCAAGGAAGACAACTGAACTGCTGTGATTCTCTATTCCGTAGTTTAGAATTAAAAACAACATTTATAACATATGAGATACATAGTTCCGTTTGATAGAAACTTTCTAAAATTCAACGTGAATCTTTGACTAACGATTCCTTAAGAGGTAATTATTAGTATTCAAATTCAATGCAACGTATAAGTACGGTGCATATTTTATACAATACTTCAAAGCGAAATAATTTCCCACCATCAAAGACTTTATTCGTTCTGTTAGAACATGTACACGTATTAAATGTGGAAAAATGATAACACTTTTCCTTGAATTCATACATACTGTATTTGCAGTGGATCGTCACTTAGGGAAATTCCACCGGCAGTTCTTAAATTTTACTTTAATCTTTCTACAAGGTTGGTCTCTGCTATTACGGTGTACCGATGTCGAATATTTCGGAACCCCTTTTTAATATCTTACAGCAATTGTAAATGTGTACTCAATCTGACAATACCACTTGCAAAAAGGTATTGTCAGATTAAAAGCAAAACGAAATACTGACGATGAGTTAAGGTTTTTCCAAATGTATGCAATCTTGATTTACGATACAATTAGTTATACAAAATTTGCTATCTGAGATAGAGCGAGAGACATAAAAACATATTGTAAATTCGTACTTCTTTCTACATTAATAAGGTACTGTATTCTAAGAGCAATTCTCCCACTGACAAGCATTTTTAAATGAAAAAAGTTTTAAAGCTTGTAGTCCATTTTCTAAACGCTTAAAATTTGCCTAAGTTCTAACTTCATTGACTCAAAGCCAATTTTGAACAATTTTTTTATTATTTCGGAAAAAGTTTATAGAAAAGTTCCCCATAGGTGATAAAGAGTGCTTTTTATTTTTTCAATTGTTATTAACAAAGAAGTGTTTTTAATGCACTCTTAATTAAACAATTTCTAACTATTTTATTTACTTAAACAATTGCCTGAAATTTTATAACATAAGGTTTTTAAGGTTGCAGATTATAAATCTGGCCTCAAAATGGGTCAAAAAACAAAATGGCGTCGAAGGTCTAATTTTCTCTTTTAATTTTTTAAAATTTTTATTAGATATCTGGGGGGTTTTGGGGTCGCTGAATACGAATTTGACATTATAACTCAACTAAAATAAAAGATTGCGGACCCAAAATAGCGAAAAGGGGTCAAATTTTTACTTCCTTTTACAATAAAGGAAGTATTGGATTCACCCCGAAAATTCGAAATTGAGTTTTTAACAGATCTTCACGTTTTATAGTCCCCTGAACCCAAAAAACACTTTTTTTTTATTGGTCTGTCTGTGTGTGTGTGTGTGAACAGAATATCTAAAAACGAAAAGAGGTATGGCGTTGAAACTTCATATATAAGGTTTGTGAACTACGTAGATGCGACAGCAAGCTTTTGAAAAAATCGCTTAACCGGAAGTAGGTGTTTACTCTCGTAATTTTTCAGTTTTTTTTCGATTTTTTCAAAAACGGCCTTAACGATTGTTTTCAAACTTCACATTTTTATTATATTTGAATGTGTATTGATGCGAGATAGGTAATTTTCCAGTTGAATACTTCTAAAATGGGTTTGTTTTGTTTTGTTTTTTTTCTATTTTTTTTATTAACTTCTATTTTAAATAGAATATTATTACATTTTTAAATTCAGCTTAAAATTAGCTCTTCAACTAACGCTCTATTTTCTACCGTTTTTGCGGAATTTGTAATTTTTGAAAATTTTTGACAAAAGCTTAAAAATTTAAAATTAAATTTTTGGCTAATTACAAGATCACTATAAAAGGAAGTTGTGTGCGTGTATCACACCGGATTTTTTAATTTCTTATATACCTATGGGTTTTTTGGGTCGCTCATCTCAAATTTTATATTAAAATTTATCAAAAATGAAAAACGGTGTCTGAAAAATGGTGGAAACAAATGATAGAAGAGTTAAATGAGTATTAAAGATATTATATTTTAATTGATTTATTAAAATTAACCCAAGATACATTTAAAAAAAAGAAAAAAAATATTTAGCTTCAGTTTCTTCTTCCTCTACTTCTTCCATTGACACTGTCGGTCGTGAATTAAGGCAACTATTTCCGCCACATTCACTACAAGCCGCCGAACCTAAAGGCCACTTTTCCTACACCCACAAGCTGGCCCGCAACTAGTTTTGTAGTTGCAAAAAAATAATTTTTAAGATGTTTTGTAGAGCTGGTTCTTGTGTCATTAGGATTGGAAAACACTTTCCTGTATCATATTTCCAACACCTATCTTCCGTTGAAATATCTTGGTTTCTCAGCCATAACTGGGTTGTTCTGCTGAATCCATCGTAGGGCACAATGATGCTAAATTAACGCTACTTTTTTTAGTAGACGCCTTAATAAAAGAGTCAAACCTAAAATTCAAAATGGTTTTATTTAAAAAATATATGTATGTAAATTTTTGCGGTCTCTTGTAAATCACTGCTATTTTCAAATATTTTGACAAATTTATTCTTTCCTGAACATAGCCATTTTGCTTCATTTACTAGGACTTATCCCTGTGGATCTTTAATAAAGTGCCGGTCCTATTTGTCTTCCTCATCCTTATTTGTCTTCAATATATTAAACTATATTCAAAAGCCATGATCTGCCCCTTGACACCAAAGCTCGCATGCTAAGATGCTACATTTTCCCCATCTTGCTCCATGGGGTCGAGTCCTGCACACTTAACGAAACAATCACAAAAAAATCGAAGCCTTTGAAATGTGGATATACCGGGGAATATTGCGAATATTATGGAAAAACCGTGTAACAAATATTAAAGTTCTGGAGAGAATGAAAAAAAAGTAAAGAGATCATGGACAACATCAAGATACGCAAACTCCAATACCTCGGACATATAATGAGGAATGAAGATAAGTACGTCCTACTGCACTCTATTATACAAGGCAAGATATATGGCAAACGTGGACCAGGACGCAGAAGAATATATTGGTTGCAAAAATTAAGGGCGTGGTATGGGAAATCATCCAATGAGTTATCTAGGATTGCACTTCAACAAGAAGAAGGAGATTCTTTCCTCTGTTAAAACATGCTGAAGTTGTGTCACATCCAGTTAAAGCATGTACAGAAAGAACATGCTCACTACAATTGGGATGCGCAAATTGCAAGCTTTTAGAAGAAGATATTTTTTATTTTCTTTATTTTTTGCAGGTTTTAAAAAATATATATATTTATCAGGAGAAACTAAAGCTGTTAATATAAGTAATACGTCTATATCCTCTGATACTACGACTGTTTTCATTTGATGCATTGAGAGCTGTTGTAACTATTAACCGATCAGCATCACTTTCAGCTTGAAAGCAGGGATATTATTTGCAGCTAAAGTTTCTTTTAAAAAATCAATAAAACGATATGAAAGACATTTTCCAGAAATTTTTCGTGATATAACTTTAAAAACCTGTCTCTTTCAAATCGAATATCTGGTGCAGTTTTCGGTTTTAGACGTCGGTGTCTTTCAGCAGATTTTATTCTATGTTTCTGATAATCGACAAAAACAATTGCTTTTTTCCATAATTACGTACAATAAAATTAATATATGTTAAATTGCACCATACTGTTGAACAAGTTGCCATTTGTTTTTATGTAATAACATTCCTCCGTCGGTCACAAATAGAAAAATCTCTGAATTCAGTAATACCTTTTGGAAATTTTACAAAGAGGTCCTAGAAAACACATTTTTAGGCGTTGGAATTTATTTATGTATTCGTATGTTATATTTAAATGCATTTAATCTATTTAAATTTGAGTTAATTTAGAATTTTATTTGTATATAATATTTATTAAATAATAATAATCGTATAGAATAAAAGTTAACCTTTTAATGCTATATTTATAATCATTCTGTCCAAAACCCCTAGATAAGAACCAACGCTCGGAATTAAAAAATGAAGCTATTTTGCGGTTTTAAAGACGTTATTTTTCATTTTTGATAAATTTTAATATAAAATTTGAGATCTGCGACCCAAAAAACTCTATATAGGTAAGAAATAAAGTCCAAATAAAAATGTTCTTTATTTTAGTTGAGTTTTAATGTCAAATTCATAATCAGCGACCACAAAAACCCCTAGACATCTAATAAAACTTAAAAAAAAAGAAAATAAAAAATTAGACCATCGGCGCCATTTTGTATACGCCATTTTTGTTTTTAAACCAATTGTGAGGCCAGATTTGTAATCTGTGAACTCAAAAACCTTATGTTATCAAATGTCAGGCAATGGTTTAAATAAATAAAGAAGTTATATTTTTTTTAATTAAGAATATATTGAAAAACACTTATTTGTTAATAACAATTGAAAAAATAAAAAGCACACCTTCTCACCTATGGGGAGCTTTTTTATAAACTTTTTCCGAAATAATAAAAAAAAAATAAAAATCGGTTTTAAGTCAACGAAGTTAGAACTTTTTTCCTCTAGTAAATGGACTATTAGTCGTAATTCCTAGAAGTTTCAATTTGATTGGATATTTTTAAGATATTATATTGTGATAGTTGTCTATCAGGACTGCTGATTTATTGTTAAAAGTTAATTTCTGGGAAGAAAAGTGTTTATGGATAGAAAAACTATCTAATTATTAAAAATACAAGAGTAAACAATAACAGATAAACTATTCAAAATTTATTAAGAAATTAGATATAAAATTCAAATCAGAAAATACATTTAATATTCACAATTAATAGAAAGCAATTTATAATTAAAGAGTAATTAATAATTATTACAAACTATAAGTTAGTTTGAAGAAGTATGGAAGTTCTAAACTGAATGCATATTTGAATAAGTTACATATAAGATTGACAGAACAAAAATATACTTTTTTCTATAGCACATGTTAAAGTGTGCTTTTATCAACTCAAAACAAAAGGTCAAGTTTTACTTTAACAGCAAGGGTAGATAAAGTAGCACTTTAACATCAAGGATAGATAAAGTAATTTATCTACTCCTACTGCACAATGGCCATGAATTATGATTCATAATTCACGGTTTGCAGCCAATCATAAAATTCTATTTTCATTATTCAATAGTTTGCAAATTGCAACCAATCAGAAAATTCTATTTTCATTATTCAATAGGTTGTAGCCAATCACAAAATTCATTCTTATTATTAAATGACTTTTGAAGTTAACAGCTGTCACAAATGTCATAATTCTGAAATATGAACACAAGGCTCCTATTGCATAGGAGTAGATAAAATATCGTATTATATTCGCGATTATGGCCATTATTCACTCAGATGACTTGCGCCACGCGCCTTCGGCTTGTGGCGCAAATGTCATCTTCGTGAATAATGGCTGTCATAATCGCTCATATAATAATATACTATTAATTTTCTTTTGAAATTGTTAAAGTTCTTGCTATAGAAAAAAATATTGTATTATACACGACGATAAAGTTATTTCTATCCACTCTTGAATCATTAACGTCTCGACTTCGTCTCGACGTTAAACGATTCACTCGTGGATAAAATTTAACATTATCGTCTTGTATAATAAATTACTATTATGTAGTTAAAATTAATCCAGGATGGTAGTTTTAAAACATTTTGTATGAAATGAGGATTACTATAGTGAAATATTAATTAATAATAACAACCGATTTTACAATTCTGAAATGTACACTTCTGTGCAATAAAATTAAGCACACGTCTTATTACTATTTTTCACAATATTTTAGTTTGTATAATTCTGGTCTAGTTTAATTGCCTAGCAGCAGTTTCAATAAATGATAAAACACCATAACTTGCAAATAACACCTTTATTAAAAGACTAAAACTTAAGACCTTTCGAAAAAAAACCGCTATTAATGAATGCAACAAAGCCGTGTGTGCTTAATTTTATTGCACAGAAGTGTACATAATCTATTTTGTATCGATAAAAATATGGAATAAAACTCTTTTATAATTAATAATTTATTTATGGTATAATTGACAAGGCAAATAAATAATTTGATTAAATAAATTTGAATTAGAGCAAATATCTTATTTAAAATATTCTGAATTATATAAGCAAGAATAGCTTAGTAGTAAAACAGCTATTACCTAAATATTGGCTTGCAATGTAGAGTCAATACTATATCAATATATACAGGGTCGTTAAAAAGTATGGATACAGTTAAATATTATGAAAACTGTTCATCAAAACTTGTTGAAATTTAGTATATGGTTAAAAGTATTTAAATTTCATCCTCTAACATGTTTTTCAAATTTCTATCTTTATTTGTTCTGGGGATAACGGCTAACTTGATTTTTTAAATGGCACGCAGAGTCAAATTTAATATTTTTGAAAAGAGTATTATTTTCTGAATTCAGTGGTGTAAGACATGTATATCTTATTTTAATCGAAACTTAAAAAAAAAGTTATCGAACTACTTAACCAAATTTTAAAAAATGTAAAATTTAGTTAGCCTTGGAAATGTTGGTTTATCTATTGTTAGTTATTTGCCGCCTATACGCTCGGTTTCACTTAAATGTACCATTGTTAAACTAATTATTGCACAAAAGTTTAACTTTTGGCTAATATGCGAGTGACAGATTGCTAGTAACAGCATTTTCAAAACTAACTTTTTTACCTTTTAATAAAAATAAAGGTTGGAGATGTGACACTAGTACGGTTTTAGCGATTTGTGTGACGCTTGGAAAATGCGCAGTTTTCGCGAATTTTTGCAAGCTGTGCGTATTGCAGGGGAATATTGTTGATGGATAGGTTGTGAAAATGTAAGACGAGGGGGCAAAATACGGGAGTTAAAACGATTTTTTGAACACGAAAGCGTTTGGTGCTGTTACATCGCATACTTTTTGAGAGATCCAACTGTGATTTGAGGCTAGTTGGAAAGATGATGAACCAACGCTCATCGTACTGGCTGGTTTATGGGGTCTGCGATGCACGGGAGCGAAATTACAGGGGTAGAAAGCTGAGGTGCAGTTGTAGCAAATTAGATATTTGCATAAACAGGGGGAAAGAAACAAATGTCGAATTTTGTTTTTGGCAGTATGTGGATGAATCTGTGGGTTTCTAAGAATTTTGGGGCACAGGTTCATTTAGGGGTTACAAAATGGGGAAACCATTATAATTATCAAAAAAATTGTAAAAATAATATTTGTGTGAAATGCGCTGTTTGGAGACTTTCTGCTGGTCGATTTTATCTTTTAAGAGAATTTGGGACGTGGGGATTTGGCGGCCCAGGTGGATTTGGGGGTTGCAAAATGGGGAAAACTTTATAATTATCAGAAAAACGTTAAAATTAATATTTCTGTGAAATTCGCTGTTTGGAGGCTTTCTACTGTTCTATTGTATTTTTTAAAAAAATTCGGCCCAGGTGGATTTGGGGGTTGCAAAATGGGGAAAGCATTATAACTATCAGAAAAACCTTAAAATCAATATTTGTGTGAAATTCGCTGTTTTGTGACTTTATACAGGTCGATTTATTTTTAAGAGAACTCGGGATGTGGACATTTGGGATCCCAGATGGATTTGGGTGTTGCAAAATGGGAAAAACCGTTATAATTATCAGAAAAACCTTAAAATCAATATTTGTGTGAAATTCGCTGTTTTGTGACTTTATACGGGTCGATTGTATTTCTTAAGAGAACTCGTGATGTGGGAATTTTGCAGCCCATGTGGATTTGGGGGTTGCAAAATGAGGAAAACATTATAACTATCAGAAAAACCTTAAAATTAATATTAGTGTGAAATTCCCTGTTTGGTGACTTTATACAGGTCGATTGTATTTTTAAGAGAACTCGGGATGTGGACATTTGGGATCCCAGATGGATTTGGGTGTTGCAAAATGGGAAAAACCGTTATAATTATCAGAAAAACCTTAAAATCATTATTTGTGAGAAATTCGCTGTTTTGTGACTTTATACGGGTCGATTGTATTTCTTAAGAGAACTCGTGATGTGGGAATTTTGCAGCCCATGTGGATTTGGGGGTTGAAAAATGAGGAAAACATTATAACTATCAGAAAAACCTTAAAATTAATATTAGTGTGAAATTCGCTGTTTGGTGACTTTATACAGGTCGATTGTATTTTTAAGAGAACTCGGGATGTGGACATTTGGAATCCCAGATGGATTTGGGTGTTGCAAAATGGGAAAAACCGTTATAATTATCAGAAAAACCTTAAAATCAATATTTGTGTGAAATTCGCTGTTTTGTGACTTTATACGGGTCGATTGTATTTCTTAAGAGAATTCGTGATGTGGGAATTTTGCAGCCCATGTGGATTTGGGGGTTGAAAAATGAGGAAAACATTATAACTATCAGAAAAACCTGAAAATTAATATTAGTGTGAAATTCCCTGTTTGGTGACTTTATACAGGTCGATTGTATTTTTAAGAAAACTCGAGATGTGGACATTTGGGATCCCAGATGGATTTGGGTGTTGCAAAATGGGAAAAACCGTTATAATTATCAGAAAAACCTTAAAATCAATATTTGTGTGAAATTCGCTGTTTTGTGGCTTTATACGGGTCGATTGTATTTCTTAAGAGAACTCGTGATGTGGGAATTTTGCAGCCCATGTGGATTTGGGGGTTGAAAAATGAGGAAAACATTATAACTATCAGAAAAACCTTAAAATTAATATTAGTGTGAAATTCCCTGTTTGGTGACTTTATACAGGTCGATTGTATTTTTAAGAGAACTCGGGATGTGGACATTTGGGATCCCAGATGGATTTGGGTGTTGCAAAATGGGAAAAACCGTTATAATTATCAGAAAAACCTTAAAATCAATATTAGTGTGAAATTCCCTGTTTGGTGACTTTATACAGGTCGATTGTATTTTTTAAGAAAACTCGGGATGTGGACATTTGGGATCCCAGATAGATTTGGGTGTTGCAAAATGGGAAAAGCCGTTATAATTATCAGAAAAACCTTAAAATTAATATTAGTGTGAAATTCCCTGTTTGGTGACTTTATACAGGTCGATTGTATTTTTTAAGAAAACTCGGGATGTGGACATTTGGGATCCCAGATGGATTTGGGTGTTGCAAAATAGGAAAAACCGTTATAATTATCAGAAGAACTTGGAAATTAACGTTTGTGTGAAATTCGCTGTTTGGAGTTTTTCTATTCGTCAGTTGTATATTTTAAGAGAATGCGAGATGTGGGAATGATGCGACCCATGTGGATTTGGAGGTTTAAAAATGGGGAAAACGTTAAAATAATCAGAAAAACCTTAAAATTAATATTTGTGTGATCTGCCACTACTTGATCCCATGTTTTTCTCGGTCTTCCTCTTGGTCTCTTCTGGGTAGTTTTCACTAGTCATACTCTTTTTGTTTGTCTTGTATTCTCCATTCTTAATATGTGTCCAAACCACCTAAACTGTTGTTTCTCTATGCTTTTCGAAACTGGTTCTACATTGAGTTCTGCTCTGACTGTCTCGTTTCGTATTTTATCGCTTCTAGTAATACCTTTAACATCTCTTAAATACTTCTTTTCCAGTGCTTGTATTTTGCTCTTCATTTGACTATTAACACCCAGCTCTCACGTCCGTAGGTCAGGATTGGTTTGTATATTGTGTTGTACACTGTCATTTTCGTTTTCTTCGCTATCTGCTTTTTCCTTATGAAAGTGTTATGAAGGGTGTAGAAAAGTCTCGTTGTAGTCTCTATTCTGTTGTTAATTTCTGCCTCTTCCTTTCCATTTTTATGTATATTTACTCCTAGATATTTGCTCTATATCCTTTTCATCTAGTTTTATTGTTATCTTGGTTTCGCTCTTTCCGATTGTCATTACTTTGGTTTTAGCAACGTTTATTTTCATGTTTCTTTTTTCTAATTCTGTCTTCCAGATTTCTAAGTTCGTTTGTAGTAATTCCTTTTCGTTGTTTGCGTAGATCATCAAGTCGTCGGCAAAGGCACATTCCACTACTTCCATAATCTGCATGTTTCTGTCCCCTACTTGTAGTTTCTTTGTTTTACTCTTCGTTTCTTTTATTATGTCGTCGAGAACTAGATTGAATAGAGTTGGGCTCAGTACTCCCGCTTGTCTCAATCCTTCTTTGGTTACGAACTCCTCAGAGTCCAAGTTTTCCTTTCTAACATAATTTCTTGTATTTTTATACAGACTGTAAATAGCTTTTACCAGCTTGTTGCTGATTCCTCTTTGTCTAAGAATGTTCCACACTTCATTGCTTGGGGTGCTGTCAAATGCTTTTTCGACGTCAATAAATGCTACATATATGGTGTTGTTTAAGTTATTTTCTATCATTTGCTTCATAGTAAATATGTGGTCTTGGACTCCTCTTCTCTTTCTGAAACCTCTCTGTGCTTCTTCCAATTGTGCTTCTGTTACAGTTTTTAATCTTTTCTCTAGGATTCTCTCATATATCTTAACCATCGTACTCAACAAAGTTATACCCCTATAGTTATTACAATCCTTGTTGTCACCTTTCTTATGCAGTGGTAAGATCACTCCGACTTATCAGTCTTCAGGTATTTTTTCTTCCCAAATCTTGTTAAATAGTTTTACTAATACTTCTATTCCATTGTTGTCAAAGTTCTTTACCATCTTCGTTGTTATTCCATTATGTCCAACCGCCTTACCTCGTTTTAACATTTTTATAGCTTCAGTTACTTCTTCTTTCGTTATTTCTTCGTGTATCCTGTTATCTGCATTCTCTATGTAATCATTGTTTTCTTCTGTTCCATTTCCTGTGTTAATTGGTATTGTATTTAGTATATCTTGAAAGTATTCTTTCCATCGTGCCATTATGCTTTTCTCGTTTTCTATTATGTTTCCTTCTTTAGATTTGATGAATATGCTTTTATTTTGTTTACCTTTTCGTAATGTTTTTAAAACTTTGTAAAATAACTTTTGGTTTCCTTTGCTATCTTGTTCCATTGTGTATCCGAATTCTTCTCAGGACTGTTGCTTCGATACTTTCACCAATTCTTTGACTTTCGTTCTCTGTTCTTTATACTTATTGTAGTTTTCGGTAGTTTTGTTTTTAAGATACTTGATCCATGTTTGTTTTTTCAGTTTTACATCCATTTTTATTTCGTCGTTCCACCATCTAGTTTGTTTTTTGGTTTTGTTAATTTTAATAACTCCACACATCTCTTTTGCTGTTTTTATTATTATTTCTTTAATATTTCTCCATGTATCTTCTACTGACATATTATTCATAGTTTCTTTAATCTTCTTGAACTCTGTTTCTATTTTCTCTTTGTATAGTTTAGCTGTCTCTTGTTCTCTTAGTTTATACGTTTTAATTACTTCCTTCTTTACCATGTTTTCGTCTATACTTGTAACATTTTTTTGCTGTTTTATATTATCTATTCTTATTTTTGACATAACTAAATAATGGTCCGAATATATTTCGGGTCCTTGTCTTACTCTTGTGTCCTTTACTTCTTTTCTGTATTCTCTGTTGACTATTATATAATCAATTATTGATCTTTCTCCCCTGCTTACAATTTCTCTTGTATATTTATGGACATCCTTGTGTTCGAATAAAGTATTTGTTATTATTAGATTATTTAACATACAGAATTCAATCAATCTCCGTCCATTATTGTTTCTAGTAATTTCTCTATGTCTACCTATTGTTTCTCCTGTTTCATCGTCTTTTATTCCTACGCGTCCATATAAATCACCTATTATCAACAACCTGCCTCTACTTTCTTCAGTTACTTCTGTCAGCTGTTCCCAAAATTCATCTTTTATTCTCACTCTTTCGTTTTCGCTAGGTCCATACGTTACTATAATTGTTAGTACTATATTTTTATCAATTTCTAATTCTATCTTCAAAATTCTCTCTGTTACGGCAATCCAGTTTCGTATATATTTCACGTTTTCTTTCTTTATGTAGCAAGCTACTCCTTCTCTTGCCCTGTTCTCTTCTTTAACTCCACTATATATTAGTACATGGTCTCCAGTTAACTTTAGTTCTCCTTTTTCATTTTTTTTTCGTTTCTGTAATACCCAGAATATCTATATCCACCTTTTCTAATTCTTCTATTAATTCGTTCTCCTTTCCAGGCAGGCTTCTGGTGTTCCATGTTCCTATTCTCCATACTTTCCCTTTCAATTTCGTTTCTTTTTTATTTATTATTTTCTTTTCCATTTGCATTGCCTGGTCGTCGACTTTTGCTTCAAACCGAGTTAAGTTTACTAGTTTTTTTACTTTACAATTTGGTTTGTATACTTATTCCAGTTCCATTCCTCATTTTCTACTATTACCTTATTATTTCCAATTTTGGTTTTCTTTCCCTGTTTTCTTGCTTCTCTTGCCTTCTACCTTAATTGTTTTTGCATCTCTCTATCACTTCTAATCAAATCATTGTTGATATACCGGGTGTCCATGTTCAAAGTCGAACATAGGCAATTAACATCAATGCATTCACTCGTTCTTCATTGAAATAATTCATTTTTCTATAGATAATTTTAACAGACGTTGACAAAAAATACCTGATTTACGCCAACTAATTACCAATTTTTTTGACAAATGCTATCGAACTTGAAAAGCAAGGCATGGCATATTAAAAAATTTCCAAGTTTTAAATTAATGTTTTAAGATAAAAATCGCATCTTGAATATTATTAGTGGTATCATTTGATGCGTAATAATTTTATCTTTTCATTGATACCATTACCTTCCCTGTAAGTTGAACTGGCGAGCAGGAATCGGCAAAAACGTTCAATACAATGTTAATCGCCTATGTTCGATTTTGAGAACGGACACCCGGTATACACGTTCATTAGGATTTTTCAATTTTTGTTTGATTTTCAAGATTTTCTCCTTATCTTATAAACTTTCTAACTCTATTAAGCATGTTTTCGTTCCCAGTTTATGTATTGACTTGATATTTACTGTCACTTCAAGGTTTTCTTCTATGAATGTATTCATAGTATTTTTGAGTTCATTTTGTTTTGTAGTGTTTGTATATTTGTGTGAAATGCTCTGTTTTGAGACTTTCTATTGGTCAATTGTATTTTTAAGAGAATACGGGATGTGGGAGTTATGCGACCCATGTGGATTTGGGGGTTGCAAAATGGGGAAAACGTTAATAATTATTAGAAAAACCTTAAAATTAATATTTCTGTGAAATTCGCTGTTTGGAGGCTTTCTACTGTTCTATTGTATTTTTTAATAAAATTCAGGATGTGGAAATTTTGCAGCCCAGATTGATTTGGGGGTTGCGTAATGGGGAAAACCGTTATAATTATCAGAAAATCTTGAAAATTAACATTTGTGTGAAATTCGTAGTTTGCAGACTTTCTATTGGTCAACTGTATATTTTAAGAGAATTTGGGCTGTGGGAATTATGCGACCCATGTGGATTTGGAGGTTGCAAAAAGGGGAAAGCATTATAACTATCAGAAAAACTTTAAAATCAATATTTGTGTGAAATTCGCTGTTTGGTGACTTTATACGGGCCGATTGTATTTCTTAAGAGAACTCGGGCTGTGGGAATTTTGCAGCCAGGGCCGTAGCTACAGGCTTGGGGGCCCTGGGGCAACAAATAATTATGGGGCCCCCCTGTTATCTTCCCCTTTACCTCTACATCACTTTCATTTAGTAAGACTTTTTTAATAGGGTTACTATTTGGTGTTTTTTTTCTGTTAAGATAGAAGAATGGGTATTTAAAACAGACAAAACACATATTTACTTCACATTGAGTTTAATATAAAACTGTATTTAACGTTTAAACAGGCTAAGTTTAGTTCAAAACTTTTTAAAGACAATTTCGTAAAAAAACTTCCTCCGTCTTCGGGGGCCCCTATGTTCGGGGGCCCCGGGGCGCTGCCCCGGTTGCCCCGGTGGTAGCTACGGCCCTGTTTGCAGCCCATGTGGATTTGGGGGTTGAAAAATAAGGAAAACATAATTATCAGATAAACCTTATAATTTATATTTCTGTGAAATTCCCTGTTTGGAGATTTTCTATTGGTCAATTGTATATTTTAAGAGAATTCGGGATGTGGGAATGATGCGACCCATTTGGATTTGGAGATTGCAAAATGGGGAACTCGTTATAATTATCAGAAAAACCTTAAAATTAATATTTGACTTTCTACTAGTGTTTTTATTTTTTAATAGCATTCGGGATGTGGGCATTTTGTGGCCCAGGTGGATTTGGGGGTTGCAAAATGGGGAAAACGTTATAATTATCAGATAAACCTTATAATTCATATTTCTGTGAAATTCGCTGTTAAGAGACTTTCTATTGGTCAATTGTATATTTTAAGAGAATTCTGGATGTGGGAATGATGCGACCCATGTGGATTTGGGGGTTGCAAAATGGGGAAAACGTTGTAATAATCAGAAAAACTTGGAAATTAACATTTGTGTAAAATTCGCTGTTTGGAGACTTTCTATTCGTCAGTTGTATATTTTAAGAGAATTCGAGATGTGGGAATGATGCGACCCATGTAGATTTGGGGGCTGCGAAATGGGGAACTCGTTATAATTATCATAAAAACCTAAAAATCAATATTCGTCTGAAATTCGCTGGAGATTTTCTGCTGGTCGATTATATATTTTAAGAAAATTCGGGATGTGGAAATTATGCGACCCAGGTGGATTTGGGGGTTGCTAAATGGGGAAAACGTTATAATTATCAGATAAACCTTATTATTCATATATCTGTGAAATTCGCTGTTTAGAGACTTTCTATTGGTCAATTGTATATTTTAAGAGAATTCGGGATGTGGGAATGATGCGACCCATGTGGATTTGTGGGTTACGAAATGGGGAACTCGTTATAATTATCATAAAAACTCTTAAAATCAATATTCTTGTGAAATTCGCTGGAGATTTTCTGCTGGTCGATTATATATTTTAAGAGAATTCGGGATGTGGGACTTATGCGACCCAGGTGGATTTGAGGGTTGCAAAATGGGGAAAACGTTACAATTACCAAAAAAAAACACCTTGAAACCAATATTTGTGTGAAATTCACTGTTTGGAGACTTTCTTCGAATTGATATTTAGAATGTAGGAGTTTTGCAGCCCACGTGGATTTAGAGGTTCCAAAATGGGGAAAACCGTTATAATTATCAGAAAAACTTTAAAATTATTAGTTGTGTGGAATTCGCTGTTTTGAGGCTTTATACTGGTCAATTGTATTGTTTAAGAGAATTCGTTGTGTGGGAATTTTGGGGTCCAAGTGGATTTGGGGGTTGAAAAATGGTGAAACGTTGGTGAAATGTGTGAAATGATCTGTTTGGAGACGACTTTCTACTAATGTTTTTATTTTTTAAGAGAATTCGGGATGTGGGAATTTTGCGGTCCAGTTGAATTTAGGGGTTGGAAAGTGGCAAAAACGTTATAATTATCAGAAGAACCTTAAAATCAATATGTGTGTGCAATTCGCTGTTTGGAGATTGTATGCTGGTCGATTGTATTTTTTAAGATAATTCAGGATGCGGGAGCTTTGCAGCCCAGATGGATTTTGGGGTTACAAAATGGAAAAACGTTATATTATCAGAAAAACCTTAAAATCAATATTTGTGTGAAATTCGCTGCTTAGAGATTTTGTACTAGTTTGTATTTTTTATTTGCTCAATTTTTAAATAAGAAAAATATGCAATGTTTTTTCTGGCTCTTTGTAAATTTGTAAGTAAATAGTAGATGACGTGTGTCGGATTGTATTTTACTCTAACATGAATTATATTACGTGGGTTAAGTCATTGCCGCGGTGCACTTGTTCACAGAATGGTAGTGGCCACTGGCAGGGTTAGGATGTTAGTGCCTGCTGTTTGTACTAGAACTTAATGCGCGATTGTGATAGAAAAAATTTGTAAAGGGGTTTACACGAAACTTCCCTCGAGCGAATTAGATCAACTTGAAAATTTAAAAAAATGTAGCCCGCTGGGGTTTGAACTCCGCCGCATCTGCTTAGCGATTGTAACAGCATCGACTTACCATACTGCGCCATCCGGTCTTATTGTTGAAACGTTTTCCCTCCGTTGTGACATTATCCTCTATCTGTTAAGTCCTATTTTTGGCAAATGCAAAGCCTGACCTATGTGAAAATCTTTACTTCCATCTATTTGAAAATCAATTCAAAAATAACTAAAACTTTAATTTTTGAGCTGCTAACTCTGTATATATTTATCTGAAATTTTCTAGGTTTCATGCAGTGATTTTGAATCCTTCAAAATCACTGGTTTCATGGCAGGTAAATATATACTCTGCATACAAAATATCCTCATTCTCCAACAAATAGTTTTTGAGTTATACCGCCAACGGACAGACAGACAGACAGACAGACAGACAGACAGACAGATGGACAGACAGACGGGCAGACGGACAGACGGATTTGAGAAAACCTGCAGAAATCTCGGAAAGTGATTTTTTCACGATTAGAATACTTCTTTCGTCTTTTACACGAGGGAAGTAAAAATTGATGGGGACTTTAAAAATATAAATACATATACATATGTATGGAAAATGCAAAGTTACTTAGTTTATACAATGTAAAAGCTCCCCAAACAACAAATCCGTTTAAAATATATTTATTGAAAAAATTAACACAAAGCTAAAAATACATATCGACTAAACAACTCAACGGTCTATTCACATCTATTCCCTTTTTCACACTGCCCAGTTCCTCCTAATAAAAGCATCTTTGCTCGAGTTCTTATATTTGCTATTCACGTTTCATGAGTACACAAAATAAACTATAAATAATAATATATAACTTTTAGTTTACAGCTGACAATGGTAATGAAAGTAAGTTTTGGGAAAATTTGCAGCATATACTTAACATTTGTGTGGAATCGCTGGAAATAGTAGTTTTTGAAGAAATTGAACTTAAAGATTGGAGCACTGGAGTTGATTAATAATTAATTTTATCGACTTTTATTCTTTAAAAAAACTGGTTTAAGTAATCTCGTGACTTCTTCAGCAACATAATATGGAGCACCTTTGTGCATAAACCCCACTACTCGTCTTTGTTATAAAGGCGTGTCATGCAAAAATAACAGGCAAATCATTTACTAAAAAATTCAGATAATGTCCATTTAAACTGGATTAAAACTAGGATAAATAATTATTAGTCAACTTGATGTTGTTCGGTATTAAGCGCAGAATCTTAGGCCAATTACACACTGGAAAAACAAATTTGGAGAAACTCGTTACATGAAACAGGAAACTTGTTTAATTAACGCATAGCACGTGTATCCGAATGAGATGATGCAGACAGGTGTTTCTGAAACAGGAGAGCAAAAATTGTTGCATATACAAGTTGAAAGTTGTAACGTTTCTTCCAGCGGGAACGCGTTTTTCTGAATTAAAATTAATTCGCGCGTTCTCCTCTAGCGATTTCTACTTTTCTTATCAAAGTTTGAATCTTTAGAACGCCCGACCAGCGATAAAAATACGTCATCGAAGAGGCGCAGGTCTCCGTTTGAGCCGTTCTCCCACTCAGAATGTCCGAAGTGGTTGCTAGATGCACGAAGCACGAAGAGGGGACATAAAAGCTGCTTCTCGACCGATTCACGAGGCATTCATTTTCGAGATTCCTTCAGAGATTCCTTCCGGCATTCTCAGCATTCATTCCAGTACCCACCCAGTCCCAGATCATCCCCAATCCTGTCCGTCCCGTCCGATTTTAAAGAGAATTCTTTCCTGGCACTTTGAAATCCTGCATCTTGAGTTTTCCTGTAGCTAAGTCGAACCGAAGACTCCAAACTAAGAGGACGTGTTTCTAGCTAAAACCCGAACGATACCTCGTCCTGAAAGCCAGTTCCTGGAGGCGACTACCTCTATCGAGGACCGCTTCGCTGGTTTGCCCTGTTAGTATTATAACCTGAATTCAGCCTAAATTTTTAGCCCAAGCTCCGTCAACAAATAGTTGTAACAATTTCCTGGAAAACATGTTGGAAGAGACGACTCGTTCACGAGGCCGTTTCGCATGCTTCTCGTAATAATTACGCCAGCCACTCAGCGTAATTAAACTCGAAACAAACATATTAGAACTCATAATTCAAAAGGGGGGCTTTCAAGCCGCAAATTTTCACAACGACCTGTATATGTGCTAATCTCTTTAAACACAGATATTTACCTACCTGCTAGACTTCCCGAGGGTCGTAGAGGAGCCGTCCACACAATCACCTGACTACGCCGCACCGTGGAAAGCTTCCCCGACGTCTGCAATCCTCTCGAGGTCGTGCCCCAGCTGGAATCCACCGTCGACTTTTCATTCTATGGCACCCAGCACAAACACAACGCCCAAATTAACTCCGACGGAGAGAGCTACCCGATGGTGATTAATTAATTTAACGCCCTTAATAGCAGAAGTGCGGAGTGTTACAAGGTAACAGAACATGCTCTGTTTTATGAGATTTGCTTCGCAAATTAGTTGAGTTTTGCTGCTTCTTATAAGGCCGATTACACACTGGGAAACCAATTTCGTGAAACTTGTTGCATGAAACAGAAACTCGACTGAGTTTCGCCTCTGACGTGGTTCGCACGTTGAGTTACCGTGCTCTTCTGTCCCTTCCCTTTGCAAAGAAATTTGGCCTCTGGCATGGCTACCACGTTGAGTTACCGTGCTCTTTTGCTTTTTTCCTCCGATGAAGCCCCTTACGAAAGTGGGCGAAACGTTGAGTTCTTCGATCTCAATCATGACACGGTCCAATCCCGGAAGTCGTTTGGATATTGTTGTAGTTGTTGTGCAGATTGTCCAAAAATGTTCTTGTGGTTCTTTTGATAAATTGCTCTATCGTGTCAATTCCAAGCTCGTTATGAATTTGATGATTGCGCACGAACCATGGCGCATCGACAGCCATACGGAGAACCTTGTTCTGGAAAACTTGGACTTTTTTAATATTCGTCTTAGAAGTAGTACTCCACACAGGGCATGCGTATGTCAATATTGGCCTTAAAAGTGCTTTGTATAGCAACATGGTGCATTCCAGGCGGAGTGGTGTTTTCCTATATATAAGCGGGTACAGCTGTTTCAAACGGGCATAGCCTAGGTTAAGTTTATGGTTTACATGCGAGCTCCACGTTAAACGAGTGTCCAAATAAACTCCTAGATATTTAATTGCGTCGGTTTGTGTATTCCAATCAATTTCAGTTCCAAGCATTTTTACGTTTTGGTTATTTGGAATGCGTTTGAGCATGAATATTTTTGTTGCGCATTTATTGGGGTTTAATGATATGAACCATTTGTTGAGCCAGCTGCCTAGGGTGTCCGCGGCCAGTTGAAGTTGGTAGTTGGCGGTGTGGAGATCTGCGTGCTGTGTGATTATGACGGTGTCATCAGCAAATAGAGCTATTTCACTTAAGTGTGGAGTGGGAATGTCGTGGACAAATATATTAAACAGCGTTGGCCCGAGGACGCTGCCTTGGGAAACTCCTGCTTGTATGTTTTTTGTAGACGATAAGGAGGCGTTGACCCGGACTGCGAATGTTCTGTTGTCTAAGAACGAAAAGATAATTGCCAGCAGATAATGTGGCAAGTCAGTCTGCAGCATTTTATATTTAAGCCCTTCTAGCCAAACCTTATTGAATGCTTTGGTAATGTCTAGAAATGCTGCTGCCGTGAATTGTTTGTTTTCATATCCCCTTTCCAGTATTTCTGCGATTCTTTGTAGTTGCTGTACAGTTGAGTGCCCCTTTCTGAATCCAAACTGAACTGAAGGGATTATTTGAATTCCATCTAGTGAATCATTGAGCCGATTTGAAATTATTCTTTCAAATAGTTTTGAAAGAACGGGTAATAGGCTTATAGGGCGGTAACTGTTGCAATCGCTTTTGTTTTTTTCCGTGCTTAAGGAACATAAGGATGTGTGCGAATTTCCATGCGCTAGGAAAATATCCTTTTTCATACAGGAATTAAAAAGGGTGACTAAGTAAGCTAATGCTTTTTTAGTAAGGTGTTTAAGGACAACATTGAGAATCAAATCGTGACCAGGTGCCTTTTTTAGGGGTAGGGGATTGATATAGTTTGCGAGTTCGTGTGGTGTCGTGGGTTGGTCAAAATCGTCGACTATTGCTAGATGCGTTTCTATATAGGTCTTAATGATACGAGAGAATGGTCTGTTTTCATCTGAGATAGCTGGTGTGAAACTGTTCTGAAGGTGCTCCGCAAATAGATTGCATTTGTCTTCGTCGGGGCTAAAGTTGGCATTCTCTGTAGTTAGTGTAGGAATAGTTTCGGATTGTCGTGTTATGTACTTTGTCGCTTTCCAAAGTTGTGCACTGCTTGGTTCTATACTTTCAACATGTTTTTTATAGTTATATAGTCTGTATTTGTCAATTTCTCTCCTGATTTGGTGAGATATGTTATTTAACTGGTTCTTTAGGGTCGGTGCTTTCGTTCTATGCCATTCTCTTCTAATCTTGCTTTTTTGTTTGATCATTTTGAGAATGTAAGCTGGTGGGATGTTATGGTTAACATGTCTCTTTGGGAAACGGATAGGTTTAGTTGCTAATTGAACTGCCTCAGTAATATTTGTTGTAAGCGCTTCGATGCTTGCGTTAATATCCTTTTCATGTATAAGGTGGCTTAGGTTCACAAGTCGTGTGTCCAGATTCTCTTGAAATGCTTCCCAATCAATATATTCTTTGATAAGTTTTGGAAAACAAGGGATATATAGAGGAGTAGTATGGAAGGTAATTAGTACTGGAAGGTAATCCGAGTCCAGTTCAGGAATTACTTTTTGTTGGATGGGCAGATGGAAGTTCTTGGCTACAATGAGATCGAGGATATCAGGTTTGTGATCTAGTCTGTAAGAATAATACGTAAATTCTGTTGGTGCTATAACTTGTAGCTGATGTTTTACTACAATGTTATGTAATTTTGTTCCGCTGGGATTATTTGTACGGCATCCCCAGAAGGTGTTTTTACTGTTTAGATCTCCAATAATTAGTGACGGTATCGACAGGTGAGATAAGTTGATGACGTCAGTTTCCGTGAGCGTTTTATTGGGTTGCTT
>OW679194.1:134664434-134757287 GCA_940337035.1 Agriotes lineatus | reverse complement strand
AAATGGGAAATAACAAACACATTGAATTCTTAACACTTATGAAAAGAACTATAAAAATACATAGCTTTAAGGAAAGTAATCAGATATTTTAAAACTATCTAAAAAGGGTAAAGAGTTATTACCTTTAATTTCAAAAGTGAATTTAATGTGTTTATGTATTGAGTTAAGCCAAGTAATGTGATCATTTACGTTGCGGTTGTTATAATTACAAATTTTTGACACTAATTATATTTTTCTGAATATTAAATGATTTGGTTTTTTGTCTTTTTTGTTGATCTTTTAATTTTTGAATCGCTCTGATAATTTCATTGTCATTAAATCTAGGGATTTTTTTAAAAAATTTTAGGTTTCGATACATAATTGAATACACTTCCTTCTCAATTTTGCCATCTTCAATGTCAATCGTTTTTCCATTTGTTCCTTCAATAATTATTTTGTAACCAGTCAAACGATTTTTATAAGTAGTTTACTGTTTAATTATTTCACTTCTTGACATTGATGGTATTTTACAGCCTTGTTTGACTTATATGTATATGTCTATCTTTAAATTATAACCTCACTTTTACCATGTGCTACTTTACCCACGTTAATTCACGTAAGGTTAACCCTTTATTAGTAGCTTCAGCGTACTTATGCGAACGTTTTGTCCGTCCGTCCGTCCGTCCGTCCGGATCGCCTGTAACTTTCGAACGGCTACAGATATCGAAATTTTGAAAGGGGACAAAGTTGTTGCTAAGGTCCCGAGCACCTTCATGCGCTATTTGGTTTTGGCTTTCCACTTTGCAAAATTTCCAAGCATTGTAGCACAGTGGCGGTTTGTCCACTTGGCGCCATCTACAGAAGCTCGGTGGTCACGTTTTGAACTACACATTCTGAAGCTACTCGTTAGACCTGTCCTTGAGCAGTTTATTACGAATACCTATGTTATTATTATACCTCTGTAGATTAATATTTAGACATGATGATAAAACCAGTCTGGTTTCGAAACATCGAAACATGACGCTACTTACTAAACTGTAATAAACTCGTTGGGAAGAGTAAAGAGTTTTATTGCTCCATACTATTTTTAGACAAATATTTGTGTTACTGTTATTGAGAGCATTGTAGCTATATCTAGCCTCTGCTTTAACATTCAAGAAGAAGTTGAGTATCTACGAAAACCAATCTAGAAATTATTGGGTATTAATTAAGTAAGTCCTTGCACTTACCCTTGACGATTTACGAATCTTGTATATTCTGATACTATTTGTAATTGGAGCTATAGATACACTTTTTCCAGTTATATCCGGTGTGCAAATTAGAACATACTTATATTTACATTTATTTATTATCGTGTATATATAAAATCGTCACCGATCTTATGAGCTTGGTCCCCGATCGGGTTTGATCTCCTCAATGGCATAAACTTTACTGCTACCAAAGAGCATATAATATGCTCTTTGCTGCTACCGAATGATGTGCTATTTTTCAGCGCCATCTAACAGTAATGGCATAAACTTTTCTGCTACAGAATACTGTTTGTTGCTTCTTTTGATTTTAATGTGTTTAAATATTGGCACCACATCGTGCAATTCTAAAACGACTATATATTGATTTCAATGCAAGAACTTATCTAAATAATAAAAAATACCCTGTAGAATTTTTCTAGAATGGTTGGCGCAGATACTGGAAAAGGATTCTAAGGTAGTTACACCACCCAGCTTAGAAGAAAGGCTTAAAGGGCTAAAATAATCAGATATACCAATTTATAAAAATGGAAACCCAATCCCTGTCGTAGTTTGATTCACAGAATTAAATTTGAAGCGGAGAGCAGGTACTATAATGTATAAGCTTGTTATATTGAATAAACGCTAATTACAAAAGGTTAAGTTAATTGAAACAATCAGAAATACAATCTCTTATTTAAATCCTAAATTGAGCTGTCGTTGCTGTCACTTAAGTTGAACAAAGGTATGTAAAAGAAGATAAAGGAAATGTGGGAAGATATTTTTGTTAGCACTTTTTTGCATTACTGATGTCTTAACGTAATTTTTGGAAACAATCCTAAAATATCTGATTACTTTCCTTAAAGCTATGTATTTTTATAGTTCTTTTCATAAGTGTTAAGAATTCAATGTGTTTGTTATTTCCCATTTTTGCACGGATGGCGAACGATGTATGATCATATTTGAATTTCCTACTAAAATACTTATTACTGCGAGATAGGAACGAATGACTGGTTGATAATAAATAGTGTAAATACATGGGTTTTGATTCTCAGCGTAACAAATAAAAAACAACTTTTATCCAAGCTAACATTTTAGAGAAAGTAATAAAGCTTCCGAAATATTGGCTTCGATAAAAACATTTTTTGAATTTTTGCCTTGAGAAACGAAACCCAACTGCTTACTATATTTTAAATATTTATTGTTATAAAAATATATAATAATGAAATTGTGTTGATAAAGCAGCAAGTTCATAAATCCATGTTTTAACAGTTTATGAAACTAGTTCGGTTTAAATTAGCAAGTTTATGTAAATATGTCTGGTTAACTTAAAAATCAGTTAGTTTGAGTTTCTAACATTTTTCGCGTGAAATCTCGAGTATGTAATAAAGTACTGTTTGCAAATACTTCCACTGTTGTATGTACATGTCCACAAATTTAGGTATAATTTTTGGAATACGTTGTTGCATTGTACATCTTATCGTATTATTTATAATTACTTTACGTGAATAATTGAGTATAATGTTTATGGAAGTCCTAGTGACTGTGTTTGCTTTAAAGTAGCTTTTTAGTAAGTAATTAAAACAATTTTTCAGAAATTATTGCTTCGAGAAGATCCATTTTCACATATTATGTATGTTGATTTACAACATTTGCTATTCGGTATATTTTAATTTTATTTATAATTAAATTGTCAACTGAAGCAGTATATTTCATTGCGCCATAAACGTAGAGGAAGTTACATAAGGGTAGTTTAAATCAACAGTGTAAGGTTTGTTTACCAAGAGAGCTTCGCTAAAATTAGCTTGATCGTTGCACTGACAAATAAAGTAATTAGAATGTTACGCGGCACTAATATCGAGTATGGGAGAATGACGATGCAGAAAGAAACTTTTTCCTTCGTAAAAGAAAATTTAATTTGTGCTCACTTTATTGCATGATAATTGAAACTGACTTGTTACAATGAATTTGACCTGCGTGCGAAGAGCACACTGCCGAACAATAAATATATTTGACTTTGCGGCTTTTGTTCTAGTGGCTCTTAGTTGGTGGTCCATTCAGTCCGGCAGGATTCGAGTGCTTAATGCATTTGCAAATGGTATAATTAACACTGAATCAATAAGTGGAGTTGGCTTGTATCAAGCTTGACTATTAGAATTCTAGTCTACTGCGATCAGCATGTAGTAGGAAAGGTCAGACAGGAAGGTTTTGCTGTAATTTCCTGCTACAGACAAAGATGTCGGTATCAACAGCTCTCACCTCCTTTATTACGGAATTCTCATTGCGCGATACTGGCACCTCTACTGTTTTATTCTCTTATTTCAAGCTTTCATCGCAAGAGCTTTATTTTATGTTTTGATGTGTATTCGCACCAAAGCTAATAATGAAAGTTGGTAACAAATTGAAGTGCTACTGACAGGGTGTGCTGAATGACCAAACCTTGTATTATGTCATCTACTGACCCTTGCTGCTAACTCCTGTAGGAACTTACATAAAAACCATGGAGCATATAAGCAGATGGTGCGTAAAAAGTCGTGGCATTCGGTGGCAAGTTATAACCAACGCAATCGCAAATAATAAAGTTAGCTGTTGGAGTAGATCTTGTTAATAATCCTTGAGCTGTGCTGGCGATCCTGCTTTGCTTATTTTTTGCCACGTAAGCTGTGTGAAAAAAGCTCAACTGAAAGTGAATGCAAAAAATTGCTCTCAATAAATTTTATGTACGAGGTATTGCAATAAAGTTACCCAAGTGTTATTGTGTAGGCCAGAGAAAAAGGAGAAACATCACCGTATTGCACAGATGTTGAACCTAAGAACTACGTTGCGTCTAGAACATGTTCTTTTATGGACACCGACAATGGCACACAAATGCCGAATTTTATGAGCTTCTATTAGGTGAATCGATTTTCAAGTAAATTCCGAACGATTCTGTATCTAACACTTATGTATCGTACATAACCGTTTACTGTTAAAAATACAAAACGGAAGCTACAACATATTGATGGAAACAAGAAACTATAATCTACAGAAACCGTATATAACGGTATACAGTGTGTTCAAGCTAAGGAGGGCGGCCAATGTGGGGATCTCGTTACTAGTAAGAGATACAGATTTGGTTAAATGGAAAAACAGTTGCGTAATTAAGGGACTAACAAAATGGCGTTTAGAAATCCTTGATATGATTTTTCGTTTTTGAGTTATCTTAAAGAAGCCAATTTTTTTATTTTCTATTCAATTTTTTTTGGCTTTAATATTAAAGTTAGAGCAAAACTGCAGAAATGTTTTTATAGAAACTTTTCATAGACTGAAAGATTACGTTATTACTCTTTTTATTCGATGTTTCGTCTTCGAGCAAGCATTCTCAACTTAATTTTTTAAAAATACGGTCAGTATTTTCTGATGTCAAATTCAACAATGTACCACACATTATGGTTTGATTACGTTTCGAGTGTTTTTTGATCATCATCAACACATTTTTGGATGCCGACCTATGTCGTAACGCATTTCATACAGTGTTTCAGCTTTTGTAATATAAAGAAAGAATCAATAAGCCACACTGGATGTTTTTAATCCTTAATAATCGCGAATGGTCTTGCACTACAAATAATTTTCAATATTAATTTATTGATTTATTGATTATTTTTCTTACTTATAAATAATAATTAAAATTATAAATAAAAAACAACCAACATGGCTAAATACTTTTTTCTTTAAATTACAAAGTTGAAACAACGAATGAAATTCTCTACGACACAGGTCCGTAGCCAAAAATGTCTTGATGATGGCCAAAAAGACTTGATACATAATTAAACCATGTGTGGTATATTGTTGAATTCTGAATAAAAAGGTTGTTTCATTTTTGTAATTTTAGTTATTGTTTATAGGTAAGAAAAATTATCAATAAATTAGTTACTTCCTACTGAAAATTATTTGCGATTATTAAGGATTAAAAACATTCAGTGTGGCTCATTACTTTTTTCTTTAAATTGCAAAATCTGAAACAACGTATAAATGCTCTGGAACACAGGTCCGTAACCAAAAATTTCCTGATGATGTTAAAAAAACCTCGAAACGTAATTAAACCATAATGTGTAGTACATTTTTTGAATTCAGAATAAAGAGGACTTCTAAAATTTGACATAAAAAATAAGGACCGTATTTTAAAAAATTAAGTTGAGGATGGTTGCTCGAAGACGAAACATGGAATAAAAAACTGATAACGTAATATTTAAGTTCATAAAAAGTTGCTGTATCAATTTCGCTCTAAATTTCATGCTAACTTTTTTTAATTAACTCAAATACTAAAAATTATATCAAGGATTTCTAGGCCTCCTTTTGTTAGTCCTTTAATTACGCCCTCTTTATCTTGAACGCACTGTGTAATAGATTCCGTGACAATAAGAATAGTTAGAAACTAAAATAATATCTGACGTAGCTACTCGAAAGTAAATGTCTACCTCAATGGTAAAATAACCATGTCTCGAATTGAAAGAAACGTAGGAGCTTACATAATCAATATCAGAAAATCTGTAAAGGGCTTTGCCCAGAACTTCCCTGGTAAGCGACACTAAATAATTTTAAAAATCAAATTAAGCTAGGGGTAAAAATATATTCACGTTTCTAATAAATTACATACATTTTAAATTAAAAAGAAAACATTACTAGGTGTAGAATTCGAAGGGCAGGCGGCTGGCTGCGTATGCGACACAAACGTTTTCTGGGATATTGCAAGCGAATGAGCTGTTCCTACATGCACTACAGAGCACTTCTTGTGTCAGTTCTTCCCGACTGCCTTAAATAAAAACTTTTTTTGTAGACACCTCTTTGTGATTTACATCATTTAGGCTGCATCTGTTGGATTTAATTTTTGTCAAAAGTAAAGTCTGAACTGTGTCAATATTGTTATTTTCCTATATCGCAGTTAAAGCAAAAGTAAACAAGTGGACTTTGTGACACTAAATTATTTTAAAAATCGAAGGAAAGTAGGTGTAAAAATATTTTCATCTTTATAATAATGCTAAACAATAGAAGGAAAACACTTGGTAATGCAAAATAAATTAATTTTTAAATAAAAAAAAATACTACTCGTAATGGGATTCGAATTTCAGTGCCTGGGAACGAGTCTGCCCATTCATTTCATTGCTTGCCGGTAGGCCTGGGATAAATCAGGCAGTCGCTGCGTGAGCCACCGGAACGCAGCGAATTCCTGCGATGCAGCTGCATTTTACGTACCTCACCTATTCGTTGCTCTTTCTTGTCTCGCACAACATTTATCCTGTATCGGTTGTGTCCCATTTTTAGCAAGGATAAAGCCTGCGCTATGCACAAATTATTAATACTATATATTTCTCTGTTAAAGCAGAAATAAACAACACTTTATTTTCGAAGGTGCTCACCCTGTATATATTTCTCTGAAATTTTCTCGGTTTCATACCAGGTAGATATATAATGTGTGTGCAAAGTATCATCTTTCTTCAACTAATAGTTTTTCAGTTATACCGCCAACAAACAGACAGACAGACGGAATTGAGAAAACCTGTTTTTCGTCATCTAGCGACACTAAAACGAGAAGATCTGAAGAAATCTCGGAAGGTGATATTTTCGCGATTACAACACTTCCAGCGTCTTCTAGACGAAAGAAGTAAAAATCTAATGAATTGTTATTCCAATTTATTTCTATTCATAGCAGTACATTATGCGAGTGTAAAGTCTGGAACCATCGAAATAAAACTTTTATTAAATGCTTTTAGAGGAAATCGTTGATGACGTCCTATTTTTACTTTCCTTGTCTAAAAACGAAGGAAGTATTGTAATCACGAAAACATCCTGAGATTTCTTTAGATTTTGGCATGTCAGGGTACCTAGCTAAAATAGTATATTATACATCAAGGTAGCGAAGCGCAGTATTATAACCTGAGCGCATATTAGATACTGAGCGCGCAGCGCGAAGTATCTAAAGCGCGAAGGTTATAAGACGATTCGCTACCGTGGTGTATATACTATTTTTTGCACTACTAAACAGCTTAATACCTAAATTCCCAACAAATTTCGAAAATATTTTAACTGTCAACCTGACAATACAGCTCTTTAAAACGTCAAAATTCAAATAGTCATATTTGGTAACTTAGCAATTTATTAGTTACCACGGTGAAAATTGTTTATTTTACTTTCTCTCCTTTGGTGGAGAAAATCAACTTCACGACCTAAATATAGGCCAATAACGATACGTTCTGAGACTAGTAGTGCAAAATAGTATATTATACATCAAGGTAGCGAAACGCAGTATTATAACCTGAGCGCATATTAGATACTGAACGCGCAGCGCGAAGTATCTAAAGCGCGAAGGTTATAAGACGATTCGCTACCGTGGTGTATATACTATTTTTTGCATTACCAAACAGCTTAATACCTAAATTCCCAACAAATTTCGAAAATATTTTAACTGTCAACCTGACAATACAGCTCTTTAAAACGTCAAAATTAAAATAGTCATATTTGGTAACTTAGCAATTTATTAGTTACCACGGTGAAAATTGTTTATTTTACTTTCTCTCCCTTGGTGGAGAAAATCAACTTCACGACCTAAAAATAGGCCAATAACGATGCGTTCTGAGACTAGTAGTGCAAAAAAGTATTTTTTGAATGAAGACGATATTCTACATGCGAATTATATCTATGTACCTGGCACCAAATCGAATATACTTCCGGTCAAATATACACACGGTGAGCACTTGAAAAAAGTAAATGTTGTCTACTTTTGCTTTAACACCAGAAGTATTATTTAAATAGAAGTTTTAAGTAAAGCCTTGTACTGACTATTTATTTTAAACGGGGCATTTTTTTATTGTAACTGTCGCTTTTAAATTGTCTTTTATTTTTGAGTTTTAACGTTAGCCATAATTTTTTAAATTGACAATCCTAATTTGTTATGATCATTTGGATAGAGCATGAAATTCTAAGATCTAATATTAAAAAAAATAGGATATTACATTTTGTAATTTTCAAGATAAATGCTTTTAAAGTATTAAAACAAAAAAACCGAATGAAAGTCAAGTATGCATGCAACAATTGAGTTAGCCCTAAAATTATGACAATTTTTCATAGCTTGTTTATCTTTTTTTGAGCTACTTGATTTTTACTCGATTTTTGTTTTAATACAGAAGCGATTATTTCGAAAATTGCAAATTATTGATAACATCATAACTCAAAAACGGAAGACAATCTAAAAGCAAGAGTTACAGTAAAATGTTTTAGTGAAAATAAAAACTGACGCGTTCGAGGATTTCTTTCAAAAACACCTAATAAAAGTTGTATTTTGAAAGTTCTAAATTTCACACTCTCAAAGTATACAGTATGTCTCAGTATCGAGTTACAAAGGGGTATAATTGACAAAAAATATTTGTTTACAATTTTAGCGTCAATGTAATTTTAGTCTCAATATTGGAGTTTAGTTGCAGTTTGGTTTTGAATTTTTCCTTGATACTGATGCGCGATACTGATATTAGGTATGGTAGCATCATTAACGTATAAATTAGCAAAATTAATTAAAGAACTTGGTAGTGGCGCATTTATTAATGACGGGTCAGTACTGTTTAGTTAATGATGGGACAAAGTCGTAAATTATACAAAAATATGCCTCTATTTACAGCGTATTTTGTATTTTTATAGTGCCTAAATGCCTGCCTATTTAAACAATGTTGAGTGTTTGAACTTCCGGGCTTTAGTAATGACAAATGTTAATAAATTTAATACAAGTGACTTACTTGTAAATGAGTAAGAAACTATTTCTGACAATTCAATATTATAGTCAATATGATATAGTAGAAATAAGTATTTAAGTTAATTCAATTGTTCAAAGCATATGTACTGTAAGTATTGCGAACAGTAATGTCCTTCCCAAAAATCCCCATTCATCTTCCAACCCGCTTAGCCAGCGTGGAAGATTATGGCTAAAAACCTTCCAAAATATTCACATGGCGAAATTTGAAAAAAACCGGAATTGGTCCCCAGGTGGGTGAAGCATCTAATGCCCATAACTCCCACACCCCGAAAAGGGTCTGCCTCATGGAATCTGGGGGAGGCAAAAATTCGCCCCAAACTCCAACGAAAACGACGAACTTTAGAGCAAAAGTATCCCAAACAAGTAAACAAAAAGAGCCACAAAGGAAAAACAACCTAGATAAGATTCTCTACGCTGCAGCATACAATATTCGCACTATGAGGCTTGAAGAACATCTCGCTTGCTTAGAGCACGAACTACAGAACATCAAATGGGATGTGCTCGGGATCAGCGAGACGAGGCTGAAAGGCGAAGCGACTAACATTCTTAAGTCCGGACACCTCCTATTCCAAAATAACAAGGACGAAAATTCACACATTGGCGGCGTAGCCCTGCTAGTTCACAGCAGGAGAAAACACCTCGTCACCAAGACCAAGTCCATATCAGGCAGGGTGATCTACGTCATACTCAAATTGAACCACATGTTTAGCATCCAGATCATTTGTGCGTACGCACCTACTTCCACCTCGACCGATGAAGAAGTAGCACAGTTCTACGAGGATCTGTCAACAGCAAAGAACACAGAAAACACCCACTTCTCCATAATACTCGGCGACTTTAATGCCAAAATAGGAGCGAAGTCCACCACGGACCCCCCATTTATTGGAAATTTTGGACTTGGAACGCGAAACCAGAGGGGACAAACAATGATAAACTTTCTCAACAAAGAACGTGTCTACTGCATGAACACCTTTTACAAGAAAAATCAGAAAAGAAAGTGGACCTGGAGAAGCCCCGCTAGCACAACCAAGAACGAAATAGATTACATCCTCACATCAAACAACCGAATGTGTTCAGATGTATCGGTCATAAATCGCTTCAATACGGGCAGTGACCATAGACTGGTCAGAGCCAGGATACACATCAATACACAACTCGAGAGAAAACTTCGGGTGGAAAAGAAGAATCGCCCCACCATAAACGAGCTGAGACAAAAAGAAGGGGAGTTCAACCGATGCATAGACAAGAAGCTACAACCAACAGCAGTTTTGCGAGAAATGGAACTGAACGAGCTGTCAACCAAAATTACCAACAGTATTCGAACAGCAGTAAAGAAAGTCAGTGTACTACAAAAACGGCCGAATCCGAAATTCAGCCTTGAAACAGAGCAACTTATAGATGAGCGAAGAAACACCGACAAAGACTCAACCAGATACAAAGACCTCAACAAAAAAGTGAAAAAGGCCATCAGAAGGGACCAGAGAGCGCAAAACACAAGATTGATCGAGGAAACCATAAGAAGAAATACGAACATGAAAGTCCTTCGTTCCAGTCGATCTAGGGGCAAGCTGAGCATCCATAAAATGAAGAATGACCAAGGAGAAGTTGTCAGTGAAAGAGACAAGATTGCAGAAACGGTCGAGAACTTTTATCGGAAGCTTTATAGCCAATCAGTGACAGACCCGCAAGACGAATCACGAAAATCAATCTTGAACGTGGGGTCAGAAGAATTGGAGCCCATCGATACGAGCGAACTGGAGGCAGCTCTGAAACAACTAAAAAATTGTAAGGCTCCAGGAGACGATCAGATCACGAGCGAGATGTTGAAAATTGGAGGAGAGACACTCAAAGAAGCACTCCTAATCCTGCTAAATAAATGCCTCGAAGGAGGAAGGATTCCAGATTCCTGGAAGAATGCAGAAGTGATTCTCCTCTACAAAAAAGGTGATAACACTAACATGGAGAACTATAGGCCCATCAGTCTGCTATCTATCTTCTACAAGCTGTTAACGAAAATCGTAACGAATCGCCTGAGCCAGAAATTCGACTTCTACCAGCCAGTCGAACACGCAGGGTTCAGAAAGGGTTTCAGCACAACTGACCATATTCAAGCAGTACGCACGCTGATAGAGAAATGTACGGAATACAACGTCCCACTTCACATGGCCTTCATAGACTACCAGAAAGCGTTTGACTCGATCGAGACCTGGACAGTGATGAAGGCGATGTCCAATTCCCGCATTGATTCCAGATACACCAACCTGATTCGCTACATTTACGAGAACGCCACCTTACATGTAAGAATCGATGAAGACTGGACCACTGGAAAGGTTCCCGTGAGAAGGGGAGTCAGGCAGGGAGACACAATTTCGCCGAAATTGTTTACCTTGGCTTTAGAGGACGTGTTCAAGAGTCTATCTTGGGAACAGAAAGGCGTCAGCATAGACGGAAAGCGTCTCAATCACCTCCGCTTTGCGGATGATATCGTCCTTTTTAGCAATGACTCAAGTGAACTATCAATAATGATCCAAGAACTCAAGGACGCTTCGTAAGCTGTGGGTCTCAGAATGAACCTTCAGAAAACAAAAATCATGAGTCCAGATGATATGACAGTCACGATTGAGAACCACACCCTGGAGGTGGTCAGTGAATACAATTATCTGGGACATAACGTCCAACTTGGAAAAGATAATCAAACAGCAGAGATCACCCGGCGAATTGGTCTCACCTGGATGGCATTCGGGAACCTCAGCTACATCCTCCGTCAACCAACCGTTCCTACAAACCTAAAAAGGAAGGTCTACGATGCATGCGTCCTGCCAGTAGCGACATATGGACTGGAAACAATGACACTCACAGCAAGGAGCGCCAATCGTCTCCGAGTTTGTCAAAGGGCGATGGAGAGAGCAATGCTTAGGGTGAGCCTGAGAGACAGGATACGGAATGAGGAAATTAGGAGAAGAACAGGAGTCTGCGACATCATCGAGCGGGTAGCGAGACTGAAGTGGCGTTGGGCGGGCCACGTGGCCAGAAACAACTCCAAATGGACCACAGCCCTGATGCAATGGAGACCAAGGGAATCGAAGAGAAGTGTCGGACGCCCGCAGGCGAGGTGGAGAGACGACATCCAACGACATGCTGGAAAGAACTGGATCCAGACCGCCCAGCAAAGATCGACATGGAAATCATTGGAAGAGGCCTATGTCCAGGAGTGGACGTCTAGTGGCTAAAGAAGAAGAAGAAGAAGAAGATTGTTTACCAGCTCAGTCTTAATACTGTTCCTTCGATCGGTAAACCGCCTTTACCGTTCCTTACACTTCATATGCAATTTCTGTTCTAAATATAAAATTACTTCCCGATGCAAAATTCTAGAAATATCGGGTTACCTTTATGAAACCGCGTTTAGTAGACAGAATTAGATACTTCATCTTCAATCATACCTTTTGTAACTCAATCCGGGAACAGTGTAGATAATCATTATTGGAGAAACATGAGAAATACGAAAAGGTGTTGTGTTGGCAAATGCCAGACAAGTGAAACCATAAGGTATCAATCAGACTACTCAGATGTACAATATGAATACTTTTTTATTATTATTAAAGCCCGTCAAATGCCATTTTGCCATGTTTCTTACTGTAGGCCCCTTTAGGGCCAGATTTTGTATTTAGGCGTTTCACGTAGTAAGGGGTGGAATGAACCACATTTGTTGGTGGCATAAATGCTATAAAATGCCCTTTTCCTGATAAATGCTATATTTTGAATAAATGCCATATTTTAATGCTATATTTCAATCAAAATCAATATTATGTGGCTAATTCACAATAAAAGGGCTTATAAATTTCAAAATAGATAAGTGCCAGGTACTAAGGTCCATGACTCGGAGTGGGGGTGACCACTCGTCGCGCGCCTCAACGCTCAGGTAAGTATCCCGTTACGTCCACTCGTCAACAACAACCCCGCCCTCTCCCACTCTTCAACTTTTTGAAATAAATACTTACCATTTTTTATGCTTTATTTTGAAATAAATGCCATCTTATATGCCATATTTTGAAAAAATAAATGCCATTTTGCTATGCTATATTTTGAAACAAAAACGATAATATTTTGACGGACTCTGATTATTATATAACCTGTATTTACTACCTTAATTTTAGAACCTGATGCTATTTGATATAAAAATATAAAACTTGCGCCAAAAGCTTGAGTATTTATGAAGTATAAAGTTAAAGTAGCAATCCTGATTCCATATTTCTTCCATTCAGATTAGTACCCTTTAAAACGTTCAATAGCTTAAGCCGCAGTTTATTTACTCCGAACATCTAGCCAGTGAATAGTCGATATTAATTTAATACAGCTTTCAAGAGAGACATCAGATATTCAACAAGTTCCCGTGGCGTGAAAATACTTTATTAATATATCCTTCAATATTCCATGACCGGGCGTGCCGTAATCTTCCTGCTTTGCCCCTTGTTTGGCCTCCTCGTCAGTGTGGAGTAACAATCAACCCGTCAATCGTAATACAAATCGAAACTTATTATCGTCTTACATTGGCTGCTCCTTATTTGGCTAAGAGTTGCCTAATTTGACAATTCGAGATTTCGCCAACGGTAGATTCGACAAAAGCTTTTGTTCTTCTCGGTTTGCCAAAATTGCCACACTTTTTAGACTTCGGCTGTATTGTATCCATTTATGGAGCAGGGCAATCGTCCTCTCCTTTTGTATCCTTTTAGAATTCTCCTTTTTCAGAACGTTATTTCCGCATGCCACATTTATCCGCCATAAATTAAAGATCTTCTCGGTTATCGATTGGGTACACAAATTTATGCATGTGTCGGTCGGCGAGTAAAAGGTTTGCATTTAAATATGGTTTAGGTTGGCGATATTAAAAAGAAGCGTCACTCACCGACTAACGGAAAATTTCAGTTTATTCCTGGTTTTATTGCAGGCCGATCGTTATTGTGCGACCTAATAGTTTTAGTTTTACAACCTACTCTCATCACTTTAACTGCCTCTACAGCTTGTGCCTTTGTAATAAATTAGCACACATTTCGCAAACTTTTCTGCTCCGCTTATCGCACTTTAAGATATTCATAGAACAATTTTTAATATAAAGGTTAATACATTCTGCACATTGAAAGAGGAAAATTAAATTCGTGACTGGGCGATGTTGTGTGAGCGTTTTAAATTTTAGTGAGCGTCTGAAAGGAAATTGTTTTTTAATCTTAAGTTTTACGTTGAGCTAGAACCTTGTTGCTGGAAATTTCTTAAGCTATAGAACTTATAAGGCTTTTTAGTTCATCCATTTAATCGACCCGGTAGCTTTTTAGTTATTATCTGCTTCAATATGTTGATATAAATGATTTCCAAGGCTGTCACTTTCCCTACTTATCTGGAAGCTGTCTTGCTGTTAATTTTTAATTAAGAAAGACATTATTTTTAAGGTGGTTCAAGTGAAGGGTGGCAAACTGCAAAAAGGGACGAGTCGATAAGAAAGCCGGAGGTTAATTGCTACAACACTCACCTTGTCGACCAAGAGCAACGTCTACGACATTAATCAAAACCAGGCGGATCTGAGATTGAGCCTCGGTTTATTCCGTGCCTTACTTTGTTTACCAGAGACATTTGTTATTGTTTTCAGACATTTTTAATTGCGAACTAAAAAACATCAACTGAATCAGTTTCTATCTTAAGGTTGCCTAACTGCTTGGAAATTAGATTCGTTGGTTTTTCATTGGTGGGGAGAAATTCGCAAAAATTCCAATGTTTGCTTAAATCCTGTTACTGCCTAACATGTGAAAAGGTTGGCGAAGTATATAGATAGGAATGTTCGCTACAGAAGCGCGACCCACATTATCGTTATTTACATATCGCTTGATGTTGCCATCCAGGACGAATCAATAAATATTGTTTCATACATCATTTGTGCCTTCGACATAATCGAGAAGAAACGAGTTCGTCGCCAACAAAAATGGAAGAGCTAACGACCTTGCTCGTGTTAACCCATGCATTTAGGTAATGTACGTATATTCAAGAAAATAATGTTAATTAAAACGTTTAACACTAGTGGTACAACAACCATACGATTTTATGAACTCTGTAACTCTGTATTAAGGAATTTAATAGAGACTAAAAATATTAATACTATTATAAGTATGGTTTTATAAGCAAACAAATATTGCAGCCGCGCAATACTACAAAGAAAATATATTCAAGAAAATAGTGTTAAAACGTTTAACACTAGTTGTACAAGATCCATAAGAACTTATGAACCCTATATTAAGGGATTTAATAAGGACTAAAAATATTAATACTATTATAATTATGGTTTTATAAGCAAAACAATAGGTCACGTCTACATAGAAAATGTATGCAAGAAAATAATGTTATTTAAAACGTTTAACACTAGTTGTACAAAATCCATACGAACTTAGAAACTCTGTATTAAGGGATTTAATAAGGACTAAAAATATTAATACTATTATAATTATGGTTTTATAAGCAAAATAGCTATTTTTGTATTAAGGGCGTGAAGGAGGCGATTTTGGCCCGCGGCGGAATTATAAGCCAGAGGTCCGAAGGGCCGAAGGATTATAAAACGCCAAAGGGCCAAAATCGCCGTTCACGCCCGAAATGCAAACAAGATTTTTTGTAAAATCCACCATAAAGCTTTGAAAAATAAATGGCACGATTCGTTCTCAAAAATCAAATTGTTGTTGGTTGCCAATGTGATGCTGGTTTTTTAGGCCTTAGGGCGCAAAAGGCATTATTTACGCCCGCAAATTATTTGTAGGCCTTAGGGCGCAAACGGCACTATTTACGCCCGCAAATTAATGCATAAATGACCATATTTTAGTACGATTTTACAAAAAAGATATTATAGTAGGTCAAGTCTCCATAGAAACATTATATAACAAGCTACATCTTTAAGTTTACGAAAATAATATTTTATTGCAATGAAATTAAAAATAATGGAAACATGTTGAGCAACATATATGAACTAACGACTAACCTGTAAAGTGCATTTAACAACTTTACCAACATGTGTAATTGCAACACTACAAAATTATGAATTCAAATTAGTATATGTTCTATATTTTTTGAGCAAACGTATTAGATTTAGGTTTTTCACGTTGTATGGAAGTTTAATGGTTTTGAAAAGCGGTTTATAATTTTCGTAGTATGCATGCATCTCATTCGTATAATGATACAAAACAAAAAAATTAATGATACTCTTTCAGCAAAGGCACAGTCGTTCTAATCTTCAATATTAGTTAAAACAAATGTGTTTAATTGTTGATGAGGGTATCGTTTACTATTTTCTTGGTATTGCCAACTCTTGAGTATCAGTTTCTCGTAGGTTTAAATCAATTTAAATGTTTAAAGTGCAACATTTTAAAAATAATGCTGTAAGTGTGCCCTCACACCGAAATTATAATTTTTACTTCCTTTTACAATAAATTGAGTTTTCAACAGATCTTCACGTTTTAGAGTCACCTGAACCCAAAAAACATGTTTTTTTTCATTGGTCTGTCTGTGAGTCTGTGTGTCTATCTGTGTGTGAACAGAATGTCTCCACAACGAAAAGCGAAGAAAATCGCCTAACCATAAGTATGGTGTTTACTCTTGTGCTTTTTCAGTTTTCTCAAAAACGGCGCTAACGATTTTTTTCAAACGTTACATTTTTATTTCATTTTTCATGCGTATTGGTGATGTGAGATAGGTGATTTTCCAGTTGAATACCCCTAAAAGATTTTTTTATTACCTTCAACTAACTCTATAATTTATACGATTTCTATAGATTTTGTAAGTTTGGAAATTTTTTGACAAATTCTTAAAAATTAAAAATTAAATTATTGACTAATTATAAGATCATTCTAAAAGGAAGTTGTGTGCTTGTATCACACTAGATTTTTTTACCTTATTCGCGATCTTAACAATTTTGAAATTTGATCATGAAGTTTTTGAATAGAATGAATTTACTTTTTTACTTACTACTGTATTTTTGACCCTTTTTAAAGATTTTTACTGCTCATCTAGTCAGGTCTAAATATATGTTTTTTATCGAATAAATAAAGTGCTTTAATAACTAAAACAATCTATCAAACAACATTTTTATTAAAAATACTGTATAAAACTTTAAAACTATCACAATAGAATTTATAAATTACCTTTTATTTTATTAAGATAGCGAGCATTCAATAATGTTTAGGTTAGTCAATACCAACATTACTAGTATTAAAAGAACTCATTAATAAGTAGCTATGGTCATACTTTTAGATTCGACATCTCTCTTAATTTGATAAAACTAGGAGAGATAGTTCATTATAAATGTATGTAGTAGAAGGAACAATGCAAATATCATAAACTGAAATAGTAAAAAAAGGAAAAGAAAATGAGCTGCTGGAACTGCTTAAACAGAGAGACTCTGCGTACTTAAGAATTTTAAATATGGGTTACAACAGTCAATTAATAATTAAAAAGAAGGTGAAGGAAGAAGAGCAGTTAAGAGAAAATTATTAACCCTCCACAACCTATATAGGAATTAAGGGCAGGAATAAATGCAGAACTTTTTCGAAACGTTTTTCATGATCAACAGAGATGGCACTAAAGAAGAAATATAAAACCAAAGTAAAGTGGTGTAAAATACAGTTCAAATAAAATAAATAAGTTAAGAAATAAACGTATGTAATATGATTCAAAAAGTAAGAAGCAGTCATCATCATCATCAACTTCAGCGTTTACTACTCCATCTCTGGATATACGCCTCTAAAATTTTATGCCATTTTTGGCGGTTATGGGTTTTATGTGTCTATTGTTTTAAAGTATGTATTCCTAGATCATCTCTTCTTCTAACGCTTGGTCTACCTGTGTTATGTTTTCCCATTTTCGGCCTCCACTCTGAACTACTTTGCCCATCTTTCGCTAGTCTCATGATATGTCCAGCCCATTGCCACTTGAGCTTCGCGTTCTCTGTGTGATGCCATCGACCCTTGTCTTATTTCTGATTCATTCGTTTCGTTTCATATCTTGTAGGCGTATTCTCATCACGGATCTCTCTAAAGATCTGTATTTTTTTATTATCTTCAATTTCAACTGGGGTTACGTCTTCCTTGTGTGACATTATTTTAGTTTTGTCGATGTTCATTTTTAGCCCTATAGTACCAGCAGCAACAATTGATTTCAATCTTATTCATCTGCTAGCATGTCTAAGTTGTTGCAGAATTTAAGCCTTCGATCGGGATCGTCTTCATTTGGTGTATGAATTAACCAGGGCCTATAGCATTTTAACCTAATATTTTTAATAAGCCGAGAAAGTGAACCTCTAGAGTCTAGAGAGTTGGAACTCTGCCGTGCTATGCTCACGTTGTGAGCTGTTCTAGCAACTGCTAATGCACTTCCGTAGCATTCTCAATAGTTCGTACTGATCTTCTCCGGCCACTGTAATTTTTGCATTGATTTGTTACTTCACCAGTTCGTTCAAATTTATTCAATAATTTCAAAATTGAACTCCAATTTTACGCTTGCCTTCCATATACTTGCATCCACTTCTGTTCGGTTAATTTTGTGTTGGTAGAACCATTTTACTACCGGAATTGTTTTCTGCAATGTCATCATTTTGACAATTAGTAAAATGTGAAATTAATATATGAAATTTTCAAAAGTTTTCAAAATATCACTGAAATACAAACGTTCCGACATCTATTTTTTTCTATTCTGAATGTACAGTTAGTTTCATCTGCCGAGGTGCTTAACAAAGTTACCATCCCAAGTAATAATTTGCACGTAACTTAGGTTTCACCCTTGACAAAAATGGGACCCAACAGATACAGGGTAAATGTTGTAAAAGGTGCAAAAGTGGGCAACGATAAACTCATCGTATATAATTCAGCCGTGAGTGTCATTTATTGTTTCAAGTGTTAATGACCACATGCAGTCGAAGCACTCTATTTAAACTAAAATAAGAAACCACCAATTTCTGTTAACCAGGATTTTGTTAACATAATGCCAACACGACAACGTTATTAGCTAGTTTTACTTTATTAATAGATACAGAGTAATAATTGAACTTCATAAAAATAATACAGTTAATAAAGTACCATTAAACTTTCTCCTAAAAGTTGATGTATATTTTTTATATATCAACACTTTATTAATTGATTTAATCTGGATAGGGCAGTAATTAAACTGACAAGTTTGTTGACAATGGTGTAGACAATACTGTTAATTATTATGTATTTTAGTCTATAACTACAACCAGTGTTAATGCACATTTGCATGTTCGAACTGTTGACGTCAACGTTGTCATGCTTCTCAAAAAATGATACATAATTTAGACGAGTCTATTCTCGCTTTTAAGAAAAATTGTGGTCACACTTACTTTTATTATTTTCCACCCCCTCACAGACAAAGACAGATTCTGACATTGTAAGTTTTAAATACTTCCTATATGAACATTATGAACTGTCAAAAGTTAGCATCAGTAAAAAACTTACCAAACTTTACAGGCTAATAAAGTATGATGAATTGAATGGAATATATCTCTATGATTTGTCGTTTAAATGTATAATTCGGCCAAAAAAAAATACATCTCCACTATTTGAGAATGACGTTTATCTCCACATGAAATGAGTAAATAATACGTATAAAATAATAATAGGAATTTATTGCTTGGTTTATTTGAAGCTTTTCTCTGAGGTAATACATTGAAAAAATTTTATTTATAATATTGTTAATTTTATCCATGGTATAATGGTAGATGCCGTATGCGTGATAAATAATAGATACAATAATTATTAAACTAAGTAACAATTAATACAATAATATAATATTGCCCAAATTATTATGTATTTTCTATATTATTCAGGTTTTACTTCAAATAAAAGTTACCTAATTGTTGTGTATAAATTAGATTAATTTTTAGAAATTATCAACAATTATATTAATTTTTTAAAGTTTATTAATACTTAGTGTATCCACGTGGAGTCTTTAAAACAGCCTATACCCTATTTAGCATATATTTGATTAATTAGGAAAATAATGTTTTAATCTTTTACCATTCTTGCAGACTGCAACTAGCCTTTCTGCAATAGCATTTTTGAAATTTATTTCGTTGATTTTATTGTTTAACAGAGCCCATAGTCCCTCAATGGGACGCATATCAGTTAAAAATTTACGAGCATGGCAATAGTGATATAAACACAGACTAACTAAGTAATGGAATAATGGAAAAGCAATTAGTAACCCATTTTTAGATAAATGCAATGAATTAATAAGTACTTTGTAAAAACGACACATTTTAACTAAATCCATAACAATTTGGCCAATATTATATAATGAACAGGATACATATATGAGTAACTTCGGACGATCGCTATCAGGCGCGTTCAGACTGCTCGAGAGATGGCTCTAATTCAAGCCTAAATAATATATATTTCGACCTATCTTCTTCGCCGTTCTACTCCCCGCTGCAGTCTATAAGCTTTCGAAAAGGTGTGCCCCATCGATCTGGCTCCAATGGGTCCGTGAAAGCAAGCAAGCGCTATTGTACAGTTTGCATTCATAAATAAAAACTACTCTTGTTTTGCTTAAGCTTTACAATGGGAGGAATGATAAAAAATAGGTACATAAAAATGGTTCTTTCGGAATAAAAAAAAAATCTTAACTTAATGTATATTATGATATAGAACCATGGCTTCTTGGCTCCTTATAGCGAGCTACCACTGTGTGCGTACAATTTTAAGATTAATTCAATTTTATTGCAATTTATGTACCGATAGTGAACACCATTTAAACAGTGTCCTTAAATCTGTTAATAGTAATAGAGACAGTTTATTTCGACCAGTTCGGGTTTTACAGCAGTAACCTGCAAGCGTTTAACTTAAAACTACACATAACAGCCGAAATCCACGTGCCAGGATAATACAAGAAATATCGTAACTGTGGTTTTCAGTTCGGAAACGAAAGTCGAATAAAATTTCAAATGTGTGCTATAATGTCCTAGTTTAGGGACAAACAAGTATAATTTGATAATGGCTGCGAAACTTCGGTATCCATAAATTGTGAATAACGAGACTGTTATTGGCGCCTGCACTTGGCAATAAGGGTTGTTTTCAGCGATGCATTGGCAACAGATGCCCACATATGTAGCTATAAAACCTATAAAATTTCTAAGTATTATGCCGCTGGAATAAACAGTTTTCAATTTTGCGCCAATACATTGTGCGTGCGGTTAATGCGGCACCTATACTTTATGGCTTTATACTCTGTTCTTGGCAATTTCACCGCTATCAGTGTTTCATTATTGGGATATTAAGCCAGGAAAAATAATTTGCGGAATTAGCGCAACCACTGCAATAGCAAGAGCAATTCTTGTATTTTATCTTAATAAAACGCCCCAGAGCTAGGCGCCCCGTAAATTTTATAAAGTTGAAAACATTATAAAGGTACAAGTCGTAAAAAAGCGTTTTAACTTTATTAATATTAATGTTCGAACAATAAAAGCTCAGTCTCAACTAGCTGCGAGCTATAATGTTATAGCAGGGCGAATGCGGAACTAATGGCGTAAAAGCAACAAAATGGTAAACATATTGTCGTTGCTCTAATTTATTCATTTCGGAAGCAAGATAATCCACTTTTCAGAATTCTGAACGAGCGATTGTTAATGGTTCTGTAAACAGACATTTTCAGATGGAGGAAGCACCACGCTGGCAGTTGAAATGATGAAATACAATGTTTTAGAGGAGTATTGTGAGGATATGTTTTTGAATACACTTAACATTATCTGTCACTCAGCAGTTTTAATAGCTACACTTACCCGAATCACTTTATTCAGTGGACGATGACTAACTACATGGCAGTGACCAACTAACAGTGAAACCTAAAATTATAAATTATAACAAACTTTGAATCGGAGAGATCTGATCAATTTCACTATTTATTGCGCCTTTCACATTTATACGTGCATACACAATAAAAATATAATAAATAATTTATTGTTATAACTTGGGTTACGTTGCATGAGTCTGAGCAGTCTTCCTCGCACCCCTTGTCTATAAACACCAGTGCTTGCTTTGTCAAAATCTCTTCAGAAGCGGAATTAGTGTGTCCTGCAGGAATACAAATTGTGTGAGTTTGTATAGTAATTTGCTGTTATTTGCACGAACGTTCAGCGTTGATTTTCAAAATCTCTGTAAACACTGCGACCATTAGCTTTGTTTCAGTTGCTTTCCCAGAAACGCAAACATTAGCGATTTTTAAATTAAAATACGTACAGTTCGTGCAACTTGATATTTTAGCACTGATATGGATTGACCATGTAGGCGCTTCATTTTTTAATGAAGGGGGAAAATTATTGTACAGCTCACACTAAACACGCTTGTCAACATAAAGTTTAGCATTATCAACAGAAAAATTATGAGAGCAGTTCCATTTGCTATAAAGAAGCTCGTGATATTACACAAACTACCCAACCATTAAATTACTTCCATGAAAACACATCAAATTATAGGATATCAATTTATTGCCGTCCGTTTAGGATGGCAGTAAACTTGAGAAATAAAAAACGCCGTATGATGCTTGAATAGACAGGGTGCGAATACATTTTTTAAAATTTAATTGAATTTCTTGCTAGATGTGTAGAAAGATTGCATCAAATAGAAGTGTATTGGGGACTAGTTTACCAATCTTTATGGTTAAAAATTACGGATCCATATGACAAGATAGCTGCTTGTACAGAGTGATTTTTTTAAACTGAATTGCAACAGACCCTGGATAACCTGAATCAGTTGGCAGTATTAAAGTGCAGTGTCAGTCTTTATCAAATTCGAGGTTAGTAGGTTAGGTTTTGTTTGCCATTTGACACACACTGACGAAAACTTAACCTGCAAATCTCGAATTTGACATAGACTAACAATACGCTTCAGTACTGCCAACTGATTCAGGCTATCCAGGGTCTGCTGCAATTCAGTTTTTTAAAAAATCACTCTGTACTAATCCTGATGAAGCCCTTTACGAAAGTGGACGAAACGTTGAGTTCTTCGATCTCAATCATGACACGGTCCAATCCCGGAAATCGTTTGTTACTTAATGGCAATGAAGCCTCAGAAATTATCTGTACTAATCTGTTGCGAATATATTTTTTCAATAGCTTAAATTCTTATTCAACTACTAAAAAATACCATCTTTCTAGCTTTCGGTGTAAGGCTAGTTTGAATTCTGTGATAGGTATATGTTATCATATCTCAATTCATGTAATAACCGAAAAAATGACGTCTACTAGAAGCGCGAAAATACTACGATAAGAATCTGGAACAATTTCTTTTAACGGGTATTCATATAAGTACTTATGATAAAAAATTATTTTCATCTAGTATGGCCATGGAATACTTCCTATTTTATGAATGCACTCACTTACAGAGCAAATGTCAAATTTTGACATTAAGTATAAACGTAGTTGCATTCATAAATTAGGAACTATTCCTTGGCCATAGTAGATGAAAATAATTTTTGATCATACTTTATAAACAAAACTAATATTTCACATCTCCAATCAATTACTACTAGTTTCGGTAATATTTAAAAATGATTAAAACATATGTTTTAGCCTTTGCTACTGTTTTGCTGATAAAGGTTTTCCAGCTGATTTTAAGCCAACTTTACTTTAGTTTATATGGGGTTGTTTGCTTAATAGTGAAACGTTCAGAAGCATTGAATAATTTATTAAGCTGGTTTTCGATTATAGATGGTTCTTCTATATGCTAGAAATCGACTGAATAAATCGCGACCTCATTTTAACCATCTTGCAGTTGAGCTACTGCTACCTACTATTAGTTTTGTGCGTTTAAAAGAGAATAAAACTAGTATCTCTGTATAGAGGATGCGTAGAACTACAATCCAGTTCCAAAACTAACAACCCCTTATCTACTTTGCTTGCCTGAACAAACAGGGAAATATCAGTAGCGTATATATCAAACTTCATATTTTTTGATATTCTCTCACGAATTGAGCACTTGTTAAAATCCCAAAAAGCGGATACTCACTCACCGCCTATGCAAACTTTCATTAATGAAACCTTATCTCGCTGAAGGTCACGCGTGCCACATAACATTTGTGATAAATACATATACAAATAACTTCATTGATTGATTTCATTTTTAAGCAGCGACACAAATGAAATAAAAAGTGTTGTTCTGATTTATTTACCAGTAGTTGTGTGCGAATATTTCAGAGCCGCCCTCCTGGAAGTGATTTACATTGGTTAGCGCCACTTGGTGACTATAGTTTTCTTTTAATATTTTCAAATATCGCAACGCTACGATGGTATATTTGAAGGCCCGCCAGCTAGACTCAGTGGAGACGCGCGCAGTTTTTCAAATTATGTGATTACCAAATATAAAGAACGCCAACAAGCTTTTCAATTACAATAAATATACCCAGATAGGTCAAGAACTTATAAACAGTACATTAAGTTTATTAAACAACGCTGCATAAAGTAACCGGTACAGAAATGCTATAATATTTAATTAGGCGTTACTTACTCGAAAGGTGCACTACTAATTAAGGCTAACATAGCACAGTTTAATTCGCAATTTAGGATTCAACCAATAAAATATACAATTATATACTAAGTACAGTTTCAGTTTGTTTCATATTGCAAGCGGTACAAATATCACTACCACAGATCATTACTACTTATCTGAGACAATCATGCTTCTGCCGCAAGCGAATCAAATAGCCCCCAAATGGGCTCAAAGGTGCTGCTGCAGGTGGAGGACGCCAGCAAACCTCATCAGCTAAGCACTCAGGCGACAAGGCTCAAAATCGAACTAGGCTCCTAGAAGCAAATGGGCCCTCCAAAGTAGGAGAAATCGCTTAAGTTTTTACAGCTTTTGGGTGACGCCTGGAGAGAATACGCCTTTTCAAGCAGAATTGCTGATATTTTGCAACCCCCGAGTGACGCTAGAAATGCCGAACGAAGTTCAGCTAAATATATTACGTTATCAAAATCGAATTGTAATACAGGTAATTGGCCAGAACAACTTTCTCAAGCTTTCATTGTGAAAATGTATTTTTTTGAAAGAAAATCCTAAACTCAATTTGTTGGCTTGGCCGTGGCTACATAATAATTCTCGTTAATCTTACTTTTATGTGTGCATGTTAATACTATAGATTTAATTTATACAATCCCAGTTAAATATTTAAACCGACATTTTCAGATAAGGTAGGTTCAACTACCTATAAAAAAATTAAACTCAGTTTCTCTTGCGTTTGATGTTTTGATAAATATAGTTGCTTTTTATTGACATTTACAATAACAAAAATTATATGCATATTTATAATCTACTCTACTATTTGAATAATAAGCATTTCTAATTGACACGGTGGAGTTCTAGCTATGCTTATTTTTCCGGCGGATTTTCAAACTGCATTTGATAACTTGAAATAAGTTTTGTGAACAGCCCATATGCAATTCAAGCTTGTACGTTGGAAAATAAAGACCAATGTGTGTCAATTGATTTAGAAGCTATATGGTTAACAATTTCTAAGGGTAAAATTGAATAGCTTCACTTACCAGAGATTCGTTCATTTTAAAGGTGGTGGTATTTTATTAATTTGACTTTAATAACGGGAATGAGCTTTTTCAAAACGTCTGCTTATTAACTTTTATGTTTTGGTGTAGGGAACTAGACAAAAACATGAATTGGGAATATATTTTTTTAAGATGTATACATAATTTTAATAATATAGAAGAAAGCACCAAATTGTTGCTACCTGTGAAATTATATGAAAAATCCGTATTATCGTACATTATATCTTATAGTTTTAAGCAGTTTTACGGTGTATGTGCTTATAATATCAATGAAGCCGTAAATTTCGGAAAACTGCAAAGTAAATCGAGATTGTTACATATATATACCGTGTGAATAATGTAAGACTATACATTGGCAACTTTATTGTAGCATTAATCAATTTACCCATGCTAGTAACAGTTGTCGTTTTTTCTGTAGTCACTGTGTTGTTATTTTGTTTACAAACACCATGGTGACATTAAGTAAATTCTATGTCTAATTTTGCATAATTCAGCCATGTCAAGTCTTATATTATTCGCATTAAACAATTTACATTATTCTCACTGTATATATAGCTTTAACAGGCCTTCAGGCCCATTGCTTTGTAATTTGTTACATATCTAATATATAATATATCGTACAAAAATGTTACTTTGAGAATATTATTTCTACGTTTATATGACATATTTAACAATGTAAAATCGTAATTTTTTTTAAAAGATGTGATCAAACCACACTGAGGTTCTATAATGTATGTACTCATTATATTCTCAAGGGTAACACCACAAGCAGTGGATATATTTTTGACAAATATTTTGTCGTTTCCATGTAAATTATTGCGTTTAAATTTCACGATACAAAATCACATCAAAAATGTCACGAGCCGAAGGCGAGTGACATTTAAATGTGATTTTGTTGAGTGAAATTTGCAATAATTTCTATGGAAATGGCAAAATATTTTTAAAAAATATATCCACTTCGAGTGGTATTTGGTACGACTATTTAACAATATTAATACATAACGATTAACTTTATTGAAAAATAATCCAACAATTAATATAATTATTCATTCTCAATTAAATTCAGCAGAATACTTCCAAAACACAGCATTTTAAATTTTTTAAAACAAGCCACACAGTTTGTTGGGGTTTGGTGATACGTAACCTAGCGATATCACTAAGGACAGAACATCGTTGCTAAGCGATACTTCGCAACAAGGCTATTTATTTTTTGAGTACGTACATTGTTTTGTGAATATTTTGCATGGTGCCCAATACTCAGTGATATACTGCTGTTATTGGTTGAAAAAAGCAAATGTCTGCAATGTGATTGGCTTAAATGTTATAGTGTTGAATAGTCTCTTATATTATATGCTGTCGTACTCTTGATAATATTGTTTTTAAATGTCAAATCATGCCGGTCCTAATCTTTGGAAAATATAACTGGTGCTTCGTGGTGGCTGTATTTTCATTGTTAGGGCTGACAATCGATTTAAAAGAATTATCGATAGTAACTGTACCATTTTTGTATTACACTTGATAATAACCATCTACATATTTGAGTTGGCTTTATTTCTTACATTTTTAAGGTTGAAAAATAACAAATATAGATACAGATTTATAGCGACGAATCTTCTCTTAATAATACAAATTTAATTACAATAAACTACCTTAATTTATCTAATATTAATTTTAAATGATTCATTAATGCCACCAAAATTCTTACCATTACGTTTTCAATATCAGTATTTTTTAAAATAAATAAAATAGCAAACAAAACCTAACCTGCCAACTTCGAATTTGGCATAGACTGACAGTGCCTCCAGTAATACAAATATAAGTTTGATAACTGTCAATACAAAATTTTTTTTTTTTGATATTTACTGAGTTTTTGGATAATAGATATTTACTATACAAGTAGTGTTATGTGGGTATTATCCACTAGAGAAAACGTTGGGCCCACGATACCGTAGGCGTGTGAGCTAATTTTCTCTTGTGGGTAATATCTCGTAATGCTACGCGTATAATAGATCTTTTCTACTCATAATATTGAAATCAGGCATTTGACATTGATTCCGGTGGTTGAAATCGCATTTCAACCACTAGAGATTGAAATGTTCCGACTACCGCGATTTCAAACTGTTTCACATGCAATTGTTGACAAGAGAAATGTCACTTTATGTTTAATTTTTTCTAAAGTGCATTAATTTGTTAAAATTCGTAGAAAAAATAGTATATGCAACTCGTGGCTGATAAAATTTCAACGCCTCGAGTTACTTTTTTCAACTCGCTTCGCTCATTGAAAAAAACCACTCTCAATGTTGAAATTTTATTTCAACCACTTGTCCCATAATATACTATTATCCATACCTCTCAATAAACTCAAAAAAGCATCAACTTTTTCGGTTGCCAAGTGACATCGCAGCAAGGATAACATTGAACATTACTGAGTATACCAAAACTCACTAGTTAAATAATGGTAATCAAAAAGGCACTTCTGTGTAACATTGATATTGCGTCTGTTGACAGGTGGTATTGGATTCAATTTTGTATGGCACCGTGTGGTATTAAAACACTAGTTACTTGTGAAAGTATAGTAAATAATCGATTTGGCCTAATTATGTCTTCGTTACGTTCTGTATCATATTTAGTTTTCCGTATATTCTTATAAAGAAATTAGACGTTAGACAATGAACTCTAATTACAGCACAAAAACTACTTTATTGATTATAAGGTATGAATAAGGATTTTCTATAACTGCACAGCATAAATGTTAGAAGTAGATATATTGAAATAACGAAATGAATTTGAAGTTTTACAGTATAAGATTTTTATACCCGACACCCCTGACAGCTAGTCAAAAGTTTATTGTTTGTATGGTAGCCCTGAGCAGAAGTTTATTATTCGTATCGAAAACCAATCGATGTTTTTGCGGTTTTTCTCAAATAATGGGAAAATCGTTTATGGCATGCAGCACGCACAATGCTCGGCAAATGTTTTTTACAAAAGTGTCTATTGATAATTTGAAATCGTGGAATTGAAGGCTCGAACGGATGTAGAAACTTTTAATTACTCCGTGTCGAAAAATGCACAGATGTTAGTGAAGTATTTCATAAAATTTCATTTATCAGGAATGTAATTAGCCAAACGTGCTTTTCAAATTTGCAAAACTGCCGTATTTCCACACTGGATCGATTTTTGCTCCATTTAATTTTAAAGAGTCTACCGTGCAGGCAGTTTTTCATGTAATTTGCTGTTCCAGTACTAATTAGCAAATTGACCTGTCTTACAAAACCACGATGTAATGTATTGGGTTTCTAATGCAAACGCTTATTTAGTTGATTATCTTTACTTGTTCTCATGTCACTCCATCACCCAGAAATCAAGGTTAATCTTTATTAGCAAAATTAATTTTGTGGGTTTATAAGTGGAAACCTGCGAACAGGCTTTCAGGGAATGATGAATGGCGTTGTTTTATTCCGCTTAGGCAAAGTTTTAAATGCGAATAAAACTTTTCATGTTCCAATGAAACGCTGAAAATGAAAGCGCGATTAATAAAGTCGTGCAGTGCGAACATTTTTCGGGGTGCTTCCGAAATTAAAGACGTTTCAAGTGCCACATTTTGTGAAATAACATTTCCATAATTGAAATGAGGGTGCGTGGACGTAGATATATGATAAATCTCGGTGGAGCAGCCGGTTGAGGGGATTATCAACTCTACACACACGGTTGGACGCTATAACGAGGGTATCTCGCAAACGACTGCTGCCCTCTGGGTTGCTGATGGCTCCCTCATTCCTCTATATTTAACACATAACTAGAATGTGTTGCATATTAGTACTGCATTGTGTTGACGAACGCGGAAGGAATTTGAAAGCAGACTTGTATCTGCTTCTTCTAGAATTGCTCGAACATTCATCATTTGTCAGAAAGATTTAGAGTTGGTTATATTCGAGTAATTGTGTGGGAAATTAAATGGACAAGTATGAATTGAATTTTATCGCTTTAGAGTGCTACTATCATTCAGGCTATGAAAAGCAGCAGCTGGTGTCTATATTGGAAATTGTCGTTATTTTATACTAGAGCTTGAAAATCTTATATAAGCGATTTTATCAACTGTAATGAAATAACAATATCTCGTTATAAAATATCAATATGCTGTAATTATATATTACGTGATGAACTTTTGTTACATATCAAAAGGGTTAGCCTTTTCCTTGACCGCTTGATTAAAAGACTAATATAATAATATTTCTATAAATTAAAATAATGGACATTGGTTTTTACTTGAATTAAGTGAAATTTGTGGATTAATAGAAAAATTTAAGAAATCAAATTAGAAACTTCTGAATTTATTTAAAAAATAAGAAGCAACCACGCAGTAGTATTCTTTGAACGTTTTCGCTGAGTGTAATAATGCTCTTTTGATAACAAATTCTTCTTCTTCTTTCCCAGTCCGTGTCAATACACTCCTGGATGTAGGCCTCTTTCATAGGCTTCCATTTCTCTCTGTTCTGCGCAATACGGAATCATTGTTTTCCGGTCGTCCACCCATCTTTTTTGGGGTCTTCCTATACTCCTACTTGGTGTCCTATGACGCCAATGAATCAATTTATTTGTTTTGGTCTTGCCTTGCCACATGACCAGCCCATCTCCACTTTACCTTTAGGATTTTTCTCGGGCAGTGTCAGATACTTTGGCCTGTCTTCTTATATCCTCATTTCTGACCCTATCCCTCAAACTTTCCATCGATTTTTGCATAACTTTCAGACGGTTCATGATTGTAACTGTTACGGTGACTATTTCAAGGCCATATGTTGTTACTGGCATAATATATGCTTGGTAAACCTTACGTTTCAAGTTTTTGGGGATTTTGTTATTTTTCAAAATCTACAGTATTTTTTAAATTTCCATTTTTAGCAAATTAGGTCGTACATAAATGCATTAAAAATTTGGTAATCATTTAGAGTTTATCTAACGAATTACAACTAGTTATTTTAAAGTTATGGAAAAATATAGTGGAATAAAAGTCAACATAGTACAAAAATGTGAGATGCAGGTTACATTATTTTTAATGGCAGGTTTATGGTATGAATAAAATTGATAATACTGGTAGAGTGGTAGATTAAATATGATTTGCAATCATGAAGACCTTTTCAATACTTTCCAATCGGTCTATAACAATTAAAGCTTTGTGTTACTGGCATCTACAGAGAGACAAGAAGATACGATATTTACAAAAATCTATATAAAAATAAGTATGATAAGGTGCAGAACATTATTTCTAAAACTTATTGCAAGTTAACTAATTGAAGTGGGCTGAAGTTTTAATTTTTTCAAGTAAGGTCTATTTTATTCAACAGTCTATATACAGGGTGAGTCATTAGTAAGGGAAAGCTCGATTGCACTTAAGCCGTTAAAGATATCAAAATGAGCCAACTGCCACTATATACAAGAAGTGATGGTGAAGTTTGTAAAATTATTTTTCGTTATACAGAGTGTTTAATTTTTTCAGGGCAGTATGTAACTTAATTTTTTAAATGGAACACCCTGTATATTTTTAAAAATATGGATTTATCTTTTTCTAGGACTTATAATAAAATTTACTTTTTGAAATTTACTTCAGCCGTTTTGAAGTTATTCGATTTTTTCTGTAAAAACGTGGGCTTACGGACACTTATTCAAAAAATCACAGGGCACTTGATCGTAGAGATATCTAATTGACGTTTTGGTCATGCCTAAACAACTTTTTGGAGTATCATTTGGAAATAAGAATGCTTACTTGCGTTGTGGGATTACTTAGTTGTGACACGTTAACTTGTTGAAACTTTGAAGGGCCATAACTTTATTTTTTCAAGTGGCACTCCCTGTATTTTATTACTTAGTCGTATTCAGCATCTTATTTTACAATTTTTATGTCCTACATGTCTTATGCCAAAAATTGATAGTTTAAGAGATAATTCGGATTTTTTGAAAAATGCACAAATATTTCATCTATACCTACCTAGTGTGCCTTGGAAACAAATGTTTACGAGTTATTGTTTGAGACATGTCAAAATTGCACTCGTTTAACCTCATGTTTTTAATTTGTCGGGAAAATCAAATTAACGAAAGATGAAATGGTGGATATGGTTTATGTATTAGGTGAAAGTGAGCGAAACACGTTACTGGCGTCTAGAATTTATGAACAAAGATATCCCGGTAGGAGGCATCCAAGAGCAAGAGACTTCGGAAATGTGCAAGCAAGATTTGAAGAAACGTGCAGTGTCCAGTATGAGAAACACCGTCGGCGAAACCCAGCCACCGAGGGTGAAAATGAAGATCTAGTTGTGCAAAGTGTTGTAGAAAACCCGCACACAAGTTCCCGTTCCGTAAGTCAACAACTGCAAATGTCTCAAACTAGTGTTTCTAGGATTATCCTTAAAAACAAATTCCACCCGTACCATGTCCAGTTAGTACAGCACCTAAATGAAGACGACTATGTAGCCAGGCAAAACTTTTGTTTGTGGGCCCGAAATAAGGAACAGCTGGAAAACAATTTTTTCAATAACGTGCTATTTACGGATGAGGCGACATTTAAAAAAGATGCAAAAGTTAATATTCACAACTTTCATTACTACGACACTCAAAACCCCCATTTCATTCCAACACTCGACCACCAACATCGATGGTCACTTAATGTTTGGGGTGGTATATGGTTGGTAGTAGGGTTCTTGGGCCGTATTTCTTCGACGGCCCACTGAATGGAGAATCGTATTTGCACTTTCTCCAAAACGATTTTCAATTGTATCTGGATGATTTGCCTTTAGATGTGAGAAGACGAATGTGGTTTCAACATGACGGTGCCCCATCACATAATAGTCGTATTGTAAGGGAGTATTTGGACGGCGAATTTGAGGGACGCTGGATTGGCAGGGGAGGTCCAGTACCATGGCCTCCGAGGTCGCCTGACCTAACGAAACCAGACTTTTTCTTATGGGGCTTCGTCCACGATCGGGTGTATGAAGCTGAAGTCACTACTAAGGAAAATATGCAGCAAAGAATTACAGAAGCTTTTCATAGCATTGACGCTGCCACACTTGAAGCCGTGAATGCGTCGTTTTTAAAAAGGATTGACGAGTGTATAACCCAAGAAGGGGGTCGTCATTTTGAACATGTTATGTATTTCTAAGTGGTATTTGTTATAAATAAATAACTCCAAGTTTCTAATTATTGTTTATTTTTGGGTACACGTGTATACTTCTGGATATCATAAAAACATGTTTAGCACTTTTCAGAGGTCTAACTTTTGTGCGTCTTCTATGGGGGTATCTATTACTTTCCGTAAATACCTCTTTTGTTAATTTTATTTTCTCGACAAATTAAAAATGTGATGTACAAGTGCAATTATAACGTGTGTCAAGCTATAATTCATTTGTTTTCCATGGCACACTCGGTAGGTATCGATGAGAAATGTGTGCATTTTTAAAGAAATTCTAATATCTTCTAAACTATCAATTTTTGGTATAGGACATATCCGAGAAAAAAGATATAAAATTAGAGGTTGATGGCCACTAAGCAATAAAATAGAGGGGGTGTAATTTGAAAAAATAAAGTTATGGCACTTCAAAGTTTCAAAAAGTGTACGTGCCACAACTAAGTAATGCCATAACACAGATGAGCGTTCTTATTTCCAAATGATACTCCAAAAAGTTGTTTAAGCATAAGTATAATCTCAATTAGGAATCTCTACGATCAAGTACCCTGTGATTTTTTGAATAAGTGTCCGTAAGCGTATGTTTTTACAGAAAAAATCGAATAACTTCAAAACGGCTGAAGTACATTTCAAAAAGTAAACTTTATTATAAGTCCCAGAAAAAGATAAATCCATATTTTAAAAATATACAGGGTGTTCCATTTAAAAAAATTAAGTTAAATATTGTCCTGAAAAAATTAAACACTCTGTATAACAAAATATAATTTTACAAACTTCACCATAACTTCTTGTATATAGTGGCAGTTGGCTGATTTTGATATCTTTAACGGCTTAAGTGCAATCGAGCTTTCCCGTACTAATGACTCACCCTGTATATCTTATCGTCTGCATTTTAATTGCAGTACTAAATGCCCGCAACATTGTTGCGTTTTTATGAATATATTGTCACTACTATTGGCCACTACTTTTTCATACAAATATAATCTTTTAAATAAAAATACATAAAAATTTGTTAGGCCATACTATATTTTTCAATTTACACATTTATGGTCAATGAAGACAAACAAGTTTGTATTTATATATGGTGCTTTGTAAGTAATAATGGTATAAGCATGAACTGTAGATTTTCGAGATGAAAATACACCCATATGACTTAGCAAAATTTTGTCAGCTACACCCATCGAGATATGGGGAGTTAATTCGTACTTAATAAATTCATGAAATAGGAAATGTCTTCCAGCGAATATAAATGTCGAAATATCAGGTATTAAACTATAACTTTGTTATGTTTTCTTAGGTTATAATTAACATTAAGCAAATATATGACATTAATCGAGCTATCACATAAAACAACCTATTCTCATTACACATATTTTTGAATGTCTTCCTGAATTAAATTCGTTAAAAATAGAATGTTTGAATCTAGTCTACATTTAAATAGTATTTTGCACAACTTTGTCCGCGGCATTAAAAAATGTAGTATAGTATTTTGATATGAAATATTCAGAGCCATTATTTCAAGATAACAGTGGTACTCATACTGTATATGTCACTAAAGTCAACCATTTTTATATCAAGTGTTTTCTCATTAAATGTGTTTAGAAAAACTATTTTGACTAAGGTGATATATTCCTACTCAATTTAATGTATTTTTACGTACCTACATTTGTTGTTGAAATAGATTGTAGTAAGACATTGTTTTTGGAAACCGGAATTGCAAACATAAGTCTGTGTGAGACCTACTAAAAATAATATTTACTTTATAATAACGGTACAAGAAGTTAGAAAAAGTGAGCATCTATTATTAAATTATTTTTGTAATTGTAGCAAATACGTTGTACGAGATCAAAATTATCTTAGTTTTTATAGCCCAGGTATATCATACTATCTTATCTTAGTTGCTCATGTCCATCGACTGCTTGACTACAGCATAACATTAGGGCAAGTAATTAGAATTGAGTGTGTTGAATTATAATTAAACTTAAATTAGATAAAGATTATAAAATCTCAATTGTCAATGATTTTGGCCATCATGTTAAACTCGCTTTTTTGCAAATGTAGCGAACAACACAAGTTAAACAGAGCTTTTGTTTAATTACTGCATATATAATAAAGCTGAGCTTTAAGCGATTCTGCTTTCAGTTTCTTCGTGGTATGCATTATAAATTTTATCAAAAGAGAAACTTTGTTTAATTAGTTTCGAGTCGCTAAAAATTTAATGTTAAGGACACAGCAGCCAACGGCAAAAAATTGCGTAGGGTAACGAGTTATTTTTTCAATTTGTGGAACTTAGGCGCCTTCTTCCTTAAATGTGAAAGTGCGTTGAACTGCGCACTAAAATAATATTTTGAGATCGTTAACATTCCTCTCCTAAAATTACAAAAATCTAAACACTATTAGAGTTTACATTTTTGGCAATGTTCTGGTATAAGTACCAAAGTACTGTGTAATGACGAATTCTTTTCGTAGATGCTTAAAGTTGCTGTTGCGTATTGGATCTAAATTCCATATATGCCCTAAAAGATTGGCGAAAAGAAAAAAATATTTATCTTTTACGATTTCAAGTATTTATTTCAGCTATAAAATAGGTAATGTATTTAAACGTTACTTTATAGTTCATATTAGTTTTTGAAATTAACCGATTTTTGCAATATTGTTGAATAGCTGTTTTATTAAAGCTGTACAGTTCTGTGCTTTTTGTAGAAGCTTTCTTGGTCTAGATGCTAAAATTTTTCTTGAAGAACTACTTTTTCTCGAAAAAGCTAAAATTAATTTTTGATACTATAAGGTCAAATTAGATATTTCGGTTGCTGTTGAGGAAAACGTATGTACCTAAAAAATACAAGGAAGTTGTTATAAACTGATATAATAGAATACGATTAGTGATGAAACGTTGAATCGTCTAAACGTTTATAGATAAATATACGTTTAGAAAACTCTGTCAGCGTATAATCAATTTTCTTTAAAAAAAATTGTATTTTTGTCGACGCGATCACTATTCGTCGAGTATTCTTTATTCCTTTTTGTACCAGAGATTTTAACTTAAGCTATAAACGAGTAGGGAGTGTATTGAAGATCGAATTTTTGCTTAGATTTAACTACGGCACTCGCAAAACAGATGATAAAATTGACAATTACGTGTGCATACAGAAATTACCCAGGATGTTGATATTTTGAAATGGCGGCAAGAAAACGAAAAATCTTATTCTTGTTTAGCATATCTGGTACAACGTTTATCCCAACATAATCAGTGCCATCGTAATGCGTATTTTTGGTTGCGGGTAGTCTGATTATAGTTATTAGATTAAGTGTTAAATGGACATATACGATAATAGTTTTGAATAAGAATAACAAACAGTTATAAAAGAAAATTACAAATAACTCTTTAACTTATCTTTGAACCATTCAACGTTTAAAAAAATAACCGTTTTCTTCATCTCTGCATTCGCTGTTTCAAATGCAACCTATCCAGTATTGTTGCATTATAACACGTGATTCAAAAAAATATTCATCAAAAGTGACCTTAGACAAAAATCCCATATGTCGCCGCTTGCATTTGGACCATTTGAACTACTTAGGGCCGGTTGCAGAAAGCAATGTTAAGTCTGGTGTTAGCTAACGCGACGTCAAAGTGAACAAAAACGAATCAAATCTCAAATGCTTATGGTAACTAATACATTAGTAAACAAAATTTGATGCGATTTTGTTCACTTTGACGCGATGTTAGCTAACACCAGACTTAACATTGCTTTCTGCAACCGGCCCTTAGTGTTGTATATATTCTGTTAGAGTAAACTCAATCACAATTGACTTTATTACCATTCCACGTTTCTAAATGACATTTATAGCAAGCGCTGTATTTGATGATCAGTAAAAACCATTACATAAAATGTACAACTTTACAGGGCTTGTCTGAAAAGTGGTTTGGGACTTGTAAAATTAAGCTGGCAGAAAGTGTATTAATTAAAATTACCTATTTTCTGAATACATACTGCACGTCGAGCTTATGTCTATCTTTTCTATGCTTGGTCCTCTGATGAATCTTATTTTGAATTGCCTGATATATAAAAAGCAATAAAATTTAAATAACTATAATAATATAGCACTTGCGATTGACTGCCAAATTAAGACATTAACAAATTTTGCAACATGGAAAGAATTAAATTGTTTTATATAAAAAAAACTGACAACATTCTGCGCAGCGATTTTAATCGGAAATACGATAGTAGCGAATAATTTCTGGTAATGGAAAAATTGATACACTTAAGGTGTTCACTAGGTGCAGCGATAATTCTTATAATAAACTATAATATGACTCCGAATAAAATTAATTTACCATAGAACTTAATAGATGATCCTAGCAATAACCCAAATTTACTAAATTTAATTTTGTGAATGTGACCAACTATACGAGCAATGGAATCTCTAAGTTTCTAGAATACTAATATTCTAGGAGATTCAGGGATACCTCAATCTTTAGATGGTGAATGCAAACACGTGATATATGGTTCTAGGAGGATGAAACTCCTCCCCATAATGCGAGAAATTACACAGTATTTGAAATAAAGGGTTTTATGCATAATAGCTGGAACTGTTCAACACAATTTCCAAATCTATACGTTTTGAATTGTGGTAATTTGATAATATTTCAACCAAAAAGTCTATGCTAGCCAGGATCTAAATAATCTTAAAATTTGGATGCGCAAGTCATGTAATTCAACAACACCACATATGTAAAAAATGCAGAGACATTTAATGATATCTTGATAATGCCACTTTGAATGGAAGCTAGATTTTAACTTAATTTATGGGCACCTACCCTCCCTAAGGCTAAATAGGGCTAATAGAACCACTTTGGTGTTAAAACAGGCTACTAGCCTATAATAAGAGGAAGAAGAAAACTTGCCTATTCATTTATTGTTACTTTGTGTTTATTACTGATATATTGTTGCTGTATACAGTTGTATTTTGTATACGCAGTGTCCGTTTTTCGAGTAGATAAATGCTTGGGGATGACGCTTAACTTAAGAGATGCGATGTCGGTTAAATTAGGTAAAAGTTTCTTAATTTAGTAGTGGTCTATAGTCTAGAAAGGTATTTGATAGAGCCAACTTAGTTTTTCAGGTATCGGAAACTGTAAATATTTGAATTTCCGTTTTTTGCTCTTGCGGGTTTTATATGGAATAAATTTTGAAATTCTGGGAAGACCTTCCTAGGGCCACTTTTTATCCTTAATTTTATAAGCTGCTACACATTTTTTTAAAACTGAGAAGGGATTGTTTTTCTAATTTGAACGATATATGATGTCATTATTTAAATTTTTGGGTAGGACGCATAATTTCAAAACATTTTGTTTCCTTTTTGATTGAACTTCTGTTGCATTAAGTCAGTAAAGCGTATTCTATTGATATGACTCACACGTGCATAATTGCCGCTTGTCGCCTATTCGTCAAGATAGCGGCCCAATTAAAAATCACATGTGAGTTAACGCCCTCAAACCTCGCATGCAATTTCTCAAGGAGCAGAAAAACACGTAATTACAACCATGTTATTCTTTTGGCTAAACAAAAGCCGAACGCCTAAGTTTTAAAAACAGCATTCGTAGGGCAAACGGCCCTAAAATAGACCCAGGCCAACAACCCGAGTTATTAGAATGTCATCGGCCGCTCGGGCTAACAAAGACGGCTTAAAACTTTCCCTTTCACGGGGTTAAGTAAGGTAAATAAGAACGAAGGTGTCAACTCAGAGAACTGGGCCAGCGCCGGAAAGAATTATCCATAAGGAGGTCAATGCAGACATGCCACGCAACAATTAAAGAAATAGCAAATAGCGCGAACCAATTAAATTACAAGTAATTTTAATAAGACTATAGGCATGCGTGGTATGTAAAGAAGCATAGTTTAATAAGGAAAACGATGGGCCAGATAAAAAAAGCCGCCGTACGAAAATAAGGACGCTAAATGCAAAAATCGATAAAATGCTTCAAATCAACTCCCGTAAGCGAAATTAGTTCATCCCACCCCAAACAAACGGACATCCGAGAGAAAGCGGTGGGAGTAAAAATCCCTTTAAAAAGAGCCGCAGCCGCCAGAATAACCATCTTATCGAGCTCTGCTCTAGGATCAAAAACCATCTTATCGAGCTCTGCTCTAGGATCAAAAACCATCTTATCGAGCTCTGCTCTAGGATCAAAAACCATCTTATCGAGCTCTGCTCTAGGATCAAAAACCATCTTATCGAGCTCTGCTCTAAGACCAAAAAACTCTCTCAGCTTGGGCCCTCCGGCCACTAGAGAATTCCAAAACTGCCAAAAACCTTCTGTTCGAGCTCTGCTAACAGAAGTCAGCCTTGTGACTCCTGGGATAACTCGAGCTATGCTCGTTATTGCTAAAGGGTGTCCGGGTTGCCGCAATCTACGCCTGCCATCCTCGCTGTCCACGCCTGGAGGAGCGTCCAGCCCCACGTCGAATCGAGCCCTAGTAGCCACCGACGTAGCCGCCCGTCTCAAGCCCAGGCCTACGCTACGCTATGCCCCCGGTCCTGCCGCCCGCTATGCATAGCCCAGGCCCCATGGAGAACCTCGCCGTCTCCGCTGCATCGCTCCGCAGCACCGCGACACGCTCACGTAAGTTCTCAGAAACAAACACAGCTACTCGAATCTAGTTCGCAGGAACCAACACATGCGAGTGAAGACAGACGCCGCCGCCGTCTGCCCCTACGTCCAGCTCACTGCGAGGAGGAAGACGCCACCCAGGCCGCCTCCACGTACGCTGCTGCTCCCATGTCCAGAAGCACGCACCCTTCCACAGGCGCCGTCGCCGCCTACACCTACGTCCAGCTCACTGCGAGGAAGATGCCGCCACACAGGCCGCCTCCACGTACGCTGCCGCTCCTATGTCAGGGAGCTCGCAACACGCCAAAGACGCCACCGCCGTCTACATGTACCCCCCAACCTCCACAGAGGGGAATCGCCGCCAAGCGACGCCGCTCGCTTGCGCTACCAGCTGACGCCGTTCAGCCCCGCCGCCACTGCATCCATAGCAGAAAGCAGCCCCACACCACCTCCATGGAGGAAGCAATTCGCCGCCGCCGCAGCTGCATCCATAGCAGAAGGCCGCCCGACACCGCTTCCATAGAGGAAACCAATCGTCGCCGCCGTCGCAGCATCCACAAAGGACGCTCGCCGCCGCCCCCTCGTAGCCACAAGCTACGCCATGCCAACCTAGAGCCCACGCCTTCCAGAGGGGCCTAGCCATCGATCATCGAGGAAGAGGAGGATGGACAGCCGCCGCCCGAATTCGCTGCCCGCCGTCGCCAAGCTCGAGGTTCGCTGCAGCAGCCCGCACCTGGAGTGTGCTGTCGTCAGACGCGTTCTGCTCGGCCCCAAGGCGCCCCAAGCTTCAGAGAGACGCTAGCTGCTTGCGAACCAGAGAGCGCTCCGGCCCGTCGCGCATCACCCGGCTCGACGCCATCCCCAGGTCGCCCTTGAAACACCAGAAACTCCGCGCCACGAAGAGGACTTCGCCTGAGCTCGCGCTTTCAAGCACCGTCGCCCCGGCTTCGCACAGCTCCGCCGAGGACGCACCTGCCACGGCAATGACGCCTCAAGCCTCCGCCGCCGCCCCCCTTGGCCTGCCGCCGAGGTGTGTCATCCTGCCTCCAGGTCGTCCGGAACGTGGACACCGCCCCGCCCCCAAAGGGCCTCGCTAGGACGCGAGCCCTAGGTCTAAGAAGTCCTGGCCGAAGTGTTCCTGCTGCCAGGTCGACCGCCACCATCCGCTTCTCGCCCTCGGAGATGCCCTCCACCGGGCACACACACGGCGTATTTTACTTTATTGTTTTTATATATATATTTTTTGGGAGTAATTATATAACATTGTACATAGTAATTGTAAATAAACGCACACTTAACAACCAATCAGGATCTTCTCCAGGAGCGCCAATAGCCGTCTTTCGTGGACATCCCTACCGTGAGCTAGCTTGGTAAATGGTCGTAAAAAGCCATTTTTAACCTTCGTCACGCCCTCGAGTGTGAGGCCAGTGTCGTATTGTGTTACTATGTTATTTTCTTCATAAAAACTAAAGTATAATCAAAAATTATTTTCATTTAATATGGCTATGGAATACTTCCTAATTTATTAATGTAACTGCATTTATGCTCAATGTTACACTTGACATTTAATTTTTAAGTGACTTATAGTTGCCTTCATAAATTAGGAACTATGCCATAGCCATGCTACATGAAAATAATTTTTGATCACACTATATTAAAATGAGAGAAAAATCGTAATATTTAGTATATTTATGAGCACTGAGTAGCCTTTTCTAATTTTCTGTTGAATTGAATTATTGAACACTATGATTTTCCAATTAGTAATAATATCAACAAAGAAGTTCATGTTTAATTTCTACAATTAGCTGAATACGAATACTAATTTCTATTTGTTGCCACCTTTAAATCTGAAATGCCACATTATCAGTCCTCTCTGCCCCATTCGCGCTCCTTATTAACGGTATTGGTAAATCGCTGACTCAATTTTTTGCCGATTTTTCTATCTAGGCGTTTCAATAATTAGTTCTTGTCACCTATGCGACTTCTCGTTAGTTCAAGTCGTCACACATATGACGCAATCCTGCGTATAAAATAATATAATAACGACCATGGCACATTGAAATCACAATCTGTACAACTTCTTTATAATATTTTTCGCGTTTCCTACAATAAGCCACATAATATTCATCGGCTGTGGCTTAAAATCAGGCACTTTTAATGTTATAACTCCAGTAAATCGTTTTACACAGAAAGTTTAAATGCTGCAGATTAATACATTCGAATTTACAAAATCTAGAAATAGACCAGGTCTTAATTAATGTTAATGTTGGTGAAATGTGTCTTTCCTGGCAAGTAGAAAATTAATTTAAGGCTTCAATCTGCTACCTAGTTCTGAAACGCCATTGCGTGAGGACATTATGTCTTGAACAGGCTGTATTTAACGACTTCTGTAAAAATGTCAAAAGTAGCCCTATTGCTTTCAACCAATACTTTTGATGCTTGTAGTTTGTAATATAAAAGTAACAATACATAATACTTTTAACGACGCAATAAACCCACTTTTCACTTTGAAACAGATAGCAGGAATAATAAGACACATAAAGGCGCGCTCAACTTTCCTCATAATTGTCCTGGAAATGTCTATTTTATTTTTAGCTCTGCGGGGGTGTAGGTTGACGTGGATATGCACATTTCTCGTAGCTTAGTTAATTCATCCCACTCTGCAACAACATGTAGAACAATCTCCATGCTCGTATGTGTATCGGTTGATACGAGTGAGCTGCTGCTGCCTAAAGCGAGTTATGGTTTAGTATTCCTGATAGCTGCAAGTATTCATTAACGGTGTAAGTCAGCCGCTGATGTCAGTGATTACTACGCCATCCGGCAGGCAATTGCAGGGTTATATACAATTACCCACGACTGGTACTGCACCAGGTGAACTAATTTATCTACACGTAACGTGCTCGGGTCCCCACTGAATTTAAACTTCCACATTGGCGCAACTCACTGCTGGAAGCAATGCCAAAATGAATTTCCTAGGCGAAATTACTCCCTCATGGAGGTGGCTTTGCCTAAAGGCCAACCACCTATATGAGCAAATCGACATATCGTGTAATCAGGCAAGGTAAATTACGATTTCTCTGTCGGGCGTATGAAAAGTTTGCATTTAAGTTGGGAATTTATGAACTGTAACCGACGGAGCTCTAATTTGATCCTGATTTGAGGGTAGATATTGAAAATATGTACTTGCAATGCGTTGAAAATTGGCGTTGCTGCTGAGGTTGGTAAGAAATTATTTGAATTTGACCAGATTGTGTAATTGCAGTAATGGAATAGTATCCAGTTTAACTTTTTGCTCCGATGCCATTTCGATCTTAAAATGAGTAACAATGTTGTTATTAAATTAGGGAAAATGCATAATTTTATAGAAAGTATAACTAAAATTAATACTTTTTTTAATAACCCTTGGAAACTTAAAATTAAAGAAATGTGGAAAACTGTATAACATTAGATGATTTATGAGTTCTTCGATCTCAATCATGACACAGTCCAATCCCGGAAGTCGTTTATTACTGTATAACATTACACTTTCCTTCCATGTTACGAATATAAATTGTTCAATATGATACAATATCATGGAAATATTACCCATTCTTCCGGTATCCCGGAAATATTCTAGGTCCCATACTTTTTACTATATTTTTCATATCGTTCTTTTTTTTAAATATAAGAGGACAGGAAAGTTATATTTTTAGTAAAAACTTCAATCATTTTAACAATTTGAGTACCTGTATCTTGTCAACAGTTTTTAATATTAATCTGCAGTCGTTACCCCTAAACAAGGGAACTCTTCCTCACCTTCGACGAGCAAAGCTAACCACCTACCCGCCCTAAGGGCACACTTTGTGGTTAAAACAGCTCACTGGCCTATAATAAGAGGAAGAAGAAGAATATGCAGTTTAGTAATCAATTTACTTAACATCTAAGTGGAATAATTATGATATCTCTATTACATACATAACAAGGTGGGAAAGTGCAAGCTCCTTATTAATACTTCGGCACAGTGTTGAGATGGAGTGGCTTTTGCCATTCGCTCTATGGGACGCCCCTTTACTTACAACACATTAATTTAGTTTTCCAATCTGTTAAAACGGTCTTTTCAATGTGACATGGCCGTTATCATATTGTGTATATACAGGATGCTCCAAGATGTTTCTAATTCCTCTGATGGGGTGATACATTACCCAAAATTTAAAAAAAACTGTAATAGACCATTGCCTATCTTGTCTACTAAACAATTTATTAAAAACAAGTTCACATTTATTAAAAAAATAATTGACTTCGTCTAATAATTTTAATCAACGCATTTGTGGACCTGAAAAGGACCAATTGTTAGATTTGTTGTTTAAGCAGATGCTCAATTATTTTTCTCTTGTAATTTTTCAAAAAGTGGTGACAATCTAATGCACAATCAGCCAAAGCATAAAACATAAACAAAGGACATTTGTTTTATCAGACTTCTTGAAAAGAATGCGTAAGAAAATGCCCACAGCACATAAAATTGAAGTTGTTTAATAACTTGGCTATTCGGCAACATAGGGAATTGCTTATTCAAGAAAAAATCAAATTGGGACAATCCACCAGAGGAATTAAAAACATTTTGGCGCACTCTGTATATAAGATCGCGCCATATGGGTACCGACTTCGGCGAAATCATTCGAACTGGAGACGGGAATTAATTATTGGGAAGCCTAGACGAAGGAAATCAGTTTAAAATCGAGTCGGCGATGTATCAATACCTACCGTTAGTCGATAGTGGGGATGGGACATAGAGCACCGATAATGTGGTATTTCAGAATTAAAGATGAGACGGGACAAAAATTTGCACCCACATTTTTCGATAACATTAAAAAATCTTTTCCGAACGCAGATTCGAACTCGCGACGTCTGATTCGGTAGTGAAGCATGCATTCCACTAGACTAACGGTTCTTAACCTCGGGTCGTGATCCACATTTCGGTCGTGAGCGTTTTTAAACTTAAAAAAGCATAAAAAAACACTTTCAATTTTCTAAAATGATTTATATTTTTTGTTGCAGTTGTCATGGTCGTGTGTTACTTTTCACAAATAACCTGAATAAGACAACATGAGAATAAAAGTTTAATAAGTTTTGTAAAATTTATATATTAATTGGTGTTTTTTGTGTTAGCATAAAACAATTAGCGTCACGGGCTTCAAAGGTGTCTGAATTGAGGGAAGCTGACCAAAAGGGTTAAGAGCCGCTACAGTACACCATAGCGACAGCTTAGTTACTTGACTGCTTGGGGTCTATTGCTGCTAACGAGCAAACAAATCGATATAGACAAGACTCTACATTTTAGAGTGTACTAACCTAACCTTAAAAAAATCTGGTGTGATACACGCACACAACTTCCTGTTACAGTGATCTTACAATTAGCCAAAAAATCGATTTTTATTTTTTAATCATTCGTCAAAAATTTTAAAAAAATACAAATTCTACAAAAACCGTACAAAATCGAGCCTTAGTTGAAGAGACACATTTTCTCTAGCGGTTTAAGCTCAATTAAAAAATGTAATAATATACCGGGTGTTCCATTTAAAATGGGAGGTAATAGAAAAAATAAAAAAGAAACAAAAGAAACCCATTTTAGAGGTATTCAACTGGAAATTCACCTATCTCACATCAACACACATTAAAAATGAAATAAAAATGTAAATTTTGAGAAAATCGAAAAAACTGAAAAATCAAAAGAGTAAACACTATACTGTACTTCCGGTTATGCGATTTTCTTCAAAAGCTTGCTGTCGCATCTAGATAGTACACAAAACTTATATATGAAGTTTCAACGTCATACCTTTTTTCGTTTTTGAGATATTCTGTTCACAGGCACACAGACAGACATACAGACAGACAGATAGACCAATGAACAAAAACATGTTTTTTGGGTTCAGGGGACTCTTAAACGTGAAGATCTGTTAAAAACTCAATTTCTAATTTTTGGGGTGAATCCAATACAAAGGAAGTAATATTACTAACGTCACTTTTGACAGCTGTTTGAACGCTGGAAATATACCTTCAAAATGGCAAAAAAGCTTATCTTATTTTGCTAGTTTTTTGGTTAGTGAAATTTTTAAGATTGGGTTAGTACACTGTAATATTATTTTATTTGTTCCTCCCTTTAAACAGCAATTTATCAAGTCACTGTATTAATCAAGAAAGTTTATTTTAACAAGTTACTAGCTTGTGAAATCTTTACAAGTTAACTGTCAGTTTTACAAGCGTGCTCAGAGATAAATGATAGCGTGCAAAGCCAGAGTTGTCACCTTAGTATGCGTCATATTGATGAGATTTTACAAGTTAGTAACTTGTTAAAATAAACGTTCTTGATTAATACAGTGACTTGATAAATTGATGTTTACTGAGGAACAAATAAAAACTATTAGTAGTCCAAGCCTGCTATGAGTCACGTTGAAGAAAGATAGACTCTTCAAAGGAACGCGACAGATGCCGTCCATAAGCTTTTTATTTTTTTACATTTATATTCTACACAAACTGGCATGGACATTATCCTACATAACATAACCGTTTTCAAGATACAATGTTTACATCCATCCAACGGGACAGTTTCACTAAACTTAATTTTCCAACTCCAAGTAGTTGCCATCTTTATAAAAGTAATGCAGTTTTATGAGATCTTTCATGTAATTTTAGTGTGGTAGTGATTGATTGAGCGGTTGCGGCAGAAACTGCGAATTAGTAAAAATTGTCGGACCCGACTGTAATACTTCGGCAGGTTGTGCCGAGGTAAAACATCGTAATTCAAGAGATTGGAATTTTTAAAATTGTATAGTAATAAATATGCTATGAATGTTATCAACTGCACTTCGCTCTCTTGAGTATTAACTAAATTGCGGGGAAAGAAAAATTAGTAAGCGTCATTATTGATTTACAATAAATTTTTATATTTTCCAACAATTTGCGGAATAATGTCACCGTCTGGCAGTTTTTCTTTAAATTAACACGCCAACTTTCTGAAGCTATTTTTTGGTTTCATTGTTTATTTGTTGGCTAACCCTGTTCTGTTGTACCTTACAGTATCGTCGAGGATATGGTGGTAAAGCTTCTTCGTCTACTTTTGTCTGCTGTGATTTGCACAGTTTGTTGTCAAGTATTACTTCTTTTTTTGTATATTTTTCTATAATGTCAGTCTATGGTACACATTATATGTTCTTCCTCTTGTCGTCTTTGCAGTAATTCTCGCCATTAATGTTGTATTTGTGAAATTCATGTTCAAACCAATCTCCTGACAAGCGTTTCTAATCTGTTCCAGCATAGTTTTTAGTTGTTTAAGATCGCTACTAAACAGAACCACATCGCCGTCAAATCGGAGATGACTTAGGTAGCTCCCATCGATGCTTATTCCATAGTTTTAGCAGTTTAGTTTTCTGAAGATGTCTTCTAGGGCCAAAGTGAACAATTTAGGAGATATAACATCCCCCCTCTCGAACTCCTCTCTCCAATTTAATTTGTTCCCTCTTCAAATCATCGTCGATCTTAATATACATGGTAGATTTTTCGTATATATCCTTGACTATTTATCACAGTGTACCTAGAATCAATCCGTGCGTTGTTCATAGCTGTTAAGAACGATCATTTTTCTATTGTGTCGAAAGCCTTATGATAATCGACGAATGCAATATGTAGTGGAAAGTTATATTCAGTAGCTTTCTCTATTAATGTTCCAAGTGTTTGGAGGTGATCCATCGTACTGTATCCTCTTCGGAAGCCGGCTTGTTCACTCGGTTGGTATGGATCTAGTTTATGTGTTAGTCTATTTGTGAGTAGAGCTTATAGAGGTGGGAGAGAAGACTTCTAGATCGGTAGTTTTCCACATTTGTGTTATCTCATTTCTTAAACAATAGAATCACCTCCGCGTTTTTCCAAGTACTCGGTATTTTCCTTTCCACTAGGCAGCAGTTTAAGAGAGGGTTTATTGCACATTGAAGCATATCGCCACCCATTTTCATCATTTAAATTGTAATGCCGTCTTCACCAGAAGGTTTTTTATTTTTGATTTGATTTACTGCTTTATTTATTTAATCGGTTGTTATTTCCGGTATTTCTTCTGATCCTACATTTATAATTTTTTCTGTTGGTATGGGTTGTTCTGGCATTATTGTCAAGTACAGTCTTTGATAGAATTCCTGAATTGCTTTTGCTATATCCGTTCTGTTTGTGACTACCGTACCCCTATTATCTTTGATTTTCAATATTTTGCTTCTTCCTCGTGATAACTATGTTCGCAAAACTCTCTTTTAACAAAAATAAACACAGAATCGTAAATTTACTATATGTTCTATATACAAGGTGGTCCTAAATTATGTCGAAAGGGCAAGGATATGATTTCCTAGGTAATTTTGTAAAGAGAAGTTTATTTGGTTTTCTTTTGTATTTTGGTTTGAATAAGATTCTATAAATACTTTTTCAATTTAATTTGATGTTTTCCTCTCAAAATGGCAACTGGAAAACTCGAACATCTTGGAATTTCAAAACTAAGACACTTAGGACTAAGGTTTGGTTAAACTTTTCTTAATCTTTAGATATAAATTACGTTAAACATATCACTTGTTTGCTGAAAATTTAAAACTTGCTATGTTCGGTTTTAAAACCGGTCATCCGGTATATATGCTAGATACTGTTATTAAGTAACTGTTTGCTTATTTTTCACTTTAATGATCACTTTTATGTTTAGCTACTTTACCAAGCTTCTTTGGCTTAATTTTTAAATGAAATTGTATATATCTCTTCATTTCTGTAACACCTTTTTATTTAGAGTTATTTCGTTGCACAGGAATTTTCAGTAGTACAGCATCGAGACTACACGAAAAACACACGTGACTTGGAGGTAGTACCACAAACCTACCTTGGGAGTCTAACACCTGAGCTTGGTTCACTCTCCCAATAAAAATCCACAATCCGAAAATAACAATAATTTTAGTTGGAACTATTTATGGAAAATCTTTTAAATCGTTTAAATGAAGTTTGTGTGTATTTGCTTTAAGTGTTATTCTTAAAATTGGTATATCAAATAAGTGCTTATGCAACATGGAATTTCAATATTGCAGATATTCTCAACTCTATTCAAATCCTTATACGAATAATTCGACATTCAACATTCTGTCTATTGGCGTTGTTAATTTATTCATGCTAAAACAAACTTTGAGTTTCAGTTTAATTATGTCACAAAAAACCTTTGGATTATCTTTTTGTTTTTACTATTTTTAAATTCCAACACCTATAAAAAAGATTTAAGTGTGATAAACGTCGAGCACGATGTGTGCAAATAACGCGTTTGAAGCGTACTTAATGAAATGGCGTAAACGAGACTGCGGCAAAAATAACTTGTTGCATTATGTGCTGTTTTTCTTGCAGGCAGCGCGTGCCAAAAGGACATTGCCATTTACGCTACTAAATTAGGTGTAATCTAAATTACGAGAACAAGTTCTTCCTGCTGCAATTTATGGAATAACAAGTTTACGGCATGCTGCCTCCATTCCTGCAGAATTTTACTACAGAGACGAAATCATTAGTGCATTGCTGCAACGGGAGGAGCGTTGATTGGTTTGCTGTATGCCAAAGCTTAATTTTGCTATGTCTACGTCTAGCGAAAATTGAGTTTCGTGCTAGCCGACTTTTTATTGTGATGAATCAATGCAAATTTTACTCTACGTTGCAGTCACGGTGAGTAATTCGGTATTCAACGTTTGTTGTTGGTATTATTAGAATATCATACCGGGTGGTCATAAAAATATTTGAGATCACGGGAGCCATGGAATTAGCTAATTATAAAAAAAATTTGGTTAGCATTATATTTCAATTATAATAAGTATTGGCATGTAATGTAATAAAATGCAAGGCTATTACGTAGCTATTCGTCCAGCTTATAAATTTTAATGTGTGTATTTAAAACGCTTACTAAACGCAGAGCCGGGCACATTACTGTAAAAATAATTAATTACCAATTACCGCCCAATGAAGTAGTTGGATTACTATATTTTCAATTATTCAAATGAAATAGTAATTTAATTACCAATTACTTGGTAATTGTAATGCAAACATAAATTATTCTTTCAATTACTTTCTCACTAGAAATTGTTGTTGTATATTTGTATTCAGTAGCATTTAGATAGCCATGTGCTAGTACATCCTTTTAAACAAGCAGATTGAAGTTAATAAACTGTTGTGATGAACCAATATGATATAATGAAGGTATTTGAAATCAATTGTTATTGAAAAAATAAAATATTTATACTGTACTTTACTCTGTAATCCGTACTTACCGCAGACCGCATCGCGCAGATGCGAGAAAGTCTTGCGTGGCAGGACCAGACCAACAGGCAGGTTGAGCGCCGCCTGCTGCCACGCGTTGAAATCGCCTTTGCAGGTGATAAAATCTCGTTGAGTTTGAATCTCACCGCTTACAATATTTGTTAAATTTAGAAAACTAATGTAATTCTTACCAAGTGCTTCCTTTTATTGTTCCAATATTATGTAGGAACGTTAAAATATATTTACCTCTAGTTTCCTTTGGTTTTTAAATTTTTTAGTGTAACAACTTTCACTTGCGAGGTATATTCTGAGTATAGCCCTTTACAGAGTTGTTTGGTGTATTTCTTATGGATATTACTTGCTTTATTTAGTGTTAGATGTACTTTTAAATGATGTATTGTAGTGTGTAAGTAAGATATATTCAAATATTTTAAACTCTTAATACGGTTGTTAAAATATAGTGAATTTAGGAAATCCAAAATCAATTCTAGAAATTACAATTTATAGTTTAGCAAAGTGACAACAAATTTGTAATGTTTTTTCCAAATTTCACGGAGTATTTGGTTTTGAAGCGGGTTTAAAAATAAAATGCTAATACTAGTTGATACTACACTCAGTTGTAGACCTTTCTTCTATACATACAAATTGCTTTATCGATCTGTCTGCTTCGCAGTTACCAGTTACCAATACGTTTGTTTACCCATTAAGTTCCAGCGTCCTATTAACAGGACACCAAAATACGAAGGGGGTTATGTAATGCTGCAAAGATTTTCATAGAGCAGAAGCTGTAAGCAATAAGGAAATGTGTTTTTACATGTAAACGCTCTTACTAAGAAAATACAATTTAATGAAAATTCCTCATCGAATACCAGCACTTTACTTTTCATTAATTTTTGTTTCATTATAATACTTTCCAATACGGTTTGACATTGCAAGTAGTATCTTAGTTTTACTATAAACGTAGTTTTTACGTAGGTTTTTATTGTAATTGTATGGAACCCAAAGCAGAATAATGAAGATGCCCAGGAAGAAAGTGTAAATTACAGCCTTTAGATTTGTCCGTGAAATGTCAAGTAACCCTTTGGAAATAATGTTTATTCGCAACCATATATGTAATGTTAACATTCCTGATCTCATTTGAGTGAGGGAAGTCGTACATTTCAGCCCGCTACTTCCCGCACTCACTTCCCGCTCAAGTGCAGGAAGTGAGTGCGGGAAGTACTTTCCCGACCGCTGAGTAGGTAGGGACACTGGGAATCTCGTTGATCCATTCATGCGCGTCACAACCTGTCATATCATAATATAATCATTTTTCCAATTATTGTTTAGAATAAAGTGGTTGCGAATAAAATAGTATACCTCGACAGGAAGTTTTCTTAGTCTCGAGATAATAGCTGATTTCGACGCTTCGCGTCTCAATCAGCTAGCTAATCTCTCGACAATAATGAAACACTTCCCATCTCGGGCTGTAATATACTATTATTTGCAATCACATTGTAATGTGTCAATTTCATGACATGACAACAGCTGGGAACTAGATGATCACTTGAAACTAGCCAGGAAATTATTACATACCCCGAAAAATATTACATACCTGAAGAGTGGGGTGTTTCCATGGTAACAAAAATATTAGCTACATCAAGATATCTATTATTCAGAATTCAATTGTAGTTATTTTTAAAATTAGATGATTGCAAATAAAATAGTATACATACCACGGTGGAAAGTTTCATCCCTGTCTCGAGATAAAGTTAACCTCGACGCTACGCGTCTCGGTAAACTACCTAATCTCTCCACAGTAATGAAACACTTCCCACCTCGGTATGTAATATACTATTTATACCTTATCATTCAAAATAATCTAATTGGTTTGTAATACCTTCTATATAATAAAAGTTTTTTAAGCGAAATTAGGCATTATTTAGTTTTCTACTAATACAATACATTCATCTATACCGGTACCGGCTATTAGGTGTGATACGGTTAGGATCCAGAGTCCTATTTTTATGACGGCCTATAATTTCGAAACTAAAGATTTGATTTTAGTTCTGAAGGGTTGGATATTGACTATGCACCAATTTATTTTATTACGTACTAATTAACCTATGATAACTAGTGCCACGCACGTATTTAAATCTTGAAAAAATATGGCTGCCCTGTGTTTTTAGATCTGTACTGGCAAAAAAGACGTTTTTATCCTACGCTACGCTATCAGAAAGCTAAATTTTCTCGACTCTATGGAAACGAGAAAGGGCAGTTTTTCGCGGTTAGCCAAGAAAGTAAAATGTTGTTGGTTAGCCAAGAAAATAAGCAGATTTATATAAACAGTGCAATGATATGTCTCTCGCTTGGACAAACGGTTTGACATCTAAAAAAATCTTGAAAATTTTCAAGAAGTGTCCAGGCGCGGCTGCCTGTCCATATCTGCTTTCGTCCTGGAAAATAGCCACTTTACCGCCTAGGTATAAAATATACTATTACTTACAAAGTAATAGTAAATTTTATAGAATAATAGAAAATTATTTATATGATATAGAATATTTGCTCACATAAATCTGATGTATTAATTTGTTTTTTCATTCCTAATAAAATATGCAAAACTACAGAAAGGCGTCTATCAATTGTTTTAAATCCAGGAAATCATAAGAAATTTAAGAAAAGCTTTCTAGTTATACTTCTTGAAGCCCCGATGTTTTCGAAGGTTATCAGGTGTATAGAAAGAAGCAGATGTATCATTTATATAAGGAAAAGGCAATAAATAAACAAGTTTAAAAAACTATCTAAAATTTAAATTTCCATTTCCAGTACGATGAGTCGCCTGTATAGTAAAAAAATTACAAATTTTATTGAAAAGTATGAAGACGAGCAGTAAGGATTTAGAGCCGTACGATTTTGCAATAACAAGGTATTCTTTACGATACAACAAGTCATACAGAAGAAACAAGTAACAAATTATTTATTATTTGTAAATCTTCAAAAAACCTAGGACTATGTTCGAATAACTAAATTGTGGGAAGTCTTACAAGATTCCTATATAAATATCACAATCATTAAAGGCTTGAAGAACCTATACTTTAATTTAGTAGCTAAAATAAAAATCGCTAATTGATAATATAGGTAACAAAATAAATCAAAATGTGGAAGCGAAAGTGTAGAATTATGTTTATCTAAGGTGTATTAAAAATGACGCAGAATGTTCATACCACGCGATTCTACGTTAAAATTGTTCTGTTACAAGCTGCTGCAAGCAACATTGTATTGGAGTTGGAGGGGGGGGGGGTAAAAAACCAGATTAGATGGGTTGCCATTAATGTTTAGATTTGATAGAAAACTACAGTTCTTGCCCGGGAAGATGTAGCAGCCAATTTATTAATTTGTTGAAGTGTGACATGTAACTTTTTCGGAATTAATATTATTTTTTTAAATAAAGGATGGTTACTGAAATACAATATATCTAAAATTATGTAAGTGAATCCATAAAAACTTTCTGAAATATAACTTACCTACTTGCAAATTCCTGAGGTTAGGATCTTTGAAATTGTTTACAATAACTAACACGTTAAAAAAATATGTGATATGTTTAGCGCAGTACTTTATGTAATGTGGTTATGATATACGTAATAAATAATTGATTTATGCTTTTAAAATGGAAATTGCTTTACATGCAATTTGAGGGCGCCTCCACAAAAATTGACGGATGATAACGTGCAAGCGTTAAGCAAAATGCCATTGGATAAACTTTCTCATAATTTAATATTACTGCGGCACGATCTGCCGAAGTATTACTTTCTAGTCGGACCATTTTTACCAATTTTCAATTTTTGCCTTAACCGCTGAATCAATCGCGGCCAAACCAGAATTATACGAAAAGTCTCATAACTGTATAAATTTTTTGAAGACAGCAACCGCCTTGACGGTAAGAGAATGTCAAAAATACAGTTTAATGAAGGCGTCCCGCAGGTTGGATGTAAACACGTTATCTCGAGAACAAGATAGCGTATCAGGATCATTTCTAACCCAGTTTGTGTAGAATATTAAAGTAAAAAAATTGGATTTTCAACTGAATCTGTTGCGTTTCTTTGTATATATGTATCAACTTGAATTTGGAGTACCTATAATAGAAGTTAAGTGGTCGTCCAACTACTCTGCCGGCATGGCGCAACCGTATATCGCATGCCACCGGCCTGTCGAACCTTAGGTAATGAATTGGAATTTTATTGGCGGTAAGATTGTTTTGTTGAAATTCTTGAAAAATATACATATACTACTGTGAGTGCAGTATTGATTCAGAAATTTGGTGTTGACAAGAAAGTATCACCTCAATAGGAATGGTTATCAAAATCTACTACATGTTTTTGAAAGACTGAAACTGAGTGAAGTAGCTAATGTTGTGTACATCTCAAAAGAGCTGAAATTTCATATGTTAACCCAAGGTCATGAAAATACTATTCCCACGATAGGTGCCGCGTTTAGTTACCCCCGACCAAAAAACTTAATCGAATGCAACTTTGACAAGAGTGAGTGTCTGGACCGTTTTAAGGAGAATGAGACTAATTTTATCCGCAGATACTCCAGAGACAAAAGTACAATCAAAGCAATGGACAAAATCTACTTATTCGGCTTCAATCAATTATCTTAAAATCAGCTGATATAGTGATATCATCGATTCTACTGCAATGGTTAAAGTCAACGAATTAAACCACGATTCACCCTATTTGGCTCTATTTGATTTTTACTTATTCCCTAAGCTCAAGTAAATAGAGATTTTCATCCGATAAAAAGCTTAAGATCACTGTCGACGCCCATTTTGCAAGCCTTGAGTAAAACATCTTCTGTGCTTAGTTCAAAGCGAAATGAACGTTATGTTAAAAAATAAAAATAATTTTGAAATCATACAACTCGTCTTTCATTGTTAGACATCCTCCCTCGTATCCTGCTGCTAACATTACTGAAACAGAAGACTTGCCCAATTGCTGGAAGACTTGATTTTAAAAATGCAAAAATAATTTTAATTAGAATAAGACTAAAAAGCCAGTAATATAAAAAAAGGTATTATGCAAAAAAATCCACGCAATTGATGTTTCTTCATAATTAACCACAGTTTTACGCTATAAGAATATTTTTAACATCGATGTCTTGCGATTCATCCAAATAAAAACATCTGGGAGGAAACATGGAAAGCAAGACATCGATACATCGTGTGCATCCCTACCATATAGTACAGTAAAATTGTCGTTTTACCTTAAAAAAATTGGCCGCGGCGATTCCTCTTGCCCAGTGGTTTAGGGTCATTAGACAAGAGTAAAACCAAAAAGGCGTCACCCCACCCCTTGCCAAACAGCCGCCATCTTGATAACAATTGAATTTGTTTTTTCTCGCGATCCATTAGTCGCACAGGAAAAGTTATTGAACAAAAAATATTGGAAATAAAATTCTACACATTTTTGATCCTTTCCGTGATACCGAGAAGTTAGTATTTAAAACGGTAGAGGGCGACAAAGTTACCAAAAATCTGTTTCCGCCATTCTAGCGCTGTGGGGGTGATTTTTTCCGAAAATTGCAAATGTGAAAGTTGTAGTGCTTGAAAAAATATACAGGAATCTCTTTTAATAATGTGATTAATTTAAATAGTCTCCGAGTGACAGCTTTTCAAAGTCCGCGCAGCGCGGAGAAGTGGAGAGATGTAAATTATTTATATCCCGCACTTATTATAAATAACGAGATGTAATGTCTGCCATTTGGTTAACATAAAGAAAACCATTATCGCTCGTACTATTATCCAATTTTAATCAGAATACAATCACGAAACAGCACCCGCAATCGTATTCACGGATTTTTTCCAAGAATTTTTCACATTGCGTTTATAACAAGTTGTGAGCTCTTTTTTCAATAAAAGTTTTAGCAACATTTCTATCATGGTCGATAATAACTCGGTTGTGTCCGAGGCTCCCAACCAAGACGAAGAAACAGCTCCAAAAAAAGAAAACGTGTCTGAGTAGACTACAATATGTCTTAGGGTTTATGCAAAAAGAAATTACTTTCAATATACGAGCCCAGAATAAAATCATTTGGCACAGTTAAGATTTTTCCGGTATCTTTATTTTGTACCCACAAAAGAAAATCTTCTTGGTCAATATTCTTACATCGTAATTGTAGGCGTTTTTAGCAGTATTATAACAGCTTTACCAATAACAAATTACAAAAAGTAGTCGGGAAACACTAACTTTAATAAATATTATACACCAAGTGAGTTAAACATATGTTTATTCACGAAAAGATGTTGAGCACACGAGCACGTAGTGCGAGTGAGATCATATCTTTGAGTTAATAAATGTTTAATTCAAGTGGCGTATATATGTTTTTATTCAATTTTGACGAAATTTTGAATAAAACATTTAAGAAATATTCAAACTAAGAAATAAATTTGCCCATTCATCGTCGATTTGATCTAAATTTTAGTAATTATATATTCCACACTACAAAGAGAAAAAATAATTGAATGTAAATGTTTGTAGATAATAAAAATATGTTGTTCTTCATTGAAACTTTTTTAATTCTCTAGTGAATTAAACTTTTTTAATTCTCTAGTGAATTAAAACACTTTTACTTCAATTGTTAATTATAAGCTGTTTATGAAGGTTATGGAGTTAATAATGTCACTTTAAACTGTCAAAATTGGATAAAATAAATTACCGATTCATTTCATTTGGCCCAAACGATCAAAATATAATTTCGTTCACCGTAGCATGTTTTAGTTGAAGTGAAACAAGCTGTTTGTTTTTTAATAACATATAGACAGTCAGGTGTCTGTATTATTTTTGCAGAAATGGCACGTGGTAAAGCAATTGTCAATTTGTTGAATTTTGGTCATTCCTGTGGCAAAATTTACAAAGAATTGCAATTATCATATTATATAATAAATATTACACCAGCAAATTTAAGAGCTTTACGGATCTGAGCCAAATTATCAAATTTAAGAGCTTTACGGATCTGAGCCAAATGATATCATTCTGGGCTCATATACTCCTTTCCCATCATTTTCATTTCTTTTACCTATAGGCTACCAATTTCTCGGTATCGCGGCAATGACCAAAAATGCGTAGAATTTTTGTAGGTTGTGAAAACCTATTCACATTGAAACTACTTGAGTGACGTGGCGATTTTATCTCGCAAAAGAGAAATGGTCACTTCGCTGCCCCGGAATATATCGTACATTTCCCACGCTGCGCGGACTTTGAAGGGCTGTCACTCGGAGACTATTTAAATCAATCCCATTATTAAAAGAGATTCGTGCATATTTTTTCAAGCACTACAACTTTCACATTTGCAATTTTCGGAAAAAACCACCTCCACAGAGCTAGAATGGCGGAAACAAATTTTTGGTAACTTTGTTGCCCTCTACCGTTTGAAATATCAACTTCTCGGTATCGCGGCAAGGATAAAAAATTAGTAGACTTTTATTTCCAACATTTTTTGTTCAATAACTTTTTCTGTGCGACTAATGGATCGCGAGAAAAAACAAATTCAATTGTTATCAAGATGGCGGCTGTTTGGCAAGGAGTGGGGTGACGCCTTTTTGGTTTTACACTTGTATAATGACCCTAAACCACTGGGAAAGAGGAATCGCCGCGGCCAATTTTTTTAAGGTGACGGGGTATTTTCCGACAATTTTACTGTACTAATATAAAAACAGGATGTTTATCGGGAATCCTAATCCTTGACAAAAGGAAAACGCCCAGGTTAAAATACAGGTCGCAAGTTACTCATTGGAAAATCGATGTCATTTTGGCAAAGTTATGTTGGTTAACCATCATTGAGTGCCTATTCACTTTGAAGGGCATATTATGAAATCGCATGAGGTACGCTGCACGCAAAAGAGTTTTTAATTGAACGTAGTTAAACGTTCAAGTATATGTATGCGATACTAACTACTTCAAATGTGTAATTTTATTACGTTTTTAATTATTGCACCTATGTTGGCATTTGATTTTTTGCTGTAGTCGAACGAGGTTAAAATATAATTACAGTAGCAAAATAAAATTAAACTCGACAAACGGGAATTTGCAAAACTGAGTGCAGCGTAGCATGAATATGTGCTGTAGTCATTAGAGAGCCAATTTCGCACCTCACAGACTCTAATAATATAATCCCAAGATTAAATTCGTGCTGTTTATTAGGGACGCCGCTTTTTAATTTTAAGAACATCCTGTTTGCTGGAAATATTAATTCGACATAAAAAGCGTCCCCTAATTGCGCCGTCTCGTTAGTTATAATTTTCAAATTAAAAACGAAACCAGTTAACTAGATTGATATCGATCGCAATTTATAAACTTCTATCGCTTCTTCCCTAGCGAAGTGGCTGCTTCACACGACATTCTGCAATTTATTTCCGGCTCCACAACTTTTTGAAAGCATAGTAAACGTTTCGTACAAATTAAAAGTTTCTATTTTCCTTTGATTTAGTTCCGGATGCAATTTAACTACCACTTCGGCTCCAAGCAATATATTCTCGGACGAAACGATCTTAAGAGTCAAACTTTCAGTTTTTATAAGGTTTATTGCTTCTTTCAAATTAATTCCCTGTTATTCATTCGTTACTGAAAAGGCTAACTTTACAAACACTAAACGTCATTGCAGAATCATTTTAATTATTTTCTTTATTTTAACAATACTAGAATCTTTTTGAAATTTATATTTACAACAATATTTCTGTAGTATTTTACAACACGGAAAAGATATCTGAAACAAACTTCAGAGCAATTATAAAAATCATAATTAGTGTTAAATCCTTGTTGTGACGAAGTGTGTTATGAGGTAACCAACATTATACATTATGTTAGATATTATTATAAATGTAAAGTAAATAAAAAACAAAAAAAGTGCGCTTCTGTTTATTAAACAAATAAGTTAATGAGGTGAATTGGTGATTATCAATTGCTTGGCAATTATTGTAACTGCCTAACATAAATTAATTTCAATAGGAATGGTTGTCGTATTTTTGTGTTGAGTAGATATTTGTTGCATGTTGCAATTATTATGAACCGTTAAGGTTAAATAAAGCTTTTTGTCCATTGTTATGAAAGAATACTGTCCTCTGTAATCTGTACTTACCGCATACATACCTACTTTGCACTTCTTACACAATAATTATTAGCAAGGTACACGGTACAAGGTATGCTGCACAACCCACAATACCACACAAGACCAAACCCATGCACATCCCATCGACAAACATACGCGTTTGCACCAAATATTTTCCTGTTTGCACGTGTACATGTCGTTGGAATGTCAAATGTTGCGCAAAATTGGCTATTATCTAACTAATAATGGGAAATTATAACTTATGTTTACATAATTTAAATTATATTTTATTGCGATTTGCTTAACATATAACTTAATACGACCTTATCTTATTTTTTCGTTCTGGACATTTAATACACAATCGAGATCAGTAATTCAGTAATTGAATTGCTACAAAGTAATTTAATTACCGTGAATAATTTCAATTATCACAAGTAATTTACATACCTGTAAAGCAATTTAAATACTAATAAGTAATTTAATTATTCAAAATTGGTTGAGTAATTGAATGCAGTAATTAATTACTTTCAAAAAGTAATTGTCAAGTATTTTTTAACAAAAATGGCAACTACCAGTTACAATTACCGTATTTTGAAAAGTAATTCAGTTCCAACACAAATCGACAAAAAGGAATTTAATTAATAATTAAATTTCAAAGTAATTAATTACTACCCAGCTTTGAATAGAATGGTCTCCTAAATTTCTTATGTGCGGATAAATTATTTTTATTGTCGACGCAATTGCTTATTATTCGCTCTAAAAGGAATTCGAGTAAAGATTCTAATGTGTTGTGTGAGGTGTTCGATATATTAGTTCTACTGAATATTATCATTCTGAAATCTCGCGATTGATTATGGACATTTATGTTTATACCAAAAAAATAATGTCGTTCCCTAAATATTCGGTTTCTTGAAATATAAGAGCATTTGTATGCGTCCACATAGAATAATTTGCATTGTACAAGTATTTAAATAAAACACTGCTTTAAAAATCAGTAACGGGGTTAAGTACTGCCACAAAATACTTACAAATATCTTAACGTTGCTGATACTTAACCTATAAAAGGAAACAGTAATGCGCATTACATCAATTTGCAAATAAAAAAACCTCTGCATGCTATAGAATTCGAACTCGCGCTCCAACGCGAACTCGGATTGCTAGCCAAATGCTTTAACGCCTCTGCGGCGAAAGCTCACGTACCTATTATACTTTCTTACAACTGTATATGTATAACGGACGCGGTGACGACAGGATCGATTCAGGGTTTTCTCCCTGTAATACAACTATGTCACTTAAATCATATGCCGAGTTTGACCTTTAAGTATGAACGTAGTTGCCTTCATAAATACTATACCATAGCCATACTAAATGAAAATAAGTTTTGATCATATTTTATTACGAACAGGGAGACTGACGAAATTGAGATATAGTATATTACGCAACATGTTTATAAAAGTGATGTTTTACTGAACAAGTACGACGTTAGCGAGTTCTTAAACGGCAATACGAGTTCAGTAAAAACACTTTTTTTAACGTGTTGCGTATACTATTTTATCGCATTTGAGAATGAGTCTGTGGACACACTGCAAGTATCTTTCACTCCAGTACACTTAGTACGTACTACACTGTAAAAGCAATATGTTTCATTCGACTATTTGTTGACACGATGAGAGAGTTGGGTAACATTTTTATACGGAACTGCTTCATCGAGGAAGTTCTTTCAAAATAAACTCAAGCAAGATTGATTCAGTGTCATTCGCCGGTTTGGTTTCGCTCTCTAGAACCAAAGATGGTTCTAGCACAAAACTTATCGTGCTCTAATGGTTTAATGTACGAGGGTTGATTGATAAGTAAAGTCATCTACCCAGTAACGTGGCTAGTAGTGGGGATAGAAACAACTTAAGCAACATTTGAGCTAGCTTAGTTCCACTTCACTGCATTGCGCCATTGACGAATAGCATTCGTTACTCATGAGTTCTACTTCTGAATCGCGTACAAAGCAGTCATCAGTTATATACTACAAGTTTCCAACGCAATCGATATTTACCAAAGTATGTAAGAAACTTACTGCGATGACTGTATGGATGTGCCAAACCCTGCAGTAAAAGTGAGATGTGTGTTTGATGAGTAAAGACAGGACGACCGTTAGACTAAGCAGCCGTTAGTCAATACGGAGTGCTGCATCCGCGTCCCGCTCGGGCAAATTAATACGACGTTGTTGGAACGCACTCAAAAACATTTCCAGAAAGAATTAATGCTCTTTTGAGATTTATATGTGACAATTTTTTGGTACGGAAGGGGAGTCATTTACATGGAATAACTGCCAAAGGGGGTGACGGGTACGTCGATCAAGTGTTGTGAAAGCGTGCAAGCAACGTATCCCCAGAATAAGGACATTGCAGATAAGAAATAATGGTAACAGTTATTGCACACCCTTCGTACAACCTCGATTCGGTTGTTCCTGAAATCGAAAGAGGTGTTGAAATGTTAACATTTTTCATCCTATGGCGAACTTAAAATTGCTGTGGGCCATTATATGGTCATCAGACTATAAACTTCCATGGGTGAAACGAAAAAGTGGATAGAACTTTGGAAAAATGTACATTACTAACAGAGCTGGGCAAATTACTTTGAAAAAGTAATAAATTACCAATTACCGCCCAATGACGTAACTGAATTACCAGAGATCCAAGTACTGAAATGAAATAGTAATTCAATTATGAATTACTCGGTAATTGTAATTGAACTACATAAATTACTTTTTCAATTACTTTCACTAGACATTGTTCTATATTTGTATTTAGCGGTATTTAGATACCATGTGCTAGTACAATGTAAATTGGAAGCAATAAATAATCATTACTAACCAATACCGTCTAATGAATGTAGTTATCGTCAATTGTTATGAAAAATTAATAAATATTATACTCCAAGTGAATTAAACATATGTTTATCCACGAAAAGATGTTGAGCTCACGAGCACGTAGTGCGAATGAGATAATATCTTTGAGTTAATAAATATGTAATTCACGTGGCGCATATATCTTTTTATTCAATTTTGACGAAATTTTGAATACAAAATTAAAAATACTCAAATTAAGCTATAAATTTGCCCATTCATCGTCGATTTCATCTAAATTTTAGTAATTATATATTACACACTACAAAGAGAAATAATAATTGAATGTAAATATTTGTAGAAATAATAAAAATATGTTGTTCTTCATTGAAACTTTTTTAATTCTCTAGTTAATTAAAACACTTTTATTTTACTTGTGAATCATACTCTGTTTATGAAGGTTGTTATGGAGTTAATAATGTCACTTTAAACTGTCAAAGTTATGGCGTGTTTGAGACGAGCGTTAGCGAGTACTTAAACGGCCATACGAGTTCAGACAAACCACTTTTCTAACATGTTTAGTATACTATTTTATCGCATTTCATAAGAAATGTAAAACATTAAATTTTTTCATACAAGTGACACTAACTGTCAAAACATAACCAAGATGAGCATAACTCATTCCTATGTACTATAGTCCCTTTATTTACAAATAGTAGCGACATCCTTTGATGTTGCCGCTGGGGCAAAATCACGTTGGTATCCCTTCTAGCATATTTAAAAATCGCCTAGGAAGTTGTATAATTAATTAAAATGTGACATTGACAGTTGTCATGTTTTTATTCATTCTTCTCTTCGGGGGCTAATTCGAAGTCGAGGACGTGGAAATGCCAGGGTGTTGTGTCGATAAGTGCAAAAATGGCAGAAAAGGATTGCAGGTATTCAGATCTGTTATTTTTTCACTGTTTAGACTGAAATTTATAGTTTAGTAACTTTTTGTATTTTTATGTTTGCATCAGGTTTGCTCCACGATGTCGCTACTATTTGTAAATAGACGGGCTATACTATGTACTAAATCACAATAAGCAGGCTCCAATTGATGTTATGCGTTTGGCAGTACTGAAGAGTGTTGTTGGTGACACTGTAAGTCTTTGTCAAATTCGAGGTTAGCAGGTTAGGTTTTGCGTCAACCTGTGTCAAAACTGACGCAAAACCTAACCTACTAACCTCGAATTTGTAATAGACTTATGTGTCACCAACAACGCACTTCCGTATTGCCAAACGTAAAACGAATCGCCGTTGCTAGGGATAAAAGTGTTGCTAATGATAAAAGTACCACATTTATTATCGATTTTGAATGAAGAAATGTAGTACATTTCCAAATGAAATGCGATAAATATTTTATCGACTTAACTCTGTAATGCCGCAAATGTATTTTTCGCTTCTTACACAATAATTAATATTTCTGCGATTAATAGACCTCGCGCAAATTCGTATATCATACACCATAAGCTCAGCCCCTGGAAGTTTTTGGTAGATACTGACTTTGGGGTTTCACTTTTGGAGTCTTTGGGCCTGCTCATACCGAACGGTGCATCGCAGTGGAACCAAAGTCTGTTCTGTACCATCGCTCTAAAGCTTCATAAAACACCTTCGTAATTTTTCATGGAAAAGGGTTTGTATGAAATGTGTACGTCCCCTTTCCCCAGATATCACCCTTCCTGGAATGTTTGGGTAGATAGTGACTATGCGGTATTACTTATGAGTAAGAGGGAAACCTTGTCTGTGAAAATGATCAGAATCTTTAGAACCATTTTTAAGCAAAACATTTTTTGTCGTTTTCAAACTTTTTTGGGGTATTTCGACTTCTTGACAACGTGCAAAAACCTAGCTGTTATCTGAGTGGTCATAGAAAATCATAAATTATACTTATATTGCTCCAGGAATGCTCTATTGCGATTTGCTTAACATGTAACTTAATAAGGCATTATCTTATTTTTGTGTTCTGGAGATTTAATACCCAATCGATGTCAGTAACTTAGTAACTGAGTTACTAGAAAATAATATAATTACTGCGTATATAATTTCAATTGCCACTAGTCATTCCAATACTACTTGTAAAGTAATTTAAATACTTTAGAGTAATTTAATTACTGAAAAGTAATTGAGTTATTGAATGTAGTATTTAATTACTTTCAAAAAGGAATTGTCAAATAATTTTTAACAAAATTTACAATTACCAATTACAATTACCGTATTTTGAAAAGTAATTCAATTCCAAGACAAATCAACAAAAATGAATTTAATTAGTAATTTAATTACAAAGTAATTAGTTACTGCCCAGCTCTGATTACTAATTTAGACTACTACGTTAAAAATGGACTTGTCAGTTGTATTATTTAATTTGGTCTCAAACCTATATTTTAGAAGATTGGGAACCTTACTTATCAATCAATCTTCGTAAATATCGTCGCATAACTTAAACATTTACAAGCTCTATCATTTTGTAGTATTATATTAAAAGTAAGCAGATACATTATTTAATTCTGAAAGACTATGTTTCGCCTTCATAATATTATAAATTATTGTAGCTCCAGAGGGCTTTGGAGATTCCCGTCTTTTTGTAGAGCCCTTCTGTTGTATGTGTGTATGAGATGTCTATCCAGTATGCACTTTATACTTTATACACAGAGAAGTGTGAAAGGTTACATAGGTAACACACTTGCACCACATAGCGTTATAAAAGAGAAATATTCGGTAAGCAATTATATTCTTGCAATTTAGCAACAATACAATTTTGAAATGGTCGACAGTAGTTTAGTTTTCCAAGGCACCTTGGACGTACACTGGCTTGAAAAAAATCGCTACACTTTAAAAATCCAGTACTTTTATTTAGGCCATAATTATTTGCTACTGCTGTTACAGAGGATATCTCCTATAATTTATCAACGCTAAGAATTCTCGCTTTTTCTGTCAATCTTGGCATTTAACGTTTTTGACACTGGCAAATGGGAAAATTAAGATAGACTTAATATAACGACGAATAGATGTACGCAATTTTTTTTGCAAGTCCGTGTGCAATCATTTATAATCACTCTGTACGGATTTATTATTAGAAAAAGTACAAATAAAAGGCAGATAGCAGAAACAACACGACGTGAATATAATTTCTAACAAATTGTATTAATCCTGGTTACTTCACCTTTAATAATTTTCGTTGCTCTGGTATCATTGTCGGCGTCCTTATAACTAGCGCTCTTTTATCGTTGATATTTATAACATACAATTTAATAATATAGGAATATACAGGGTTTTCATTAATTCCCATTTCCCACGTTACTAAATTTAAATTTGCCGCTATAAATTTGTTTTTCGAAGGGTAATATCCCTAAACAAATTGCCAAATCTTGACCTTCCGCGACATAGACGTTCGTCACATCTAACCTCTACACTTCATACGTTTCGCTTTGCTGTTTAGAAGTTATTGGATTGTATTTGTAGAGTCGACATCGAAAAACAGTTCTTTTCAGAACTCTGAAATTACCTGGATATTTGGATGTAAGTAAATTGTAAAGTTGAGATATTTATTACTACATATAACCTAAAATAACAGTTTCCAAATTTGTTAGTAGTTAAAATTCATATTATTAATATAGATAATAATTAAATATGGCAATAAATCATTAGAAAATATATACTTTGTTTAATGTGCAGAACGGACCTAAAAGAAGAATGGTTTTTACACCGGGGCAGGATGCTTTTTCGTAGTGGTACAAGAAATGCCGATGAAAGTTGGAGCTATTCATTGCAGTCCTGCATCATTGAGCAATTTATGAAGTGTTTCCGGCAGCAAACATTGCTTACGATACCTTTAGGAACCACAAACAGGTGATTGTTCAATGGTTCCAAGAGAAAAACTGCATAATTGGCCCTATATTTTTCAGAGACACGATTAATACAGAACGATATCGTGCCATTTTGCAGCAGGCAATAGATGAAATGCACGATGATAAACTCCAATTGGGTTATTGTCAACAAGATGGTGCCACAGCGCACACAGCAAATTCAACTCTAAGATAAATACTTGCAGGAGTTTTATGGAGACCGTGTAATTAGTAGAGGTTTATGGCCTCCCAGAAGTCCAGATCTTAGTTCATTGGACTTCTATTTATTTGGACGAATTAAAGACAACATATTTAAGAATCGCCTTCACACACTCGAGGAGCTCCAGCAATTCAGCAATAAATACGGAATATAACGCCTAATGAACCAGAGGCTGTTTTTTATTCTATGAGACGTAGCATAAAATTATGTTTAGAAAGGGAAGCTGAACATTTTCAACACCTTTTGTAATTTTATATTTTATATTTACAGTTTCCAAACGTTATTCTGTAGTTTGCGTCATGTCCTGTGTTGCTTGATTAAAAAATCACTGGCTTTTGCTCCCAATATTATTCTCGTATATTTTGTACCATCTTTTTCGATATAATAAAATAAATAATTTATATTTTGTTATTTTATGAGGATAAAATGATTCGCAACCATCATTAATTTTTAGAAAAAGAAGCTGGGGATGTTCAACCCCTTTTTGACTTTAATTTTTGTATTTTATGTTTTCAAGCGTTACTTAGTCTGTGTCGTGTCTACGCCACTGATAATTTTGTGGTACTGTATTTAGGGAGTACTGCCAATCGTGTAAGTTTGGTTGCCTAGCATTTAGGGTGAATACATGGTCACGTGGGAAATGGAAATTAATGAAAACCCTGTATTTCACACTCAATAAAATGTTGTTAATACGTTATAAGCATTTGTTCTCGTGAAAACAAAAGCCTAAAGTTTCTTCTTGGCAAGCATATTCCAAACAATAGTAGTCACGCGTTTGTTAAACTTAACCATTATGTCCGATCTTTGATTGTTGCTCGTTCTTAGCGTTGAACTATAGATACGATACTTCCCTGTTTTCGTAACTTGTGCGTGTAAAGTTCGCTTCATTTCTCCCTCCCATTTCCTTATTCCTAAGCAGCCCGCGGCCAGAGATATCGGGAATTCCATTTCCCTCCCTGTCCTCCCTATGACGGGATGTAAGCAGATTACACCGCTAGAAATAACATGGATTTCTGTAAACACCATTAAAAGTAAAAATGTAGAAATGCGGTTTATCTCCTCGTACCCGAGCTGTTTGCTTTGACGTCTTACTGCAGATTTTTACCTTTCTCTTACTTCGGGGTGTATCCTCTGTACTTGCCCTCGCTTGCGTGGGGAATTTTATTAGGAATAATTTCAGAACTGCGAGCGCTTGCTTGTTGAAAATGAAACTAGCATCTGATGCTCTACAATTTTATCAAGCGTCAGATGAAACTAAACCTAATTATCTCAAATTAACTATGCATAGTTAACTTCCTGCATCGCAGTTTCGCCAGCTTTCAGCGCATATCTCTCGAACTGGTGTTGGTTAAGTTTCTACACATTTGTTAGGTACGCCCTCTAAATTGCACTTAATTAATACTGAGAGTAACTCACTGTATCTGTAACTACAACGGAGTAACTGAAAAAAGGAGCATTAAGTGTTGGTGAAACAAAAATGTTAATGTTTTTCAATAATTTAAGTTTCTATCGATTTTGATCCTAGTGTTCTTTGTAAATTATTAAACCATCTATGATTAAATTGAAATTGTAGAATATGCATATTAGTAATTATTTAAAGTGCTTTGATTAAATTGAAATTTTAAAATATGCATATTAGTAATTATTTAAAATGTAGTATATTTTGATTCAACTGTATATAGTGTGTCTAGGATAAGGAGGGCCAGTATGGGGATCTCGTTAATAGTAAGAAATACAAATTTGGTTAAATGGGAAAAAAGTTGCGTAATTAAAGAACTAACAAAATGACGCTTAAAAATCCTTGATATCATTTTTCGTTTTTGAGTTAAATTTTCGAATTTTCAATTCTACTTTTTTTTACTTTAATATTAAAATTAGAGCAAAACTGATAAAACTTATTTATTGCAACTATATTACGTTATTAATTTTTATATCTGACGTTTCGTCTTCGAGCAGCCATCATCAAATTATTTTTTTAATACAGACCTAATTTATTATGCCAAATTTTAGAAGCCTCTTTCATTCTGAATTTAACAATACACCACATGTAATGTTATAATTACGTTTCGGGTAATTTTTTACCATCTTCAAGAACTTTTTGTATACGGACCTGTTTCCTAGAGCATTTTATACGTTGTTTCAGCAATTGCAATTTAAAGAAAGAAGTAATGAGCCACAATGAATGTTTTTAATCCTTAATAATCTCGTATGGTCTTGGAATGCAAATAATGTTCAATAGTAATTAATTAATTTATTGATTATTATCTTTCTTACTTATAAACAACAACTAAAATTATAAATAAAAATATCTAATGTGGCTCAATACTTTTTTCGTTAAATTACAAGAATTTAAAAAAATTTAAAGAAATTACATCATCAAGAAATTTTTGGCTACTGGCATTTCATACGTTGTTTTAGCTTTGTAATTTAAAGAAATATGTAATGAGCCACACTGGATGTTTTTTATTTATAATTTTAGTTATTGTTTATAAGTAAGAAGAATAATCAATAAATCAATTAATTATTATTGAAAAGTATTTGTATTCCAAGATCATAAGGATTAAAAACATCCAGTGTGGCTCATTACTTCTTTCTTTGTATTACAAAAGCTGAAACAATGTATGAAATGCTTTAGGACACAGGTCCGTTTCCGTTTCCGGTGGGTGAGGATGTTTTGAAAAAATACAAACAGCTGGTTAATGCCAAAATGTTTTTGCCTTAGAAATTTTACAAATCCAATAAATTTCGAAGTAAATCTTTGATATATGAACGACGAAAAAAAAAGAGCTTCTACTATTAATATTAAGGAAGATATAAAAACATTTCTTGAAAATGACGATAATAGCCGGTTATGCCCGGGTAAAAGTGATTTTGTCAAACTTAAGGGCGTTAAACAGCAAAAACAATATATTGCAAAATTTACATAAGCGATTCTGTCGGACAACAGGCAGAAAAATACATTGCTTCACTTTTTGCAGGTTACGTCCCTTTTGGATTGTACCACCAAAAGTGGGTGCAAGAGATACATGCTTATGTATTAAACACGAAAATATTAATTTGGTAGTTCAAAGTCTTAAGTTTTTAAATGTTAATGAAGAAAAATGCCCACGAGGCTTAGTCAAGTCTTTATGTTGTCTTGAAACAACGGAAAGCTGTTTAGAAAGAACTTGCAGCAATTGCAAAGAAATAGTATATTGTATGTTAAGAGCTGAAAGTGCATTCTTGCCGCTTGCGCATGAATATTGCTAGTTGAGACGAAGTCGAAACCAACAATCATGCAAAAGCGGCAAGCGCACTTTTAGCTCGAAACATACATACTATTTTTTCGACGACTGAGGAAAATATCAAATTTCGTTTTATCGCAAAAATTAATTGACAAACAAGTTAACATTACTCGCGCAGTCTATATGACATGTGACGCGATTATTTCCACAAATGACGGGCGTTGTCAAGGAAACATTAGGACGTGGCTACCTATTTTGTTCACGCGGAAACCCAAAACGCTCGGCGAGCGGCAAAAAGATGAAAACGCACGCTCAGCGGAAAATGTCAACTTTCTGTTGTCAAATGACAGTGAGAAAAATCTACTTTCGATGTCAGTCGTCGAAAAACATTATTACCTACCGAGAATGTGATCTGCCCCAACCTTGTACTTATTTTAAATGGGTAACTAAGGAGGAAAAGCGTATTAGTAATAAATTTCATTCATCTGTCATTTGAGAAATATTAAACACCAGTATGAAGCAATTACCAATTTAAAATGTAACATGGGCATAAATGACATGCTTCCCCATATAGACTTTTCCGAGAACTTCAGTTGCAAATATTCAAGTGAACTTAAATCTGTGCGCTTTGGAGCCTCCAGGCAACCTATTACATTTCATACTGACGTAATCTATAACTCTAATTTTAAAAAATCATTTTGTACAGTATCGGAATCTTTGAACCATGACCCCATAGCTATTATGACCCATTTATTGCCTATACTAACAATGTACGTAAAAGAATTTCCACAAATCACTTGCCTTCATTTCCTCTCGGATAGTCCGAGCACACAATATCGCAACAAAACTATGTTCAACATCATTTTAAAATACGTTTCCTCTTCATTACTGAGATATCTTGGAACTACAGCGAGGCAGAGCATGGAAAAGGTGCCCCTGCTGAAGTTGGTGCAACGTTGAAGCGTACAGCGGACCGCCAGGTGGCTCAAAATTCAGATGTTGATAATTATGAAATTTTTTTAAAAGTTTTCAAAGAAAATATCAATAATATAGACATAGTATCAGTGACCCCTAAAGACTTTATAGAGATTGAAAATGATATACCACGTGAAGAAACAACAGTCAAGGGTACCATGAAGGTTCATAATGTAACATGGAATGCTTTTCAAAATACATTGCAGTTAAATTCTTTGACGTGTCGAAACTGTGAAATTGGAACATACTGGTCTCACTACAACATTTCTTCTATAATTCCTCCCGAAATAAATCATAGCCAAAAGCAAGATTCTGAGAATGACAAAGTATCTAAAGCAGATCGTGTAGAAGAAGTAGATAAGATTGAACAAGAACTGAAAAATGATGAGTCCCAGTAATGTATGATAAGTGGTATCCAGTTACGTTAGAGCTATAATTGTGAAATATAGAGTCTAGATCTAGACTATGCTATATGGTTTTGTTTTTCAGGAATTTTAGAATGTGTAGAAAACAGCAATTTGAAAATTTCGTACATCCAACGTATTGGTGACAAATTTTATTGGCCGTCACTCCTTGCCAAACAAACAATACCTGCCGAGGAAGTTCTATATCATTTTAAAGAACCACCTTTTCCGTGTTCTTCAAGACATTTTTACTTCCCTCGTCTGAAAGACGAAGTATTGTAACCACGAAAAAATCACCTTCCGAGATTTTTTCATATCTTCACGTTTCAAGGTCCCTAGATGACGAAAAAGAGGTTTTCTCAATTCCGTCAGGCTGTCTGTCTGTCTGTCGGTCTGTCCGTCTGTCTGTCTGTCTGTCTGTCTGACTGTCTGTATGTCTGTCTGCCTGTCTATCTGCTTGTCTCTCTGTTGGCAGTATAGCTCAAAAACTATTTGTCGGAGGAAGACGATATTTTGCATACATATTATATATCTACCTCGCATGAAACCGTTACAATTTTATACAAATATATACAGGTGAGTACCTTAAAAAAATAAAATGTTGTTTATTTTTGTGTTAATTTTGAAATAAAAGTAATTAATAATTTTCACATAAGTCAGGCTTTCATTTGCCGAAAATAGGACTCAACCGATAATGGATAATGTCACAGAAGAGTAAAAATGTTTCAACTATAACACCGTGACGTTCAACACAGGCGCGCGCCGGACGTATCTGGAAGAGACCCAGTAGCGCGGTTGGAATTTCGCTGCAGTTAGATGCGCTGCGAATATGCAGTTAGGATCAAGGGATCTGCAGAGCTGTAGATGTGGCGGGTTCAAACCCCAACTGGATAATTTTTTTTTTAATTTGAAAATGTATTTAATTTATTAGAAACGTGAAGATATTTTTACTCCTAACTTAATTTGATTTTTAAATTATTTAGGGGCCGGTTGCAGAAAGCAATGTTAAGTCTGGTGTTAGCTAACATCGCGTCAAAGTGAACCAAAGCGAATCAAATCTCAAATGCTTATGGTAACTAATACATTAGTAATCAAAATTTGATGCGATTTTGTTCACTTTGACGCGATGTTAGCTAACACCAGACTTAACATTGCTTTCTGCAACCGGCCCTTAGTGTCACAATGTCGACGAGGGAAGTTTTGAGTAAAGCCCTTTACAGATTATTTATCAAGACATTTTTTATTTACTGAAACTAAAGAAGTTGACAATAGTGCAAAATAAAATATGTATTACCAGTTTTGCCGGTGTTTCATAATAAAGTTCTTTGCTTTGAACCGACATTACCGTGTTTTGGTGACATTACCATGGGTAACGACTTCAGTTTTTTTTTTATTTCTCAGCCTTAATAAGAATAGTTGACTTTTGCCCTGTTAATGTAATAATGTATGTAGCATTTACAGTCAATATGTAAAAACAAACTAAAATGGCTCTCTGAATGTGTCATAATACAGTTTTTTGTTCTTGAACTGACATTACCGTGTTTGAATGACATTACCATGATCGACGATTTCAGTTTTTTCATTTCTTAGCCTTAATAAAGACAGTTGACTTTTGTCATGTTAATGTGATAATGTATGCAGCATTTACAGACTGAATGTAAAAAAAATCTGAAATTTCTCTCTTGCTGTATGCGACAATTATAGTTCAAATAATGCCTATAATAAGATAATAACCCACATCTATCTTCTTTAAATGAAAACGAAAAATGCCTGTTATTACTTATAATTTATTGTATTTACGAATAACAAGACTTAATATTGTGTTATATCAACATTTTTTCTTTAACCATTAATATCGAAGCACATATTTCTATACTTTTGTTTGTAGTTATTATCTTGTAAGATGTACGTACCAATTATTGCAATTTGGCGATTTTATATTTGTTTGAAATGCTTGCAAATTCTTGAATTCTTGAATGTAGATATATGTATTAATACTACTTATTGTTACTATAGAGCATGAAAGTTTCCATTTTTTACTTTATATCATTAGACGTGAAACTACCTTGAAATTTCCTGTAGATATGAAAGGCAACTGAAGCTATATTATATGTGCACGCGACGATCTAAATGTTAGTAAAATCATATTAATATTAATATTAATAATGAACCTGCTGCTGATATTTGCAACTTTGTTTGCAGATTTTACTGACTCGATTTGGTGAACATAGTATAATTGTTTCCTAGAGTCAACTAAAATAGTTATTTACATACTTAGTATGTAAAAATTAGCTTGGATGTTTGTACGAAAGCCATAACACGTATTTACACACGTATTACATATTACATACAAAACTTTACTAGAGCACAAGAAACCAAAAACACACATTTTGAAGTAATTAAATGTGGGAAATACGATATGGCTTTCTGACAGTATCAACCTATACTAAATTTTAAATAGTAGGTGGCGCTCTAAACTCAAACTGAGTAGAGTCCCTGTATATAGGTTACCTGAGTTTTGCATTAGAAAAATATAGGTACGTTTGTTTGACTGCTCGGCTTTTAGAATAATTTTATCCTATACAATTCAAATAAAAGTTGTAGGCCAGCCTTCTCTGTCCACTATTTATAGGTTTTCTTTTTATATTTATAGGATTCATACCAAATGTGAAATTGACAATTTTGAAAAAGAATGCGTTCCAGATTGTTGTAATGATGACTTTCTTTCGACCAATCACGGCCATAGTTATGATTACTATTTAGTTTCAAGTACTGTATGCTTGTTTGAAATTTAGTATGGTAATAGCTGAAGGTGCTCATCATGACATTCATTTATATAGCATCCACGCATAGTAATCATATTAATATGGTCACTTAAAATAACGAAAGTCCATAATTAGTTACTAGTGAGAGAAAAATAGAAAAGTCACAGAGAAATAATTATTATAGATTTGTCACTATAACAACTAATCCGAGGCTTGTTTGAAATTTCAAAATTTTACTAATAGCATATCAAATATATCAGTGTAAAAAATTGAGAAATTCTTCTAAATGATTTAAACATATTTGAGAGACGCAGGTAAAAGATTGTAATGCACTGGTGTAGAATTCATGTTAAATTTTTGGTGGTTAAAATGTTTCTTTGGTGATTAACATGCTACATTCCACACTTGTACAATAAATAACTTTTATCGCATTTCATTTCTTCATTCAAAATCGATAATAAATGTGCTACTTTTATCATTAGCAACACTTTTCTGCCGAGTAATGGCGATTCGTTTTACGTTTGGCAATACTGAAGTGTGTTGTTGGTGACACTGTAAGTCTATGCCAAATTCGAGGTTAGTAGGTTAGGTTTTGCCTAGTTTAGACATAGACTGACGCAAAACCTAACCTGCTAACCTCGAATTTGACATAGACTTACAGTGTCACCAACAACACACTTCAGTATTGCCAAACGCATATCAACTGGAGCTGCTTATTGTGCTTTAGTACATAGGAATGAGTTATGCTCCTCTTGGTTATTTTCTGACAGTTAGTGTCACTTTGCCTTCGGCTTTGTTTCGTAATTTTCATAGCTCGTGCAGAAACATCCACTTTTAGCACTTGTTGCACAAATAGCCATAATCTATTCAGGATATTTTCTTTTTGCATGTTTGTATTAGGTTGCTTGCATGAATTGTGAGAGAAGTCAAATTGTGATACGAAAGAACTATGACATTTTTTACATCTACTTTACTGACATTTTAATGTCACAATGCCGACAATTATACAGAAGGAGACAAAATTTTAACTGGCAAAAGTGCAAGCCTTTGAAAATCATAACCATAAGTTGATAACAACGTAACCCAACTGTGTCATGTCTAGCTATTTTCCATGCGTACCAACAAAACTGTCACCCTAACATAGCCTGCTGAGAGGAGGAAACATCGTTAAAGGATTATTTTATTAATTCAATACGATCATTATGTCTTGGATACGTTTTTTTATGAATTCGATACGGTCATTATGCCTTCGATACGGCAGCGTTTCGTAAAATTTTGTAAACTTTAACTTTTGACATTGTCAACAATAAAGGCGAGAGTGCAAAAAATCAATTTGTCTTTGAAATATATAAGCAAAATCCAATAACTTGAATTAAGTGAACGTATACAACTAATTTAATTTGCACGTTACAAAATGTCATAAGTATTTTTTGCTGTCTTTATTATTGTACAAACTAGAGATGTATCATTAACTAGCCACATGGTTTAAGCTTCAAGAAACTTGCTCCGAAAGTATAAATATAAAAATGAATGAAGTTGTACCAAGGATTGCATATCGAAGACAATAATTTTTAACAGCATCGTAAAAACCCTCTGCAATTTTATAAATAAAACTGCGACCCCCTTTTTCACCTGTCACCTGCATTCAACCAATCGGAAACAAAGGTTGTAATGATACACTTGTCCACCCGGTCTTGTAGTGTGTCGTCATAGATGTATTAACATCGGTCTAAAAAGTAAAAAGAAGTCGACGCAACGCGTTGCTTTAAGAAAACTAAACGGAGAAATTTAGCGGAAGAGCAGTTGAACGCCATCAAATAAATAGTTGTCACTGCTAAATTTCTACTTTTCCCGAAATGCTCTTGCTGGTTCCCTAAAGTGGTTCCACCAACTTAGCTCGAGCATTTTTTCACTTTTTCTTCTTAATTCAGAATAAATTACCTGACAGCATGGACTTGAAGAGATAAATAGACTTGTCGCGTCTTAATTCTCTTGTGGGGGCTAGACGAAGCAGGACTTGGTCCTTTCTGTAAAAATCATGTGATTAATTGCTCTGGCTTTAAAATTAAGTTACTGCGTTTGTTAGTTCCGTGAAAGCAAACTCTGTTAGCTACGTTAAGTGAAGGAATTATGCAAGCCATTAATATTAGTACTATAGTGATTATGTTAGAAAAAGCATATTTTCAAGTTGCGATTCGTATTATTTAAAAATATTTATGTAAAGGGCGGGCTAAAAGTATGGGAGTTTTTTTATGGAAATATGTAAATAAGCAATACAAATTTAAAATCAATTGAATTTACCTATGTTTAAAGTATACGAGTATATCCGACATAAAAAAGAAAATTGTGTCTTCATGATGGAGAATCGACCATTGCTTTCAATTGACCACAGTTTAGCTTTGACAGCTTTTATCACATGTTATGCCCTGTTGGTGTCGATTTGGTTTATATATTTTTATATAGCGATTTTTACTTGTTTGACCGATTCTGCCTTCCAGTAAATGCTGAAGCGCCCTTGGGGGCATTTGCATCTGTAAGGATAAAATTTATATTTGCTCGGGTCAGCCAATTGATTGTTGTTAGTGGTGGCACGAGACGATTGCGAGACGAGAATTGGGTAAGTTTCGATCTCGAAAATCAATTCTCGCCACGATCTCGTTCCCGCGTCGAGAGATCTCGAAATCTTAAATCTCGAATTTCGTTGGCAAAAACGCCTTTAAGTTAAATCTGTAAGTAGGTTATTTAGCACTAAATATCTTTATAGCACATTTAATTCGTTAAATTCCTTCCTAGTAGAGCTTTGGACATTGATTTTCAGACTTCCCAAATATTTTTTTTTCTAGTAAATAATAATAATAAACCAAATAAATTCGTTAGTTTGTTATACGTTTCACAGCAATGAAGTTTGATTTCTTCCAATACTAGAGGCGGAGGTCAGTATCGGTGCTTTCTTAGTTTTATGTTTGTACAGTTGCTTCTATTTTGTCTTCCAGCTTTATTATACGAAGCTGCATGATTTCATTGTATCGCTCAATTGTTTGTTTTGATTAATATCTTTTTCAGAGGAGGCTTTTTGCCATTCAATGTTATTCGGTTGCTCATTGTGAGAACGATTATGGTTATGAAACAATGCACTATTCACGAATCAGTAAAAGCCCTACTATGTATAAATTCGTAGTACAATAACAAATTACTACAATAAGCACTATATGAATTACTATTTATTTCTCGAGGTGAATCACTAATTGTGGTTTTGTCATAATTATTGTTCTGTATTTTTAAACTATGATACTCTGACCAGACATACGTTTTGAGCATTATTAAGTTAATTTCCCACTTTGACTTTTCACAGCTGTCGATTAAAGCATTATGTGTTTTAGATATTTATCGAGTTGTTGGATATCATTTTGTATGGCACGCGTGTGTTATTACAAATAATTCACTTGAGAAATGACTCCTCTTGTCTTGGCGGCCTCGATGGCTAATTTTTTCCCATAGATTATTTGTAGTACACACTTGTACCTTAAATGACAATTTTTAAATTTTAGAAACAAATTATTTATTTATTTATTCATTTTTAGTTTTATTTTGACGTGAATAAATTACAGATTTAAATAAATAAGGACGTTTTCTTATATCCCAGAACTGGCCAACACACTCGACTAAAATGAAGGCAAATAGAATTCTATACAAAATAAGATTGGATTTAAATATTTAATGAAATTTTAAAAAATCTTATAGACAACTCAGCGTGTTTATTTTTCACGCGTGTTGCACTTCTAACACTTGTGGTTTAAATAACTATTATCCACACCTCTTAGTTATAAGGCTATACTGGATCGATTTTAGACCTCTAAAGTGGTCCATAATCACTTGTGAGATAAAAACCATGTCACTCACTACTGTATTGTTGGCAGCACTGTCAAACTATGTCAAATTCGAGATTTGCAGATTAAGTTTTGCGTCAGTCTGTGTCAAATAACAAACAAAACCTAACCTACTAACCTGGAATTTGACATACACTGACAATACACTTCAGTATTGCCAAACGTATAACACGAATCACAGGTGACTCTAATTGTTATCATCTCTCAGTACTCTCCAATTTGTCACTATGATTTTTCACGGCTGTCAGTACAAAATTTATGTTGTGTAGATATTTATTGGGTTGTTGGATAAAATTATGTATGGCACGCTTGTGTTATTACAAATAATCCACTAGAGAAGAGGCCCATTTGGTTTATTTGTAATATAACACACTTGTACCATAAATAACTTTTCTTCGTGCAGGATTTGTTCTCGGCTAGTATGGTTCAACGTTAATTTTGCTTTTTTGTATTTCAGTAATTTGTTTTACTGAATATTTTAGTGCAACATATTCCACAGCATTTTTCTTCGAGGTCGAGCAAAGTCACGGTAATTTTCGTTTAAAAATTCCAAGTTTGTGCTGAGTTTATGGTATATTGTAATGCTATGACGCTTACAGCAATTCTGGTTGCATTGCTAACGTACAAAGATTAAGGAAATATTCAAATAGGTTCAGAACTAATATTGTATTTATTGCAACAATATCAGTCATTAGTAAACATTGATTATTACAAAAAACATGATTAGCAATAACTGTAATTTAATTAATAGATGTTAGTAATTGAATAAAACAGTATCGTCGAGGTTGTGTTCGGATTGTATTCAATAATTGTGCTCGGTATGGCAAATGTAGCTAATTTGTGATGACTGACAGATTAATTGTGTAACTTCAAGACACGATAATGAATTAGCTTAAGTACAAAGGTGTTTCCAAGCGTTACAGAAGTTTTATGCAGCGGTTTGTCATATCATACTGCCAACAATCGATAACGCAGCTAAAGGGTTATTAAGCAGTGTAAGAAAGCACAACTATACAAAGAGAATTTGAAAGCCAACCTGAATCTTAAATAAGACTACAAGAAAGCACTAAGAGCTTGTGAATCAGTGTTTATTTAATTAAAAGTGAAAAAATACAACCAAAGTGCGGTTAAAGTGTTCCTAAATAATATTTAAGAAAAAAATTTTGAAGTTAAGGATCAAAGATTGTAAAAACTTACTAAAATACAATTGTATAACATGTTGATATGGTGAACTAGGGTGTCAATTGGTGTTGTTTATTGGGGAAGCCAAGCCGAAAGCTTGTGTGTAGTTTTGGCTTCCCGTTTTTATTTAATTTTGTTGATAAAAGTATACTATTTGTGCCAGTTGTTAAATTTTATTTATTGTGCTGACGTGGTTAATTTGGTAGCGTTCCATGCTGCAGTCCCAGAGAAAGTTAAACCTGGAGTTTCGCCAATTTGTGATTGTCTTCGAAACTAAGTTTTTCCAAGTTTTGGAGCTGCGGAAAACAGAAAGTAGAGTGCAGCGTCTGGAGGAACTTTTATTTGTAGTATACACGAAGGCAGCCGCAGCTAAAATATTGCCAGGAGGCAGATATAAGCTTGGCGTCACCTTCAACCGTGGGTCGGTGTGAAATCAACTTTCTAGCCCGATCCAATAAGGCTGGGAGCTATGAGCAGCGGACAGCAACGTACAGAACCTGGGTAAGGCTTTGTTCGTCGTCCAGAGACAGGCAGCAGCCGCTGAAAGCGTTCCAGGAAGAAATTACGAGCTTGGGTTCATCTGTTTACGGAAACCGCAAGTGGATTTGGGGAGCAAGCAAGAAACAAATGCCTGTTGACGTCCCTTTTTTACTTGAAATGAACAAATTTCAGATTAGCCAAACAACTTGATTATTTGAAATGCATTGATATGATTTACCTGCGGTGAACCGATTAATTGTTTGTTTCTTTAGGTTCAAGATACGCTGGATTTCTGTGTCTTCGAAAAGCTTTGTTTACAGTCAATATTTGAGGTTATCTGTCATTCGTTAAAATCAAGCATTTGCCATACAATAGCAGGATTTATAATGTGTGACAACCTAACCCTGAGTTTATTGGAGCCTCAATAGCTAGCTGGAGCAAAAGTTTAATAAGTTTCCAATAGATAAAATATAAGAAGGCAAGATACCTTTATAATTGCAGTAAATAATTAAATAATCGTAATTTTTATTTATTCCAAGAAGAGGCAAATCAAACCAAACTGTAATGTGGGTCGCTTTCTATTTATTTCAATTACAAATATCTATAACAATACATTCGTACAGCAAACTGAACAAACATCTTTAAATAGGTTAGATGATGTTATTCAGTGTTGGTAATCGCAGTTTTTCCATTTTAAAAGTATGTATCGCTCTAGCTTTTGACTCACGTTCAAGTACGCAATATATACGAAAAATCACCCTTTTCCATTTCAATTTGAAATTTTTGACAAGTATGCTATAGAAGTAAATCGAATCTCCGATAACTTTAAACTCAACCTGTATATAATTTTGAGAAACTACATAAAATGTTATTCTTTAAGAAAAATAATTATACACTGTGGTTTTTTATCCCGTTACAACACATTATGTCCAGTGTTTTTTCACGAGTGTTTAACATTTTGATAATATTCTAAATAAACAAATTTCATAGTTGCCGCTTTATTTAAAATATTAGCAAAATGTTAAACACTCACGAACAAACGCTGGACGTAATATGTGTTGTAACGAGATAAAAAAAACACAGTGTATTTAAGAGCCTATCCGATATTATACATAAGTTGGTAAATTATAATAATGCTCATATTCCTAATAAAATAAAACAACTTTTTTCTTAATGTGTTTTGATGTCCTTTGCAATGTCCGATAAAACATGTCATTTTCTGTGCCAAGTTCTGTGAATGAGTAGTAGTAGTAGTAGTAGTAGTAGTAGTAGATAGCATTAGAAGACAAGCTGACGTTTCACCACGTATGAAGGGTCGGTTGTATAACAATACCCCAACACTATAGATTAGTTTACGCTGCAGGAGTTTGTCAGCGAAGTTCTTCCCCTAACCAACGCCCCCTACAAAAACGTCTCTAATTCATTTCAAAACGTTTTTTATTGTCACTTTCCTGCGAACACTTAAGAGCCAATGTGTAGGTATAATAACTGCGGTAAGGAAAGGTGAGGAAAAGCCTGAAACTGACGTTTTGAGAAGAAATTAGCAAGGGCAAAATAAATTTTAAAGACCATCAACGGTATTAGAGAAACACGTCACCAGAATAATCTTTTGACACGAATTTTCCGAGAAGGACTTGCAACGCATAACTTTTGGAAGTTTATAAACTGAGACGCTTTGTTTAAGCTTTTCATAAAGTGTAACAGATTTGAAATCCCTAATTCGATTACGACTTATTAACTCGGTTTAGCAACGCTGGCGCTGGGGCGTCTAAGAAATCGATTTCTTTGAAACAAAGTCGCCCTGTCATTCAATAGACTTTATAGACAGCCCGACTGTAAATCTTTATGACGGAAGGTAAATGCACTTTGGGGGAAACAAACATGTCGACGTGACAGAGGTAATTACGCTAATGACGGCAGCTTTAACATTTATTTTTCTTCTGCGATGTTGGCAACTGAAACAAATGAATTTTCCACCATTATGCTAATTCTCACAATGGTTAAAGTGAGAACCAATTTCTATTCTCGCTGTAGATTCCCAAGAAGGGCCAATGAAACTCCTCTAATATGTCTTAAACACATTTATTGGCAAATATAATCTGTCTTCTAGCGTTTACCAGACATTTATCGAGCTGCGTCTCTATTATTATCGTTCCCCTTATTGACAATAATTCGTATATTTTTATTGTAATTTTGAAGTGCTAATTGCTGTTTATTGTTTTCAGGTAAGTGCCTTTGAATTCATGATGCCAGTAAAATGGAAAAATCAACTGGTAAGTTGACCCTAGAACAAAATAGGAATTTATAACGTACTTTTAATGCGGAAGCTGAAACGTAGATTATATTAATAAAAGATGGAAATGGAATTACAGAGCAAGTGTAGCCACTGTAGGTATCATTCCTGGTCACGTTGTTGTTAATGAAGAGATACCTGAGTTAGCCGTTAAACGGGAAATCCTTAATAATAAATCTCAAGGGAATAAGAAAACAGCATGTATGAAATGATTCTAGGCAGGCGATGAGAATTTATCATCAGTCATTGTGTATAAAGTTTAAATATCAACTGCAAAGTTACCCATAGGCCCAGGTATTTATTCTTATAACTCCACCAATTAGGGGCTGTAAGAGATAACGATTGATATACATTTATTAATTTCATTTGTTTGTATATAACCTGTGTTTCTACGGCACATATATATTTGAAATGCATTATCTCATTTGATGAAGTCTTATAAGAAAGGGTAGATCATGGATGATAAGATGATGAATAATAAATTACTTAGTAATCTATAGCGGGCGTAATATGACATTTATCACCCGCGTGCCTATAAAGGTCTCGGCAGTATAACAAACACCAACAATCTACATAGAAACCATAGCACACCAAAAATGTACAGCTCCAGCACAACAATGATGTAATAGTCTGTGGTCAAAATACTCAATCCTTAAGTTTTGTTCATTTCGCCAACCAAAATAAAATAAAACGTTGTATGCGCCACATGCATAATCAAGATTATTGCCCTCGGAAAATTTAAAACACTCCGCTTTGCATCGCACGTTAAATATTCCCTAAGCTATACTATAACTAAAGATATGGTTGTTATCGATGATATCAGTGAAATTGAGCTGAAGATTCCACGAGTCCGAAGAACGAGTGGAATGTCCAGCTTCAATTTCACGAATTTAAAATCTTCGATGATTAATCGTACCATGTGCTATATTCGATGATACAATATGTAATAAATGAAATAAGTTAGCTACTGTTAATGATGGTGGTTTTTGGAACAGTTTTCCTCATAATTACACTAATTTCATTGTTTGTTACCTCTCCCCTCCGATTAGCCATTTTAATTGAAAGAAAACTTTTTCGCAGATGAAAACTATTAGACAATGTATTTGTCAAACACAAATTTATTAAAATCGTAACAACGAAGGTAAATATCTTCTTCTTCTTCTTCTTCCTCGTATTTGTGTTTGGGTGTGTATTTATTATAGAGTCACTGCATATACCTTTAATTAATGTTAAAGTTATGCTTAAAATTAATAATAAAAAATAGCAATAGGTGCTGTATATAAATCACCAAGGCAAAACTATAAATGTTTTTGTTATGAGCTTGAGCGAACCTGCACACAACTGTTTTTTATAAGTGATAGCCTGATTTGTCTTGGCGATATGAACATTAATTTACTTGAACCTAATAAAGCAGACAGTAAGTATTTAAATACATTATTTAATATTTTAAACTGCAAACAACTTATCACTGAAGCTACGCGAATTAAGTACTTGTTGAACCTTGTCTTCACCTCTGGCAGTGCCATGGTCACACATACAGGTATTGATAGTTTCAAATTCTCCGACCACGAAACAATTTTTTTGTCATTTAGCGATTGAAAATACTCGACAACCTTCAACTTATAAAACAGTAAGATCTTTTTTTACGGTTTCAATATACACCTATTTCATAATGATTTGAGATTAATTCCCTAGCAAAATAAACTTCACCGCAAAATTAAAGGATCAGAAATAAAAGAGCAATATTTTTTTTGTCGTTGAAAATATTGTTATGAAACTCGTAGGCAATAAACATAGCACTATTTATCGCTACATACGTATATTTTAGGGACATTCACATCTTAAGATACCACAAAAATGTTGCTTGATAACAAATACTGCAGAAATCACAGAAGTCTTGTAATTAAAAGTTGCCTGTCAGGGTGTTCTAAACAACTAATACAGTGATATAAATCAAAATAAATGGCGGCTGATGTCCAGCGAAACTCTCTTTTGCAGGTAGATATATCTACAGTGGCCACACTGCTCAAGGAAGGCTATACTGAGAGAGAAGTTGCTGCAAGGCTTTTGGTTGCCCAGTCAGTGATTTGCAGAGTGTCTCGGCGGTTTCAAATGACATGGAATTATATCAGAAGACCTGGCCAAGATCGTAAAAAGAAAACCACCAGCCGTGAAGACCGGTATTTGGTCGTAACAGCGAGAAGTGAAAGGTTCATCACTGCTCGATCTCTGAGGAATGATCTCCAACGGTCCACCGGAACAGTCATTAGCTGCGATATCGTATTGAGGAGACTAAATGATGCTGGTATAAAGGCAAGACATCCTGCAACCGGTTCAATTTTGGCCCCTCTTCACTGGAGGCTAAGTTTAGCATTTGCTCATGATCATTTGAACTGGAAAGGAGATGAAGAATGGGCATCGGTGCTGTTCACCAACGAGTGTAGATTTTCTCTAAAAAGCAATGATCGAAGTTATGTTATTAAATGTTTATTAATAGTCCTATCTTTATTACACATGAGTTTCATAACAATATTTTCAACTATAAAAAAATATTGCATTTGTATTTCTGATCCCTTAATTTTGCGGTGAAGTGTATATTGTACCTTAACAACGTAAATGATAAAGTGGACTTTTTTAATTCTAATGTTTTAACCGTGCTAAATAAACATGCTCCGTTAAAGAATATTAGAGTTATTAAAAAGCGTGTCCCTTGGTTATCGGATAATAGGTACTAGGTTACTTATGCAACTTCGAGATAAAGCATTGTGCAGGTTTAAAAGAACCAAAATTGCTAGCCATTGGGATTATTATAAATCGCTACGCAACCTTGCCACTCGGACGATTAAACTCGAAAAAAGCGCTTATATGGAATATAAATTTAGAAATGCCCAATCTAAAGATACTTGGAAGGAACTAAAAAAACTCAGTATATTGCCTTCTAAACAAAATCAAGTTCCCCTGAATTTACAATAACCAAACGAAATAATTTTTTTTTTGTAGACAGCAGATGGCGTTAGTAATACTGTGATAGCTGATACCATACACAATTACCGCAATTCTGATAAACATAATAGTAACGAACCTTTTATTTTTTCTTCAGTTAATATTGCCGATGTTGCCAAAATAATTTCTAGTATAAAAAGTAATTCTTCTGGATTTGATCAACTCAGTATTACCATAATTAAATATTGCTGCCCAATAATCCTCCCATATTGATCTCATATTATTAATTACTGTCTTCTTAACAATACTTTCCCAAAGGACTGGAGAAAAGCTGTTGTAATTCCTTTACCTAAGATTTCAAATCCTACTGACTATAAACATCTAAGGACAATTAGTATTCTTCCGACGTTATCAAAAATCATTGAAAAAGTAATCAACATACAGTTAAGGCATATCTAAATAAGCACCATATTATTCCAGAATGTCAATCGGGATTCAGATCGGGACATAGCTGTGCAACTGCACTCATGAACATTACAGATGACTTGCTTAGAGCCACAGACAAAAATAAAATTAGTATTTTAATTCTACTGGACTTCAGTAAGGCATTTGACACTTAAGTCATAATATTCTTCTGGCTATCTTAAAACATGTAGGACTTTCACCTGATGTCTTAGCCTTGTTTCGCAGCTATTTGTCTGATCGTTTTCAAAGAGTAAGGTTGCCTAGCGGTTTATCTGATTGGAGAGTTGTAACACAGGGTGTTCCGCAAGGTTCTATACTGGGACCCCTGTTATTTACCATCTATACTCACAGCTTTTGTAATCCACTACCAATAAAATACATATGTACGCAGACGACACCCAACTGTATCACTCCTTTAATTTTGATAATGCTATCCAAGCCCTGCAAGACATACAACGCGACATAAATTATATATCTGCAGTCTCATCTAATCATGCATTGCATATTAATCCATCTAAATCGGCCATTCTTCTTTTTGGCAATGCGCGCAAAAGATCTCTGATAAGGGAAATCATTAACCTTTCAATTAATGGCACACCTATTCCGATTAAGGATGAAGATAGGAACCTCTGCTTGGTGATGGATAATACATTTAAATGTATAACTCATGTTTCTAATTGTATAAAACGCGCCTACATAAATATCAGGCTTATTTTTCCTCATCGTCATAGCCTATCAACTAAAATTAAAACCATGTTATGTAACACGTTAGTCCCGTCTCAATTTTTGTACTGTGCTGAAGTGTATGGGCCTTTAATTTCCTATGACAGTGTTCAAAGAATTCAGAATTCAAAATGCTTGGAGAAGGCTTATATATGGTATTAGAAAATATGACCACGTATCACATAAACTGGTTGATTTAAAATGGCTAAACATGCAGAATAGAAGACGGCCTGCCCATACCACAAAATAGTAATTGAAAAACAACCTGCTTATTTATATCATAAAATCACATTTCCAACAGATGTGCATTCCCTAAATTTAAGATTTAAAGAAACAATCACTCCGCCCCTACACCGAACAAGTCTATATGAAGGTGGATTTTCATATAACATATCTAAAGTTTATAATAACCTAAATTATGACATAAAAAATGCGTCATTACCGATATTTAAACATAAATTACGCCAGTTTCTCTTACTTAACCAATAATATTCGTTATTTTTAACTATTTTTATTTCTTTCTTTTCTTGAATGGGATATCAATTATAATTATTTTATACATACCTGTACCCTCCATGTTACGTCGAAATAGATTTTAATTTAGTTTTTGAGAATACATTGATTCAAGGGTATAGTGGAAGAACAAAACATTTTTTTGAACTGTATCCTTGTGATTCTCATATTATTTAGTTACGCACAGACAAGAAATGTATTTTTTTTAAATTTAATATGTGGAATAAACGATTTATTATTATGATTATTATTATTATTATAGGCCAGCGGCCTGTTTTAACCACATAGTGGTTCTATAAGCCCTCTTTGCCCTTAGGCCGGGTAGGTGGCTAGCCTTGCCCGTCGAAATTGAGGAAGAGTTTCCTTGTTTAAGGGTTAACGACTACCACAGGTGTTAGGGTATTAGCCGGGGAGCGTACGATTTTTAAAATCCTTCAATAGTCCGCCGGAATATGATGATAATTATTTTTGTGTTTTATTACCGCTGTGATAGCATGTAACTAAGGACACTATGCGTTTCGATTGGGTCATTTAGGATCATGTGATACATGAATTATATTGTTTATTGGTTATGCTCTTAATACATAAATAACAATTAATGTGTGCTGTCTTGCCAGTGACAGAGATATTATACGAAGCATTCTGAGCATTCTTACTATCCATGGTCAACCTTTGTGTATTCTTTATTTGAACATCCTGTACAAAGCACAAAATGAAATTAGCTTGTTTAAGAATATATTGACGGTAGCCCAAATCGACGATTATTTCTTAACGTAAACGAAAAGCACTTGTCCTACCTAGTCATGGCATCTTACAATATTACTTTAAATTAGATACTATACAAACTGGGATTTTCTATACATACCGTGTGTCCACAGGAGTACGCACCATAGAGATAAGATAATGCTAATAGAATATAAATATCAACCAGTGCTGTGTGCACCGTCCCTTTTCTTGTACCATTTATAACAATATCAAATCTCATTAAATCACACATATAAACTGTCACAAGTGACATTTGTTTCATACAGGGGCGAGTCAGAAGCCAGAAAACGTTTTAGTGTACCGGCGATCACAGCATTAGCCGATCTTTCTATTCTATTAGGTTATCTCTATGGTGCGTCCTCCTGTGGACACACGGTACCTATGTAATATAAAATAAATTTGACTATTCAATTCACCTGTCATCTGTCAAAAAGTGACCAATGAAAATCCAGAATTCTGACATTTCTTGACCAATCAAAAAAATATCAGTGGATATATCTTCCTAGAAGGTATTCAAGTGACTATTTTTTAACAAATGCGATTTTTATTAGAAAAAGTAAATATTAGTGTTCTGTTACTATGGCGCAATGGACATTCGTGACACCACCGCAAAAATAGTCGACATAACTTTGACTACTCATGGTATTATAAGTGATTATTCTATTTTAATTGACGCTTTGCCGCTGGTCCGGTCAGTTCATAAAAGAAAGTTTTATAAAATAGTTGCACTATAACACTTCACAATTTTTACAATAGATGATATAAACAAATGTATATCTTTGTTAAAAGATGCCTGAAGCTTTTTCATTATAATGATTAAAAATTAAAGGATCATTGCGTATTTGTTGCAGTTAACAATCTATTTTACATAAGTATGAGAAGCCATAACTTTTCTGTAACTCTCGTTTCTACATCAAAATTATAATGGAAATTTATTGAATCACTTGATATGTGGTGATATAGTAGCATTTTAGAATTACTTTAAATATTGAAAATGGCTTAGAATATATGACTATACAGATAAAACGGCAACCTTCTATGGTATTCACAAATATGAGGTAGTCTGAAGTGAATTTCACTAATATAGGAATTGTAACTATACATACCTTTTATATCTTACAGGAAATATTACAATGTTGTTGTAGCCTTCTCAAATTAATGTCTTCTTTTACCATATAAGTATCTAGGCCACCAAATAGGATCTGAACTCAGAAATAATTGGTAGTAAGCAGATTTTAAGTATGTAGGTAGAGATTAATGTCTTAATAAATGGAAAAAATGTTATGGTCTGGGGAAATAGAGCTAAGGTGGGGAAGGAGTCGAATGTCCCGCAAGATGCGTTTAGTTATGTTAAGTAATCCCAAAATAGTCCAGGGGTAATAGATATCACCCCAAAAAAATGTAGTTCTAATTTTTGACAAAAATGTTCCTTAGTACTCTAGGAGCGGCCCTTTAAAAGTCCACTCTTTTGGGGTGCCGGCTTCATATCAAGAAGACCTTTGCAGTAGCTAAAGAATATCTTCTGTTCAAGTAAAGTAGCTTTTCTGTTTTGAACACGGGAAAACATCATTAAGAAAATTTGTTTAGAATCTAAAATTATGGCGCCATGCAAAATTTCAAAGATATCTAATCACTCTTATGAGAAAGACTTGAAAAAACTGTCTATCTCCTACACACGGTTTCATTCATAAAAGTACACTCCTAAAACTCTACAAGATAATGGTGAGACTAATTCTACTGTATGGAAGTGGACGCTCACGCAAGGTCAAAGGAAAATAGTCCAAGCAACCGAAATTAAATTTTTAAAATCAATCGCAGGATATACATGGGAAGATTTCAAAGGAAACGAAGATATATTAGAGAAACTTGGAATAACGAACATTTTAGGAATAATTGACAAATACAGGCAGAATTGGTTGGATCACGTTCTTAGAAAGGAAGATCACGGACTTCCCGAATCACTATTAAATTATAGACTCATCGGATTCATAACATATCTTGGACCAAAAATTTACAATTTGCTTCCCTCTTTGTTTAAAACTGTAAATAACTCTGGATTATATGCCAACTAGCTGACGAAATTAAACAAAAGTGTCATATTAAAATTGCTTAGTTAATACTTATTAATTATATATATTCACATTCATATTGGTTACGTGTATGTGTTCTGAGAACAAAATATTCGTAGATTAGCTATAATTTAAAAAAAAACTAATTTGGTGAGTAGTCAAATACTTTTCATTTGTAACTGTACCTAAGACCTCAACACTTGCACACGCAAGTACTATGTACTTATGTGCAAGCTATCCTATTTTAATTTATTATTATTTTGTTGTTATCAATAAAGATTACTTACTTACTTGTTTTGCTTTCGCTGTTTCGATGTTTTCCCAGACTGTCGTTCTATACAATTTAAATTATGTAAGAATTACAAATGTTTCCGAATGTTGTTTGTCGTTTGCCATATTACACCATATCAATAAACTATCATAATTTATTTCACCTACATAATTATCATTCTGAAAGGAGGTGTTTTACCCCTCCCTTTCTGGAATTAGTTGTCATTTTCTCAACAAACAAAAAATGACAAGAACCTTTCATGTAACATATTTTAGTGCTGAATATTTTTACACTCAGCTATTTTTACTTCCATCATCTAAAAGACGCAGCACTATTGTATTCGCAAAAACATCACATTCCGAGATTTCTTCAGATCTTCACTTTTCAGGGTCCCAAGATGACGAAAATCGGGTTTTCTCAATTCCGTCTGTGGGTTGGAAGAAAATTATATTTTGCATGCAGATTATTTGTCTACCTATCAAGAAATCGACAAAAATTCGGTCAAATGTGTACAGAGTGAGCACCTTAAAAATAAAATTTGGTTTGTTTTGCTTTAAATGATATATAGATAAAAGTAATAATTTGCACATGGCTCAGGCTTTATACCGAAAATTCAACCCAACAGATACAGAGTAAATGTTGTAAAAGAGACAGAAGGGGGCACCGATAAATACATTCTATTTCATAGAGCCGCTACGCACAGATGCGAGCGGTCCTTTGTGGTCGAATGCAACAAGCAGGCGGTTGGCTTGCGGGTTACTGCCACACGTTGAAATCGCATTTGCAGACGCTGAAGTTCGAATCCCACATCCGGTAATGTTTTTTTTTATTTGAAAATTGTCATTCGCATTACCAAGCGTTTCCTTATTGTTTAGTGTGACACATCCATTTGCGAGGAATGTTCTGAGTAAAGCCCTTTACAGATTTTTTCATTTGGAGAAGTCTTTTCGGAAATCTAGCCAAAAGCCCATTTTTGATGAGAAGTTCGACCACCTCCCCACTTTACCTTCACTCCCTCAGACCGGAACTAGTTTTCTGTTTATTAGGATGTTCTACATTTATACTTTTAAAAAATATGTGTATTACCAATTATTTCTGTGTTCGATCGTTTTTTGATCTAATTTGACGGGCATAATCAGTGCGTTTCTGAAAATTTTCGGAAACTTTAAGTCGATATTTTTTCTAAAATACACTAAAAATAGAATACTATCAAGTTTGGCTCCACCTAGGTTGTTTTTGAAATTTAATTTGTTTTATATAGGTTACTTATTACTGCAGTAACAATTCTGTAGTAATTGTTATAATATGATGTACGTAATTTTTAGAACATACTAGAAAGGCACTTAAACTTAAGAGTTATTTGTTTTTAAGCAATTTCTTGCTTTACCAATCGTTCAACTACCAAGCGCTGCAATAAAATCTTATTTTAGTTATACCTAGGCATGTATACTCCCTGAAGGATTCCGTCTCATTTTTAGAAACACCTTGCAGAGGGATAGGAGCTGATTTAGTTAGATGAATGTTAGATCCACTTATAGTAGATCTTGGTATGGATGATGTTATAAGTAGTTGGGAAAGAATTTTATTAATAATACAGTGAGAATCTATGGATAATATATTCAATCACAAATAATTTCCGGAAACATGCAATTCTAAATGTGAACTTTCAAGCAAACTAACTGATTGTTGAACATAAAGGGAACATTAAACTTTTATTTAAAAGTTAATATTATTAATGATTGTTGTCCTCGTCACTGATTAAATTTGTTAAGAAGTTTGACTTCATTTACTATCAAACGTCTTAAATGAAACTATTTAAATGTTGTAAATTGTTACCCGAATTGCTGACCCCAAGTCGATCAATTTTTACTCCGATAGTCATAGTTTACCAGCTTTCACCATCACTCCGCCACTTTGTAACGCTAACAACGGCAATTCGAGAACTGTAGTTATGTACCGTGCTACTAAAAAAGGAGAATTTGTGTATGTTTTTGGAAGTTAGGAAATACGGAATGCCTCTCAACAGCCAGGAAGTTGTACTCGTAAAGCGAAGTTTGGGAACGGCTGTTTTATGTTCTTTCGCGCAGACATTCGAGGAGAACTGGAAGAAACGCCATGTTTTGCCGTTGATATAGGGTGAAAATCACAGCCGAAATATTCGTTTCCAAAGCGCAGGTAGTGTTACCAGGGGGAGCGGAGCAATGAATAATTGCGAGAGTTGTAATCCGGATGGTCACTGGATATCTTCGGAAGACGTGTGCTCCAGACGTAGGGCGAGATGTAGTAATAAATACTAGAGTGAGTCTAATTTAAGCCAGAGCAGTATAGTGACATAACACAAACATAGGGGACCAAGATTTAATGGAGAAGAAGCGCGACCATTCAGGTATACGAGAGCGGCGAACCCCAGCAAAATGCCGACTATAAATAATTTAATAAGACTTAACGAAAACGGAGAGCCAATACAGAGCGCAATGCCCGTAGCGCATTTTTGGTGTTTTATTTATAAGCCGCGATAAAGGAAGCATATCCAAAAAATATTAAATAGCATTATCTGGATGGTGCTTTCTCGATATACCCGAGGGCATCGTCGTGAAAACCTGCCGGTGACAGTAATATGTAGGGACAGATAAAGCGAGGGTGATCAGACTCAGTTTCACGGGGATCTTGGAGACATTCTGGATCTGGCGTGAAGAGATGAAATATGGGCTCGTGCTGAGTGACAAGAGCGGATAATGAAGCCGAGTGCAGCTCGGTTTACTGCCAAAGAGCTCGTATAATGAGGTTTTGTTTTAGACCGAAACTGTCAAGTGCATGCGACCGGCAACTGCAATTTGGTTCCGACCCCTCGGGGCGTTACTTTAATAGGGAGTTATTTAAATAAATATCGAAAGCCGACTTGCTGATTCGAATAAATATTCCGCACCTGCTATGCTCCTTGGATAAATCTTACTCCCGAAACCAATATAGTATATTGGAAATGTACACTCGATAACACACATGAGTGCAGTTTCTGGTATTGCTATCTAGGCGTGAGATATTGGATACTAAATTTTTTTTGGAAAATCTAACAAAATCGGAGTTATCAAAGTTGAAAATATTGATTTTTTTGTCGAAATAGGTAGATAAACTAATATTTGGCATACACGACTGCAATATAATATGAACAGGTTTTTCTCAATTGTGCTCACGCGCATTTAAACACAGGCAACACGTTGTAAACTACTGTATACTGAATTATCTATATACATCTATATGAAATGCACTAACGCAGTGTAGGTGGCTCGATAGTAGAGCCTCTGGTTTTAAGCCAGAAAATCTGGGTTCAAACCCCAGCAACTCCAACTGCCACAAAATATTCTGGCGACTTCACTGCGGTTCCCCAATACGGCTTTGGCAACTATGGGGTTAAGGCCTAAACTTTCTTAAAGAGGACAGACCAATGTCTCTGCAGTGGGGATGTCACAACATGGCTGGGGGCGACGACGACTACTAAGTTATTTCTATCAGAGCGAGTAATTTTCTAGGAACGAAGATATCGTGTACATTCGGCTATCGAGTGTACATGCTGTATTTGAGGGCAGTTTTTCTTGTTGCTATTTAGGTGTGAGGCATGAATCATATTTATTAGTGAAATTTTTAAGGATAGATAAATAAAATACTATTGGTATGCTGTCATTATGCTGTCATGAATTTTAACAGAGATCATACGTTAAACTACTTTACAACGAATTATCCACATGCATTATGTACTACTACTAATGTACTAATATTATTGTATTAACACGAATTATTCTCTGGGAACTAATATAGCATGCACTGGAAACGTACACTCAATAGCAAACATGAGTGTTGGAAATGTTGGCTTATTAATATTTCTATTAGAGAAAATCAGAATTATCGAATTTTCGAGCAACATCAATCACATCTTTCACAACAGATATCATTTTTGAAAATAGCTATAATACCTTTTGATATACATGACTAATATAATATGACAAAGTTCTTCTCAATTGTGCAGTCGTACATCACTCAGGTAATAAGTAAAACTACTTTATAGTAAATCGTCTACACATTTTATTGGAAATATAGCATACTTGATGAGGAAAAGGAATGTATCTAGTTAACGGAATTGCTGCTAATAGTGAGCAGTAGATGAATTTTATTATGAATAATCGGCGGAAGCAAAAAGGGCTATTTGTTCAGGTTCACAAAATCAG
>OW679194.1:134403779-134664334 GCA_940337035.1 Agriotes lineatus | reverse complement strand
CATAAGCACTAAACAATTTTGATGCGCTTTTGTTTATTTTAACAATGAATTAAAGAAGTTAACCTCAGATTAGTGGTCTTTATAAGACTGGCCGTAAGTATGCTAAATAAAACTATGAAGGAATAAACTATCAGGTTTTTACACACATTTATGGTTCCCAATTGTCGCCACCCTAATTAAAAATATTTTCAGGAACGATCTCTACTATTTGTGTAAAAATATATTACCGGTAAGTATATTTAAAACGAAAAACTACATTTAACTAGACCAACAGATTGAATACCATTAAAATACCACTTGCCTATCATTTGCGGTGCTAAAAATGTGTAATAAAACTAGTAACAGCAACTTCTGATCTGTTGAGTTATATATCGTCCACATAACCGCTGCTAAATGTTTACATTTCACTATTTTTACCGGCTTGATTTATCTTTTCTTCAAGGTTTGTTACAGTGTTATTTTTAACTGTAAGCCTTCCGTTAAATGGCTGAAAATTGGCATTGGAGTGCTTCCGTAATTGTTTGGATGATAAATTCTTTATGAAAATTAGTTAAGATGAATAAATATATAAAAGTTCAACAATAATATTCTAAATTGTATACAAGCTTATGTTGCCATTATTAGGTTTTTAAAAATTACTGAATGTAAAGTAGTATTATTTTTGGTTCTGTGCGATGTTCAACGGATGAGCTCGTTACGTTCTTAATTAAAATGCGATCGTAAAAACTGCTGGACGAGGGTAGCTACGAAAAACAAATATACGGGTATGATGTAAGTACTTAAATTGCTCCCATATGACTGTCAATGCAATCTTATCAAAATAGTATTGGGCGAACTTATGGTGCTACGGAAAGCAGTACTGAACACTGAAAAAGCTTATTTAAGAATGATCGGGTAAACTACATAGAACATTTTAGGGCCTTATTGTAAGTTTTTATGTAGATTTGATTCTGCCTCTGCAATTAAATCGGAAATCTGGTGAAGTTACGTGAAGTTACCGTGCAAATTGATAAAAATGAGTGAATACTGTTGAATGAGCAAAATTTAGTGTCGATAAAAAAATACTCGTATTTAGACCGTGTATTGCTTAAATTATATTATTCTTCATTTTTTGTTAGTTTTAATAGTTAATTGCAATAATTAGTTATTTGATTTGATAGTCAATAATCTAACCCTGGAATATCGATTTGCAAGTATTAATATTTAAATGTAAAGTTTAGAGCTAGTTTTGTATCTATGCAAATGTTATTATAAAGCAGTAGTAGCATTCTATCGTATTTATTTACACAAAACCAAATTTAAATGGTTTATATAAAATGATGAAATAATTTCTTGTTATAAAAGTTTTCAGTCTGAATTAACTATATACAGCTAAATTAACTGAACATCAAGAACGGCTCTAAAATATATAAAACTAAAATTTAATACACTTCTGTTAATTAATTGGATTACTTAAAATACATAAACTTGCAAAAAGTAATTAGAAGTATATAGCTAGAAAACAATAAGAAGGTTTTAGAAGTTCACTTCATTTGGTCCTTATGACTAACATAGTATTTTGTTCGCTGCAGTAACCGTCATTGAAATGAAACAAATACACATTATGCAGTTTATCGTTTACTATATAATATATTGATAATCTGCTAATGTTTATTTTGCAAAAATGATACATAGAAGAGGGATATGTGAAGGAATTGCGAATTCGCTTAAATTTGGAACTCCTATGTTAAAATTGCCGAATTTGGGGAGAATCAATTTAGGAGCTTTATTTCATATTTTTAAACAAAATCCTCGTCTTAGTTGTGATTTTTTTCGTAGCATTCAATTTTTAGATAAAATGAAAAATGCTTATCAATAATGAAATAAAAGGGATTCGTACTTTTTTGGACTAACAACTATCAGCACTTCACGCAAGCAGAGACAAATCAAGATTTGAGGTTTGTGTGGGAGACAATCGAAGTATTGAGAACTAAAACCTAAGCATACCACACCACTTATTTATACCAAAAAATTCTCTGCCTCAGTAATAATTTGTATGTGACGTCTAGATGTGGAAAATTGTGCATCATAATTGGTCAATGCTGGTCAGCGTATAAAAATTTTAATAACACTATATTACCCTCTGCTGATAATTCCAAGTCGGAAACAAACGATTATATTGTCTAAAAAGGCGGTGCTGCGTGCCATGCTACCAGAAAAATCAAATAATAGTTATCGTAAATTGGTATTAGGTTGTTACACAGGACAAGAGCAGTAGCCCAGATTTCTCACCTATTGAAACGTTTTGACACATCATAGAGAAAAAGCTGTGACCTAGAGCTACTAGAACTGTGTTTCATTTAAAAAGCAGACTCACCGAAATTTGAAATTTGTGTACTTCAGAAGACTGATAATAATTAGTAAATACGATTACCTTAATAGTAAGTATTGGCGTTTCTTAAATATTTTCTACTGATTTCCATTATTAAAATTCCTGAAGATATTGTTCAAAGGGTCAACTATTATGTAACATTTATTGTGTGTATTTAATAAAGGTGTTTAAAATATCATATAATATTTGCAACCTATATGGTTTAATTCTGATCTCGTAAAATCCTCAAAATGTAGGTAAATCTAGTTTAGGCGGAATCGGAAGAGCCATTCATAAATAAAGCCATTGATATTAATCCGTAGGCCCCCGTTTAATCAGGAGCGCACTTCGGAACTAATAGTGTTGTAAAGTAAATTTATCGATAACCCCTAAGCTAAAGGCTGCGGTACATTACGCCAGGTGGGCACGGAAGTCCCAAATCAGAGAAACGGCGATAGGAAAGGAGGCCAATAATTAGAGAAATCGGCGTAATAACACACATTCGGCGACGAACTCACCGAAAACTTTGGACCACTGAGCCGGGGGCCGCCAATCGGGGTAGTGCTTGGGGAACTTCTCCCTGGACCAGAAGGTGTGCAGGATCACCTTGTAGACGGTGAGCTTGTCGGGCTGGCAGGGCTCCGCCTCGCCGCCGTCGCGGTACGGCATCCCGGGGGCCGCACTCGCTGCCGCCACCACACAGAGCGCGAGGCACACACACGTTACGATGCCCATCTCGGGGTTAAGAACGACCTTCCGAGATCACGACCGCCGACCGATTGAGGCGGCCCGCGGCGCGATGTCTGCTGCAGCCCCTTTGCCGGGATGCGCTCTCCCGAAACGCACGCGGCCAGGATTCGAGCACTCGCGCCGGCGGCGCCGAGCTCGTTTCGACGCCGCCGGCGCTGTCCAAGACGATATAATTGTGCTAATTTGATGCTCCCAAGTATGAATTCGTTTCGGACTTCGTTAACAATGTACTCAATTCTTTGTTTAGTACACTTTTCGTTACTCATTATTTATTTATTTATTTATTCTTTTATTTTGGTACTCAGCCAACAGCCGTTAGGCCAACTATAGGCGTCGCTGTACATTTTATGGGGACTTCCAGCCCCACTAACGACTGTCATGATGTTATTATGACATCCGGACCAACTACTTCCGTGGCAGTCGTACCACGAGGCGCCGAGAGATGCAGCCGTGGAACTCCCATCCAAGTTCTGACCAGAAAGAGCGTTGCTTAACTCTACTGATCGAACGTGGACGCTTGTTCAAGCTGCACACCTGGAACCTTAAACCTCTAAGCAAAGCAATACAAGCAGAAATTGATAAGCAGTTAGGCTGCCATATAAAGAATAATTAAATCGCTGGGAAGAATAAGAGCCCACATACACAAAAAAAAGTTGTACTCAACAATAAAGTTCATAGTAATATAGAGTTTATATCGTTTATTATTGTCTGAGATCACCTTAGTAGATGATTTAGTGGTAGATTGCTTGAAATGAATGGGAGGATGAAATTACTAGATTGGTAGATACTAAAAGAATGGAAATTAGGTAATTGGATCTTTCTTTATGATTTGGGGTAGAATGCTCTTTATGAGCAGAAAAACAGGCCACATTTTCTCTTTAAAACATTTGTAGACTACGTCAACTCACAAAGAAGCGAACAAAGCCAAAATCTTAGTGAGAAATAGGCATAAAAGCCACCCAACAGCATTCGAGTGAGACATACATTCAAGATCAAACTTGCGCCTCCCCCCTCTAACTTTTGAATGCGTCAAAATAGTTTACTAAAATTTTAGAATAGTAAATTATACCAATTTTAGAGATGTTTAAGGCATTTTAGATCAATCAAAAATGGCAGCCTGCGCCATATGAAATATGTTTTTAAAGAATTTGGGGCCATGTGGCACCTCATTGAATAGAATGCTTACCCATAAATTCAGAAATTGTTGATGAATATTTTTGAATATTGAATATTTTTCAAATGCGAAGGGTGAAAGCACATGTATTATTTGAAAGGTCTCATTGAGCAGAATATGTAGCTATAAGTTATTTCAAAAAATGTTGATGATTATTTTTTAAACAGTTCTATCAGCCAATAGTAATCAGAAAAAAATGCAAATCGACCAATAGCATCAAAATTACACTGACTATTTGCTAGTAGCATCAAAATTGCACTGACTATTCAACTCATTTGTCATCTATCAAAATCTGTCCAATAAAATTACAAGATTCGACGTCTTTGAGCCAATAAAAATGAACTATATTGACAATTCTGACTAGTGAAAATAATTGACAATTCTCACTAGTGAAAATAATCGACAATTTTCACTAGTGGTATAGTGAATATTTTAAACGAATGTGATTTTTATTAGAAAAAGTCAATTATAGTGTTCTGTTACTATAGAAATTGCGTAGTTTGTTGCTAGATTTACAGAAAACTAATTTGAAAAAGTAGTTTGGTTCCTTGAATAGTCCCTCGAATGCCATTCTTAGTCAAAGTTAAGTAGAATATTTTTACGGTGGTATCATTCATGTCCATTGCGCTTGGGATTAGGACTCGTGCTAACGCACTCGTCTTAATCGAACCTATGCGCAATGGACATTTGTGATACCACAGCAAAGATATTCGACATAACTTTAACTACTCATGGTATTATAAGTGACTATTCCACTCACCCCCTTCATGTTAACTATTAACCAATCATAATTTAGTATTTTTGTTATTTGCACCAATTAACATGAACTATATTGATTATTCAACACTATAATGAACAAACCAATGAAAATTGTTCAATTTGTCAGAAACGGCCAATAAAAATTGACTCTTTGAAAATACTTATTAATGTCGCAGTGTTTTCACGCGAGCCCGATTGGTTTCAATGATTTCAATTTAGTGAGTAGCCTTTGACTGACATTTCACCAAAACGTCAAAGTGAAGTTTGCAAATCAGCGTCGCGTCGTTCTAAAAACTCATAATAATCGTGTTGGAAGCTCCAGTATTGAATTAATAGTGGAAACCATTAAAAATGTGTGCTGTCGAACACGGTCAAAGTCATCTACCCATATTGTTAAATAATCTTTCCAAATACCACTCAAGGCAAAATTTTTTTAGAGAATTTTTTCATCAACATGCAAAGTATTGCAAATTTCTCTCAACAAAAACTGCTTAAATTTTTAACGCAGTTTGGTTTCGAGAAATTTAAACGCAATAATTTGCATGTGAATGAACAAAAAATATTAAAAAAAATTACCCTTGACAATTTTCACTAGTGAAAATAATCGACAATTTTCGCTAGTGGTATAGTGACTATTTTAAACAAATGTGATTTTTATTAGAAAAAGTCAGTATTAGTGTTCTGTTACTATAGAAATTGCTATTGTAATGCTAGCTGGGGCTTTATAATGATTTCTGGTTTATAGTTAATTTGGAAAAGTAAGCCTGTAGCATTATTAATTGTGGCCTTTTTGGATGGTAGCTTTTACTTGGGTCAGGGTCCTGATATCTTACACTTTGACTGATTTAAAGGAACAAGACTTAGCAGAAAACTACGTGTTTATAAAACGATAATAATACCGGTAGTGCTATAGGCGTGTGATGTGTGGGCATTAAAGAAATCTGATCAAGAAGTGCTAAGTGTCTGGGAACTAAAGGTGCTGAGAAAGATAATGGGGGGGGGGAGGGGATCGAAGAAAAATGGCAGAGAAGAACAAATAACGAGCTGAAAGGTCTATACGGAGAGCCAAACATAATTGGAGTAATAAAGGCCCAGAGGCTAAGGTGGTTATGGCACACACTGAGAGTGCCAGGGGAAAGACTACCCAAAAAGGTACTGGAAACGACACTTGCTGGGACCCAAAGAAGGGAACGTCCGAAAAATAGATTGATAAACGGGGTTCTGGAGGATCTAGGAACGCTGGGAATTCAAAACTGGAAAAGAAGAGTAAATCACAGAAAAGACTGGCAACGGACAGTCAACAAAGCCATGGGCCTACTGACCTTATAGTGCCAATACAGTGTGTTTCACTTTACATGGAAGCACCCCTGTATTTTCTTTGTTTTTGTATGGATCGATTTGAATTTTTTATCAGTTGTACAACTCACAAAGAGACATCGATTCTTGTCCTTCAGCACAAAAGACGTTAGCCTTGCCTACTACGATCAAGAACATGGGTCGCATTGTCAATATTTTGCATCGCGTTAGAGTTACAGCAAAAAGTTATTAAGAAAAGTTGTTTAGAATCAAAAGAGTACCCCAGATACCGATTTTCGTTTAATAATTCGAATTTTAAATTTTTATCTATAAATTTGTCCCAAGTCCCAAATTTCAACTTTTAATTTGGTATCAAATGGTGTCATGGATAAACAACATTTTAATTTTTATTGCAAACGTCATTAGCTTTTAATAACGGCTGAATTACTTTTACCTGTTGCTGAGAAAGTAGAAATAATTAGAATTACTGGTGAAAATGCAAGATCCAATAGAGAAGTAGCTAGAATAATATTGGATCTTGCATTTTCACCAGTATTTCTACTTTCTCAGCAGCAGTTAAACGTAATTCAGCCGTTATTAAAAGCTAATGACGTTTGCAACAATAATAAAAATGTTGTTTCTCCATGACACCATTTGATACCAAATTAAAAGTTGAAATTTGGGACTTGGACAAATTTATAGATAAAAATAAAAAATTCGAATTATTAAACGAAAATCGGTATCTGGGGTATTCTTTTGATTCTAAACAACTTTTCTTAATAACGTTTTGCTGTAACTCTAACGCGATGCAAAATATTGACAATGTGACCCATGTTCTTGATCGTAGTGGGCCAGGCTAATAACGTCTTTTGCGCTCAAGAACATGAATAGATGCCTCTTGGTGAGTTGTACAACTGATACAAAATTCAAACGATCCATACAAAAACAAAGAAAATACAGGGGTGCTTCCATGTAAAGTGAAACACACTGTATATATATAAGTAAATGTTGATTTTGTGTAACTTGAAAATTGAGTTTGGTTCACTGAATAGTCCTTCGAATACTATTCGTAGTCAAATTTAGGTAGAATATTTTTGGGGTGGTATCACTCATGTCCATTGCGTCTGCAATAGGACTAGTCCTATTTGTACCCAAACGTAATGGACTTTCGTGATACCTATTAAACCAAAAATAATCGACATAGCTTTGAGTACTTATAGTATTATAACTGAACTAGCAACCAGTGAGACAAATGTCTCATTTAATAAAACAAAAAAGACCGTTCAGGAGATACTGACAATTCCGGTTTTCGAGAAATCACGTGATTTATCGAAAACCGGAAGTGTCACGTGACTGAAATTCGGTTCCTGACCTAACATGACCATTCCAAACATATAACTTTCATAACTTTTTTCTCTATCTCTTACGGTTTGGCTGCTGAAACAGCGTCCCGGACGGACCAGCGTCCCGAACGGACGGAAATCACGTGATTTCTCGAAAACCGGAAGTGTCACGTGACTGAAATTCGGTTCCTGACCTGACATGACCATTTCAAACATAACTTTCATAACTTTTTTCTGTATCTCTTACGGTTTGGCTGCTGAAACAGCGTCCCGGACAGACAAAATAGCGTCCCAGACCAGTCTATTAGATAAAGGATATTGAATACTGAATACTTTTTTAAATGCAATGTGTGAGGGGTCATGTAACGAGTAACACCTCATTTGAAAGATCTGTTTGAGTAGAAGATATAACTACAATTTAAAACAATATTATGATCCCCAAACAACAGTTTAATAAATAATGAAGTACCGGCGGAGTGAAGAGCAGAAATACTAAAGCAGACACCATTTCGTTAAAGACCATATTTTTTCCAAATTATAGGTACGCATTCTACTCAATGAGACCTATCAAATGAGATGACTCCCCTTTTTGCACTTAAAAGTGTTCAATATGGCACCGAACAGCCTTCTTCAATGTTCGATTGAACTGAAATTGCTCAAAAACATCTAAAATTGGTATACCTTAAAATTTTTCTAAAATATTTTTACGTATCCATAACATAGAGTGAGGGGGGGGGGGCGAGGACTTTTGATTTTTACTGTTGTATATGTTTTACCTTTACGGAAGTACTTGTCTAAGCCTAGCAAAATTTCGCTCATCAATGAGGTCGAACAAATGGGGCGAATATTTAAAGTAACGTCATTTCAAAAATGCCTGCTTTAAACGTAGCCCTTGTCGACGTATGCATTAAGGTATACACTGTCCAAGATCAAGTTTGCTGTCTCCCCATAAATCAATAAGAAATATTTAAGAGGTTTTTTCCTAGAAATGAAAACTGTACAGTTTCTCCTTCCATATCCTTAAAATTTAAAACGGTTTCATTACATTTTTTAGATAATATTGAAACTGAAAGTAAGGAACAGTATACCGGAACGCAACGCATTATGGGAAATGGGGTGTCAGCAGAAATTCAGGACCTTCCGAATTTACATATTCATTTCTCTGCTATCCCTGGTGTTTCATTTTAATATTTTAAAAACAGTAATTTTCAATGCTACTTTAATCTCCTCGCGTTTGTAGTTTGGTAAGTTATGAGGGAAGTTTTTGTTTTGGAATTAAGGTAATTATCAAGTTAGGAAGCCCTGGATGACAGCTGACAGGCAACCCTCACTCCCCATAATGATTTTCTTTCTGTACTAACATGTGGCATCATGACCGAAGGCGGTACCATGATGTTGTGGCTATAATAATGTTACATATTTGAATTTTGTTTGTTATCAAAATTACTTTCGACATAAGTATGCTCAAATCTCTGCACTATTAAATGACAGATTGATTTAGCCTAAAATATTAATGATTACGCACTGTGTCTTATTAAATTACTTGGTGCACCATGTAGGTTTTGTTAGATAATTTTGTAACGTTTCAATCTTCCGAATTTAATTTTAGCCCTGGCAATTAATTCTGGAAATTTACGACTTCCATTAATTTCGGTATACTATTCCACACTTTTAGTTTCAATTCCATCTAAAAATGAAATATAACTTAAATTCTTTACAAATATAGAACAAACTAGAGTTTCTGTTTCTGCACATGAAACTTTATGGGGCGACGGAAAACTTGATCTTCCATATTTTATACCTTATGCATATGTCAATGATTGATTTTAATGCAGTAATATCCTCACAATTCGCTCAAATACTACGTCATGACTGTTCTATTCCATTGCCTACCAAAACGGACCACCAGAAAATTTCCCCGTTTCCCGCCTGTCTCATCCGCCCCTAAACACACCTATGGTTAAGACTTTATTGCTTTATTCAAAAATAAATTCTGTATTTATACACTAAATTAGGTCTGCAGCTGCAAACATAATTGCAATTTTGCATAGTCAATTCAGCACGACCTAATAACATCACTTATATTAAAAGTGCTGTATCATAGGCTACCCTGTTAAAACTAGACCGCTAAACAAAAAAAATCTGGTGTGATACACGCACACAACTTCTTTTTACAGTGATCATATAATTATCCAAACATTTTATTTTTAATTTTTAGGCATTTGTCAAAAATGTTCAAAAACTACAAATTCTACAGAAACCGTACAAAATAGAATTTGAAAAAAAAATCGTTATATCCGTTTTTGAGAGAATCGAAAAAAGCTGAAAAACCGCAAGAGTAAACACTATACTTCCGGTAATGCGATTTTCTTCAAATGTTTCAACGTCATACCTCTTTTCATTTTTAAGATATGTATTCTATTCACACACAGCGACACACAGACTGGCAGACAGACCAATGAACAAAAACATGTTTTTTGGGTTCAGGAGACTCTAAAACGTGAAGATCTGTTGAAAAATCAATTTCGAATTTTTGGGGTGAATCCAATACTTCCTTTATTGTAAAAGGAAGTTAAAAAAAGTAGAAATAGTTCGTTAATACTCACTATATTTTCTCAATGAAACGAGAATGAATGTATTTTATTGTACTACTTGTACTACTACTTAGTGTACCTACTACTTGGTCGTGCTACTAATCAAGTACTGTGTAGGCCTTTATTGTAAAAGGAAGTAATAAATGATACGTCAAAACTTAACTACTTGTGTCACATACTGTATTTCAAAAGTAATAAAGCAACATGTTTTAAGCGTAATTTAAATAATCGCAACACATTAGCTATATATGTATATACTTTCTAAACAAATAGAACAGGGGTATTGACAAAAAAGCGTTGTTTTTTGCACCCTTCTAATTTAAAAAACAATAATAAAGCAGTATTAGCTTCGTGTGCATCTTCTATTAGAAAAAGAGCAACTTACACACCAGATTTATATTCTTACAGTACCAACAGATGGATAGTAACGATATGTTTTTATCGGACTTTCTCCACTGTCTCGAGTGTTTATCACACAACGTTTCGGGAGTTTCTGATCTACTCCCGTCCTCAGGTGAATGAACTCCTGGTTAGTCCTGAGAAGGACTGATTTTTGTACGTTTTTTAGTGGTAAGAGTGTCAGACTGGTAATCACAGCTATCAGTGGTTCCGGGTTCAAACCCCGGGGTAGGCACTACTGTAGCGATAAAAAACGTACAAAAATCAGTCCAACAGGACTAACTAGGAGTTCATTCACCTGAGGACGGGAGTAGATCAAAAACTCCCGAAACGTTGTGTGAAGAACATTCGAGACAGTGGAAAAAGTTCGATTAAAACATATCACAGTAGACCACTGTCAACAAAATTACATCATTCAGAAAACATACTTCAGTAACCTAGTAAGAATATGTCTGTTATATAATGGTGAGGTACTAACACCCCATAAAAGAGCTTGGCATGCAAGGCGGGAGGTCAGAGCTTCCGTATCCTCGCTCTCACACCCGGCGGTCGCGTGTCAAGGAATTCATAATTTTGAAAGTGTGTATGTAGATCCCTGCTCCATTTAGCCATTTAACACTGTATTTGAGAATATCATTTCATAGTTTAACATATGCGCACCATCTATTTTTGCGCTATTCTAATTTTTTTAATACTTTTTTATACTAATGTTCATGTCTCTGCTGCATATGTTAATACAAAGAGTATGTTCTAATTGTTTTTTTTTATTTTTGATCCATTTTACTCGTTAGAATTTCTTTCCATATTCCGAATATAGCCCAACTGAGTTTTATGCCACTACCGATTTCCTTTTTTTGACCATCCGACTTTAATGTAATAAGTAAATGCAACTATTCGCTTTCTCTGTAGTTTCGTTATCTATCTGTATATTGATTATTTGTTCTATTAACTCATTTGTTATTATTTTGGGTCTTCCTCTGTTAATATGTAAGCAATCTTTTTTTATTTTCCATTTAGATGTGTTTCTTATCAATTTTCTAAGTTGTCTGCTGTAAGGAAAATATCGTCTGCAAGTCTTAAAGAGTTCAATTTTCCGCCGTTTACCTTAAATTCATTATCATTCCATTTGCATCCTTTAAAAACATCTTCTGGACACAACGTAAATAGTTTAGGAGAGATTGTCAAAAGAACAGTAATATGATGACGGCGTTATCCCACCCTCTTGAAATTCCTACATATTAACGTGTATTGTGCCTGCGTCTCTGCATGACATTTTGATCGCCAACGATTGGGCGCACTTCGTTCACGATCGGTAGTGTTGCATGTACTTTATAACGTAGCGACAATTAAAAAAAGGTTAAAAACTGCCTGTTGTCATTCTCAGTCGCTTTTGGTCAGTATTCTAATATTTTTTATATGCACTGTGCGGAAAATATCAAGAATAATTTGAAGGTCAATTGGAGTATAAAATTACGTACTGTATCGACATTTTCTGCAGGTCCACAGTAGTGGATCTCCTGAATATTTGTTAATCTTGGAACGCCAATCTTCCTCTGAAAAAGTCGCGTCTCAGTTTCTTATTATGGCATATAAAGTTCAACAATCCTTGAATGCATTCAGCGTCTCCTAGTAAATGTATTTATTAGATAGCTCTATCAGAAATGAATATTTAATCACAAGTCGAAATTTAGCTTCTTCATTTCTAAATGTTGATTCGGTATTTGAGATTTTGAGTCAGACTGTGTAGAGGTACTTGTCAAACATTGTATTCGTCACCGTGGTAATAATAATTGTCCTTGTGATTTGGATCTATTCAAGGTAAAATATTTATCAACGTCCTCCCGTAAACCTATATTTTAGGTTTCTAAAAAAGAAATTGTAGGTAATCAATATTTCTACAGCAGCTCATCTTGAACAATGTACTGTTAAAAAGTATAAGATGGTATCCTTTGAATATCAAGAGTGGCTCCAATACTTAAAACAATTGTAAAGGGCTTTACTCAGAACTTCCCTCCCAAATGGACTTTGTGACACTAAATAATTTTAGAAATCAACAGAAACTAGGTGTAAAAATGTCTTCACGTTCCTACTAACACTAAAGCAATAAAAACAAGCAATAGCAAGTACATCAATTTTCAAATAAAAACTGTTGTAGGCAGGATTCGAACCACAGCACCTGGAAATGCCATCTAAGCATTTCACAATATACCGCAAGCCCGGAGCACCACTCACATCACTGCGTTGTTGCTGGCTTAAATAGAACGCATTTAGTGTTGACCCAGGAGCTTATTTCGAGATTACATAAATATTTTATAGAACTCTCTTACGGAACAATGTTCCAAACAAGTAAGATAAAAAACAATTATTATTTATTCAACTATTGTATAGACTCATCTCCAAAAGGCGTTATACAGTACTTATTTCGCAAATTGAAGTATTGAAAATATCAAATCAAAAACATGTTTACCCTATATCTGTTGGGTGCAAAATATACTTATTGTCGTCAAGGATAAAAGTCGAAGCTATATGCAAAATATCTGAAGTTGCCGCATGGATCATTGCACATTTCTGTCTTTTTAGATGCTCACCATGTATATGTTGGGCCAAAACATGCCTATCTTTGTCAAGGGTAAAAACCTAATTTTATTTATCGGATAGTTCCTGAGAGCAAAAATAGACATTTTATTTTTGAAGGTGGTTACCCTGTATATATTTGAGGAAGTATATTTAGTCTTGAGCAAGGTAGACATCTAATCGACATGCAAAATATCATCAACGGGTAGATAGGCTAACAGCAAAGCTGGGCAGTAATTAATTATTTTTTAATTAAATTACTCCTTTTTAGTAGTTTTCAAAATACGGTAATTGTAATTAGTAATTATCATTTTTGTTGTAGTACTTAACAATTACTTTTTGAAACTATTTAATTACTACATTCAATTACTCAATTACTTTTGAGTAATGAAATTACTCTAAAGTTGTTACTTCAATTACTAAATTACAGGCCTCGATAAGATATTAAATGGAAAGAACGCAAAAAGTAAAATAAGGCCTTATTAAGTTTCATGTTAAAGATATGGCAGTAGGGAAATCCTGGAGCAATATAAGTATAATGTATAATTTCCATGACTAGTCGGATAACAGTTAGTTTTTTGCATGAGCAGAAATATTTGGTGCAGGCGCGTATGTTTGTAGATGGGATGTGCATGTGTTGGGTCTTGTGTAGTGTAGACTGTGCATAATGTAGCATTATAGCTTCTTAGTAAGCTATAATGCTACATTATTGTGTAAGAAGCCAAAAATATGTCTGCGGTAAGTACAGAGTTAATTTGTCCCATAACAATTGACAACAAATAGTTGCATTATACCATATTGGTTCATAATAATGATTTATTAATTTCAATTTGCTTGTTTAAAATGATGTACTAGTACATGGCTATCTAAATACTACTAAATACAAACATAGGACAACAATTTCTAGTGAAAGTAATTGAAAAAGTAATTTATGTTATGCAATTACAATTACCAAGAGATTGATAATTTAATTACTATTTCATTTGAGTAATTGAAAGTCTGAAAATTTAATTACTTCATTGGGAGGTAATTGGGAGTTGGCAATTAATTACTTTTATAAAGTAATTTGCCCAGCTCTGACTGACAGACAGACAGATAGCCAGACAAGCCAACAGACAGATAGAATTAAAAATATATGCTTTTCGTCATCTAGGAACCCTGAAACGTGAAGATCTGCAGACCTCTCGGAAGGTGATTTTTTCATAACTTCAAGTTTACCATCTGTTTAAAATCGCAATATTGAACCCACGTCTGAAGAAAACTAGAAATAAAAAAATAAATCAACTCTATATTTGTTGGGAAAGCAAATGAAGAAACTATTATTCAAATATAACACATGCTGGGGTACTTGGATGCTTTAGATAAGAGTTTTAAATTTTTCGAAAATGTTATAAATTGCTAAAATATTAGTTTACATTTTCTGCAAGCAATACACTTTTTGATATTTCTAAACATATTTTGTTATTATCCACTTATTAAACACTAGCTTTGTAGCTCACCACATTGGTGGCTTTATTATAATTAAAACAGTTTTTGCACTTTTCAAATTTAATTGTAAATAAAGAAATTGCAGAAGGAAATGCTTTTCACGTATTTAATCAAAAAATCGCACCACAAAAAACAACTGTTGCTAGATCGAATAGCAGCTGACTCTTCTTTTTTTTTTCTTAACTTGTCAATAGGCCTTTACTCGACGTTGGCCTTTCATCTATTGGTCTGACAGCACTCCTTCACCCTCTCGGTGGCTCCTCTCTTGCAATTTTAACCATTCTGCCTTCGTCCTCGCGTTCTATATGCACATTTCCATTTTATTTACTTGAGATCCATTTTCTGATATTTTCTGTTTGTCATAAGTGCCTTATATTGACGTTGGATACTCTATCAAGTCTTGTCTTTTCGGCTATTCTTCTCATTTCCTGAACATCCTGTGTTGCCTGCTTCTAGTTGTTTGCGTTATTATTTCAGAAGCGTATGCAAATACCTCACTTTTGTATATACTAGTTTTAGTGTACCTACTTAGATGTTTTTTTATTCCAAATAGTGTGGCTAAGGCATCCTGCTATTTTTCTTGCTTTTGCGATCTCTTCTTACTGTTTGTTTTTTATGACATAGGTAGTGTTTTTACATGCCCTGGACTGACTTTTGTTATGTACAAGACAATAATACACCCAACTCCTACAACTAGTAGTAATTTAAGAAAACAATTAATGCATACATAACTGCATTATGAAATTTCTTTTCAGAACACTTTTTATACTGTATAAACAATGTTCAGATTTAGTAAGCAAGCACTATATTCTTGCCTATATAACCGTATGTTTTAAAATAATTCTTTGCCATAAATTAGCTACGCTTGTAATAGTGGAGAGTTTCAATTGCAAATCTGTCAACACCAACTTATGAACTTCTAGAACAATATAGTTCATCATTGCTTTACAGCATTTTAATTTGCTGCGACATCTTTAGTCGATTCTCTACCCTATTAGAATTGCGTTGATTAATATTTTATTTTATTGATGGACTATGCATCTCAGATATTATTATCATCATTACATGCAGTATTTGTCAACAACTCTATTACAATGTGACATTCATGCTTTAAAAATATTGCAACTACTAGTGGACCATAACTGAATTGCATGTATAGTTTATTTATTTTTGTTAAACTAGATTAATGCCAATTCTGCTCTTATATTTACAAAAAGGATTGTCAAACATTTAATCTACCATGCGTCATAAGAGATATTTAAAATAAAATATTAGTTTACAACTTAATTAACCCAGACCCATGTACAAAGTATTAAATTCTCATGTTCATATATCCCTTGCAAATAACTGTAGCATTCTTCAAATGCTTAAGATGATTACTTAGTAATTATCATTCAAAATTCAAGTGACTTAAAATATGTCTCGTATAGTTCTACAGTTGTGATTTTCAGATAATCTTCACTTTATTTTGCTTGTATGATTAAAGAAAACTTGAACAAGCAATATAGTTAACAAAGTAGTTGAGCTGTTAAACACGTCCTTAAAGCACAACTGCAATTAAAAACTAAATTGCAGACTACATTACATCACGAGATAAATTACACTAGTCCAGTGAAATAATTTACAGGCTATAGCCAGCGCATTCATTATGTAAATTATGCATATCTCTGATCTAATAATGAATTACGTTTAGGTAGTTGTAAATTCAAAATTAAATCGTACATTTTCAACCATAATACTCATTCCATACATTACCAGCAACTGATGCAATATTAATAATGGTACGGCACTAACACCCTATGAAGGAGCAATATGTCTCTATTTAAATGGTTGTTTTTTATATCTACCGGAAAACTATTTGAAAACTGCTTCCTTGACAGCGATCTTAATTGCAGGCCACTATACGCACCCATATTTTCTAATTTTAGACATAATGTACTGTAATGTGTGGCATCATAATATCACAGAGATAGCAATGAAATATGCGATACTAATATAATTATTTTAAAACAATGTCCATTGTTCAGCCACAAGTACAAGCAGTTATCCCAAATATTAAAGCATTTATTTTAGCAGTTTGTTAATGATAATCCTGCTACAATTATTCCATTACATTTAAACCGCCCTAAAACTTACCCGCACTGTTGCCCTACCCTGCGCAAAGCATAAACATTCATCTTACCTGCGAATCCTGTGATTCCCGGGTTTATGGTCAATCTAAACCACTAAACTGCACAAATCTAGCCGTTTAATTAGAACGGTAGTTAGTTTCAATCGAACGGAAACCTAAATATTCGCAGCTTAATCCCAACTGTGTTTTTAAGAATATGGATGACTCTTTAAGTTTTCTAATGTTGATTTCGTAAACTTCAGACGTTAACGAAGTGTCGAAAATATTTTGAATACTTGTTTTGCATAAATTTATGCAAATACACTCTACCAGGGTTATATTCAAGAAATATATATTTAGGTAGTTTAAATTGTCAAATTGTTATTACCTCTTTTTTTATATTGATTGTATACTTACAAAATGGATATTAGTTTTAATTATCACCCTTTTAACATGTATTCCATTCTAAGGTTCTGAAAAATATATCATTGCCTGAGACGAAAGACGAAGAAATTTTGTAAGTAATTTTGTTTTGGTTTCATATACGTTACAAAACGCGTTTATTCAATTTTTATAACCAAAACAAATATTTCAATTGCTGCTTACACCTGCCGATTACTTAAACATAGAAAACATTGTAATCTGACTATTTGAAAATTTATTCTTAAAACAACCTCTTACTTACATGTTGTTATTAAATTTGACACACTCTTATTGTTATACAATATTGAAGAGTGAATCATCTTTGGTAATAATGTAATCATTCTCAATTAATAAATGTTGGGTTTTTACATAATACCGGTAGAATGATAAAAAGGTACACAGTTCGAAATGATTTAAAACTAATTGGTTTTAGGAATACGTTACCAACAGTAATTTGTAAAGAAAGTTTCGCTTAAAATACAATTTTATTGATTTGAATTGGTTTCTTCTCATTCTCTTTAATGCCAATCACACCAAAAAGATATTGTTGCTGTTAATTTTCCATATGGTGCAGCACTAGCTTATTCATTTATTATAAAATTCAGTGGCATTTATTCTACCGCATTCTCCAAATGTTGGCGGTTTGTGGGAGGCTGGAATAAAGAAAGTAAAAAAAGTCGTTGGCAATGCAAATTTTACCTATGAAAATCTTAGGACTATTTTATATCAAACAGAATCAATCCTTAATTCCCGACCAATCTCTCCATTATCGAACCATCCTGATGATTACAATCCATTAACCCCAATCCATTTTTTAATTGGACGATCGCTCACTCTTATTTCAAACATTCTCAAGCTTAAGGAGTCCACTTTAAGTATATATTAAAGAATGTAACAAATCGTAGCTCACTTTTGGAAAAGGTGGCACAAGGAATACGTCAGCGATTTACAATCCCGGTCTAGATAGAAGCAGCTGCCAGAAAATACCATTGCTGAAGGCATGCTATTTTTGGTAAATGAAGATAATGCACTCAAGTGGCGGCTAGGAAGAATAAGGTAGCTTCACCCCGAAGAAAATGGCGTTACCAGAGTTGTCACCATCAACACACTGACAGGTATCATCAAGCGCCCAGTTACGTGAGTGTGTGTGATACCGTGGGACAATAGACAATTATAATGGACTATCAGTGTAGTTAAACGCAGTTCAAGGGGCGGCATGTTGCGGCTAATTTTTCATAAGGATCAGCACTTGCGTATTCTCCTCGCTTACGTAGCAGCGGTGGGAAGTAACGAGAGTTGCAAACTGATTGCTTTCAGGAAGGACGCGCTCTGCTATTTCCCCGCTTGTATTCTCCATTAATCTCTTTGACGTTCTTTATTATTTCGTCCATGATAACATTAAAAAGTGTGAGGCTTAAGCTGTCACCTTGTCTGAAGAAAAGGTGGTTTCTGTAACTTGAAAAAAATTAACAGTGTCCTAAAAACAACGAAGTAGATAGGCACGAAGATTTGATCAAATTCATAACGAACTCATAAAATATGGAAAATAACTAAACCTCTCCATGTGCATTTTCATAGACCCATAATCTTATTTCGAGAGTCGTCAAAACTATTTGCAAGTGTTCTCAACTAGAAATCTTGGAAACAAATCAGCCTGTACATGTTTCTTCTATTTGATAAAGGCACGAGGAAAAATATAAGACAATCCTTCACAGTCTTCAGTCCGTAGACTGGTTTGCCGCAACGATCCATTTCGATCTATCGGAAGCTTTACTAAAATAAATTAGTATACCTGTGATAATTACAATAAAAGGTTTAAATAACAGCAACGCAACGAAACTAACAATTAAAGAAGAACTGATAGAATACATTCCTGTCAAAACAAGTATATGGTAAGCAGATACCCCTAATGGACTGCTAAGTAATCTAATAATGGATAAAATACTCGATACCGTTAAATCATCCTGAGACGGATACCGTACAAACGAGGATAAAATTAAAACTGCATACGGATTACGACGGCTTAATTTCAGAATGCCAGGAAGGCCTGCAAAGATTTTTTCACATTTCATCAGGAGGCAGAAGAGTATAACACCAGGAGATATCGCATGAAAGAGCATCAACTCGAAAATTCGAATATATAAAATATTTCAGACCTATAATGAACTATGGGACGAGAACCAGTGCTGAGAATATAAAATCAAAACGAATACTCAGAACAGCAAAGATAAAAATCTTAAGATCCATACCAGAAAAGACTTACCGAATCCAAAGTGAAGAAACAGTAGGCTAGTAGACGTTCGCAATAATAAACTCCATGACTTATATTATGGCTAAAATAAGTCGTTTGGTTTCTCCTTCGTGGGGATGTTAAATTGAAATTAGACATCTGGTAGGCCTTGGTATTTATATAAATTACTTGCCCTGTTGTTTACTGTTTAGCTGGTTCAGTACACAGTACACAGTTCAGTACTCGGGCTGAAACTGGCTGCAAACAATATGCACAAGAAAATCCATATTGCTCACACAGATAATCATAGATCTATTGACCTTTTAAATACATACACATTAAACAATAAAAAAATTAAAATTAAATCCTAGGATAATTTGCCATTAATGCACACAACACATCAAATATTAGAAGAATAAGTAGATCTGCAATACATTTTAAATATTAAAACTACACTCACATAAGTGTCTCTAAAAACAATAAGCTGTATAGAAATCTTCCGTCGGGATTTTATGAACAAATATCCTGCTTTGCAATTTGTGTACGTATTTATTTGTCTACCAGTCGCATTCCTTTACTGTCGCGAAATCTTCACAACACAGCTTAAAGCGGGCGCCTATTGCTTAAATTGCAAACATTCCCTGTATTAGACCACCTTAAGCTCAAGACATAGGAACTATTGGGTAGACCTCAAGCTGGGCTACGCCATCTCCTAAATGACACTTTATTTGAAAATTATTTGCGAATGCCGGACACGTAGCCAGAGGACAACAATGAAGTGGGAAAGTAATTTGATGCCGACCGTGGACAGGAAAGGGGAGCGTGGGATGGCCGCAAATGAGATGGAGCGATGACATCAAAAGAACAACTGATTTTAATTGGTATAAAGTTGCACAAAATATGGAACACTGAAAAAGTACTAGGGAGGCCTCTATTCAAAGAATAGAGAATGGCTAAAAGAAGAAGAAGAAGAGTTGTTACATTGTAGCAAAGAAATGGTTTACACCGAGCGGCATGTGTCTCGTTCTAAACCTCATCAACGTAACTTGATCTTTTCTGGTGGTAAATGCAGTATCATTACTCTATAAGAAAAGACAGAGTATTGATAGAATGGCAAACAACTCAGAGGTACATAGGCTGGTGAAACTGGGAGGAGAGGGATGAATAATAATATTCCCGTGACTCATTGAATAATCAGTGCTTCATTCCACTTAGTAGAACCATCTGTGAAAAGCAACTGATGTTCGTTGTATCGTTGAAATAGCGGTATGCATGTCTGTCCATGCCGGGGTTACCTACTTTTTATTTATTTCGAAGAGATCAAGTCTAGTTTCTGGTGTTTAATTCCACTATGGAGAAATTACCTCTACTTTAGTTTGTATAATATATGTATATGAACTTGCAGTAGAGAAAATAGTGAATGCTTCTATGGTATATCTGATACCACGATTGTGGTTGATATTCAGCGGTACCAATCTACTGCGTCTCACAGAAGGTATACAAGACATCCATAGACGTTTATGGTAAGCACAAGACTTTGGAGTAGAAAGATATCAGAACCGTAGTTGGTATGGACTAAAGTTTTTAGAGTATGAAATATTCTCTTGTACCAACATATCAGTTTATCAATATGTGCTTTCCAAGTGAGTTTGTGTCTAATAAGACAGTAAATGTATCTAAATTTTGTATTTCCTGCTATGCTAGTGCACTATGCTCCATTCAATGGAAATCCTTGCGGTCTCCCGTATTCGAAATTATACATAGGTATTGAACACAAAATTGTTGTTTCTAATTTTAATGATTCTGGCACATAGAAAGCATTCTATAATCATCGGAAAGATTAGGCAATCCCCAATCATACAGTTAAATGCTATTTAGTAGTTTCAGAAGACAATATTTTCTTCTTTGAGGCAGGTATGTAATTGAGGTTATCGAAATAAAATCGGAACCTAGAGTGTTAGGTACGTTTGGTTTTCATAATAGCATGTTCCAATTGTTCTATCGTAAATAGAGAAACATGAAGAAGTTAAGAGTCAGTAATAAAAATACAGTACAGTGTTCTCTGCGGTTTCGGTATTACACAATTAGGAAAAGCATTTTGCACCACTATTTGCAATTTCCTTTTGAAGTTATATGATTCTATTGCCGATAGACAATAAAGAAGAAGAACCACTCGCTGTATATTATCTGATAGATCTAACTCTCTTCCAGATCATTGTGATTGGTGTAACTCTATCAAGAAATGATACATAATTTTGCCACCATTTTGCAGATCTAATAGCTATTCGAGTAGCAGCTCTTTTTTATTTAAAGAAATGAAGGTTTTGTTGCGTAGAATTGCATTTAAATAACTGTAATGCGATTTTCTTATGCCTAATTTCAGTTTTTACTTTACCGCAACACCACGGTAGTGGACGTCTAGATATAAATCCATTTTGAACGTTTCGGACTGACTACATCATACAGTAAGTTCGGGATCTCGTCAGATGAAGAATATTATAATATACCATAAAAACTGCACCAATCAGCTTCATGCTGCAGTCACTTTTCATCAAGTATTTACCTTTAGTCGAAGATTTTCAAATTTTAATGTAGGTAACTGGAAAGTAACCACTGTTATAAAGGTCAGAACCGAATGACCAAATTATTTCCGATAAAAGAATAGCTGAACAGACAGACAGATATATCGCAGAAGAAGTATCGAACCTTAAAATAAATGTACTCAGTTAGAATTTAATAAAGCTAATCGTTAAATTTTCTAAGATTGCTTCAATAAGACGATCATCCCGGCCAGTGTTGAATCCAGGGGGGTGACCGGGAGGAAAATTCCCCCCCGGGCAGTACAAAATTCACCCCCGGAAACATTACCACTTCATATTCATGTTTTTTTCTATCTATAAAAGAATGGGTGGATTGCGCGGGAATAGGTAAAAATACCCCCCGGAGTAATGAGTCTCAATTCAACACTGATCCCGGCTTATCTCTGCAGAGCTCTATAAGAGGCTTTGGACATTGAAGTTGCCCACTACTAAAAACGGCTGTGGAAGTTGTATTATAAGTCTGCAAGGTCTTGAACAGTCCAGTTCAGATAAGGTAACTAAATATATGGATCATGCAGTTATTTTTATAAAAAATGTCATTTCAAGGGCAATAGCTTGAAAATATGTATTAATATGAAGATGTGGGACAAGACAAAAATCCTTCTAGATTAAAATTGCTACGCCTCCATGAGATCTTTTATCATCAGCTACTTTTTTTTCTGAATCGCCAGCGTGGCCGAGCGGTTAGGGCATCAGGCTGCGGTGCCACGGTACGAGGTTTAATCCTCACATCTGGTAAGTGGCCGGCGGCCCACCCAATCGCTTTAAAAATTGGGTACCAAAACCATAGTTGTGGAAGTAGGGAAAGTAAGGCGTTGACACGCACGCAACTCCGCACCGCTCGAGGCCGTTTGATCAGCAGCTGCAGTTCATTCCGTTTACATGAATTTTCAAAACATAGCTCGTGGGAGCGAGCAAGATATGTCCCTAAAGTTTTGTTTCGAATGCCGTCGCGTTCTCTCTCACGCGATGCAAGCTGCGTTCTGATTGGCTACGTCTGTTGGCGTGATCGCACGTTTTTGCGCAGAAATTGGCTTTGCTTCGCTTGGAAGTTTTAGTTGATTTCCGGCTGGGGTTTGAGACGCTTGTTCGTGAGCGTGCCGTTCACGCCTTAGGGCGAGGGCGGCCCGTCGTTTTTGGTGCTGTTACAGCTTCATTCCGCTTTCTGTGTTAGACTTCTGATCGGGCTGTCAACGAGAGGTGGTTTTGCTAGTGGAGTGAGCTGTGGTATCTTGTGTTTCAGTGTGACAGTCACTTTTTTTCACCGCGTAGGGTCGTGAAGAGGCCATTTTCCCATAACTGGGGGATTCGCCCATTGCTGTTGATAACCAAATTCATTCATCTGTGCTGGTTTAATTTATGTACGTTTGTTTGCTAACGCAATACCGTTCGGCCGATGCTGTTGATAACGAAGTTCATTCATCTGTGCTGGTCTAATTTATGTATGTTTACTTGGAAGCGCAGTATCGCTTGGCCGACGCTAGTAATAACCAATTTCATGTGCCGATTTAATTATAGCTAGAGTTAAAGCGTCTTCCAGCTGGGCTATATAGTTTCGTCCATATTTGTGTGTTTACCTTTCTGTGTATCGCTAATTTATATGTGTGAGACCAATAGACCGGTATTTTGAATGAGGCCTTGTGATTTACGACGAGTTTGTGCATGCCCAATTTCAGGCTACTGTGTAAAGATATATGTACGGCGGTTCCAGAGTGTTTAAGCGTCACAGGTAAGTTGGCGACGCTTGCTGCTGCAGCGTCGAGCGTCGTGAGGCTGCTACTATACTCGACTCCTGTTAAGCTTTAGATTTGGTCAAGGTGATAAGTTATAAGGTAGACTCATCTGATTTTCCGGTTTTCTCTGGGTCTATTCTTGTATTTTCGTTTATGTTAATGAAACCGGGTGGTGCCCTACTTAAATTTATCTATGTTTACCGCCCCTTTGGCCCTTGCCCGTAGGTAATCTCGTGAATGCCTTTCCTTGCTTCACTGATGTCTAGTCGACATTATCTTATTTCGGGTTGGGTAGCTGCCCTAGGTGAGTCATTGTCCCGATTATGTGTAATATTGTCCGCGCCGGCTGTTTAGTTTTTGTATGTGCCAGCGCGGTGGCGTAAAAGTCGATTTCCACTGTAACACAAGTTATTAGTCGATATGCCGTTATGTGAATTCGTATGCTGTACATCGTTACCACTATTAGTATGTAAGTTGTTAGCTATAGTTAAAATGTATGTATGTATAATCTGTAATAACGATTACCTTCCGGTGCTCAACTTGCCCCGGATTCGGGATACAGAGTTGGAGCGCACCTTTGGTGCTTGGGCAGCAACCATTTTGTGATGTGTACGTCTTGGTGATATGTTGACCTTGTTACTCTATCTCTTAGGTATGTGTTTCTGAGTAGAGCACAGTTAATTTAGTGCCAACTGTGAATGGTCTCACCGAGCCCGATTCCAATCGCCAAGGCTACGGAAAAATTCCGACTCCCGCGGGATTCGAACCGAGGGCTTGCTTACTGCAAGCCTAGTGCTTACCCATCTGCTCCACGGGGCTTCTCCTATAGTTAAAATATAATAATTAAATATATATGAATTAAATGGACGAGTGCTATTTATGTCTTGAAAATATCCTTTAAATCACAGCTTTTATAATATTGCTCCGGCAACTATTTGTTGTGTTGCTGCGTTGGCCTAGAACATGGTCAGCACCTACGGGTGCAATTGCAGCACTTTACGCTAGTATCGGTGTAACTGAATTTACGTTCTACTTTTTTATCTTTTTCAGACCTGAGAGTTTATAACGAACATAATAGTCCCCTTCACAACTGATGCTTTTTATAGCTGATTAAGAGAGTTTCTACAAATGCAGATTTGTGGTTGTTGGCAATGAATAGACGAGTGGCCAAAGTTTTGGCACCGGAAGTTTCGTAGAGTTTGTGATATGAATTCTCGTAGACTTGTTATAGAATGTATTTTTTGGGGTAGCAAATGTTAATAGAGAGGATGCTACATCTTCGACTACTCAATTTCTTCTGGGTTACATTAGTCTAAATTAAGTAACTCCAGATGATGCCAAAATGTTGTTAATTTCAGAAAAACGGTAGTTTCACACATCTTGAGTTAGTTACTATGCCTTTAGAAAAATTTAATGACCGCGTGCTTAAGTTTGTATAGGGTATCTAGCAATTGTTTTCATATCCAATAAAATGCTATTCTTTCGATCTTCTTTTCTTTTGCTTACTGATCTTACTTTTCCTTCGGTACTTATCTGTAATCCCTTTAAATATCATAAAAGCGTTTACTTTTATAAACTCGTCGTCTACTTTCTTTATTACAGTAAAATCTAGATATAAAGTTCCCATCCTTATTAACGGAGTTTGTATCACTGGAAATGCCCAACGAGTCAAGAGTAAGAAATTAGGGAGGTTTAAATGGACCCTGGACCATGACTAGACCAACAACTGTGTTTACGCCAGGTCTTGTTACAAGAGAAGATTGGGAACCATCACATTTTTCATCATGTTTATATGTTTTATCATAAAGACCAAAAAAGTTCACATTGGAAAGGTACTGGACGCAAAAGAACATAAAAAATGTATAGCACTTACTTTCAAATCAATAGTAGAAGGAGAACACATCATCCATAGGAGGTTCAGGCTGGTATGGAGCCGCTTGAGTCCATGGCGGTTGATCAATAGTGCCAACCCAGCTAATCTTCAGGCATACTAACCCACATCTTTCAGCCCGTGTTAATGATAGCATGTCACGCTTTATAACAAAAAGGTAGAACACGATACCTACAGCAACTTTCACAACCTGGTGGTTTAGATAGGTACTTACTAAATAGACCACTCTCTTCAGTAAGGATTTTTTTATCGATGTTCTCGTTTGGTTCTTTTCGTCGCCTTTTACGACAAACAGGACATACCGTAGTTTGATTTTAACCTCCAAACCATTGACCTTTGCATGTTATTTAATTGTGGACACTATAAGTTGCCTATCTTAGTTTATTATATTTTTATGCTGTAGAATATAGACGAGATAATTCTTCTCGAAATAAATACATCTCAATAGGTATTGCAACAAAATAATTTGATTACTTAAAACTTTTTCCCACGCCCACATACGAACGTGACAGTTTCCATACAGTCAAGTAGCTACGAAAAATGACAATATCATTCACCCAGTTGTTATCATAAAGAGCGTGTGTTATGAAAAATTCACAATTCACAGTTATACAGTGGGCTAAATATGTCATTTAAACCTAAAAACTGAAAAAAATAGAGTACATATTTCGCTTGAAAGTGTATCTATCGTACGCTCGTATTTTAAGACACTCGGCTTCGCCTCGTTTCTCAAATATACTCGCACGATTTATGCCACTTTAGCAGCTTGTCATGTAATACACTATAAACATACTCACGACTAATAAATTGCCATTTAAGATGTGCATGTGTTATATAACAATTTTATTTTAGTAGCAAATACTATTACTGATGTTAAGTTAGTACTTCAATTTATATCAATCTCAATAATTTTCTTATTTATGAACCACAAATGCTAATGTCCAAATAATGTGGAATTAGCAAATGTAGTTTTCGTGGTTTGCGTTCTTTCAGTAAATTTACTTTAAAGCAATGGGATCATTCTCAAATATGAGCTATACAAACGTCAACGCCCATCATCAGTCCTCATTTTATTTATAATAATACAAAGAGTTTATTATAACGCATTTATACATGGCGTGGCGTATCCTTAGAAACCAATAGTAACAATCAAGTCCTCATGGAAACGGGAATACGACATTGCGCATTAAAATAAACTTACTGTATATTAGCTTCCAAGTTCAAGAAAGATTTAAAACGTATTCAGACCTAAAACTTCTTTTCTGCTGCGAGAACGTTCATGCTTAAGACATCTATTCTGATGATTTCCTGCAAACTACACCGTTAGAGGATAGGATGTACTGAATCTAAATCGCCCCCTCGGGTATTACTATATAAGAATTTAGCTCCCTTGTTTGGGTGGAGATTAAATTTAGTAGTTTCCATATAGAGTGGCGTTATTTTGTGGCACATAACTTAAACGCTATGAGCGCAAAATGCTAAAAACCTCAAACAGCTAAGAATGGTTCAATAAATATATTATTTTTGAAAAAATAATGTTACTGGTATTTTATTTTAGAAACAAATAAGTTAACAATAAAAAATACAGAAAAATATTCTAATTGTAAAAGCGTTTGTTTACTGTCAAAACTAATATCGTTTTCAACAGGAAATTAATTAGTAAATTAATGTTCCAGATGTTTAGCAAATGCATAAATTATTTGTTACAAAACTATGAATGGCTTTTATTAATACAAGTATTTAAATTTCCATCTAATTCCGAAAATGTAAATATAACTTCCGAAAATCAGGCTGTAATCATGTAAACACCCCTTGATCATTAAATAGATTAACGAGGTGGTGCATCAAGAAGAGATTTTCTAAAAAACGCTTAATCGTTGTGGAGATAAATGAGACTTCTTGATTAAGTGGCTTTCAGATATAACCAGGATAAACAGGGCATGGCTTGTTAGCAAAAAATACTTTACATTTAAACGGAAGGACAGAAATAACATATTACTGGCATGTTGTATAATAAAAATGCAAATACAAAGAAAATAATCACATTAGGTAAATTATTAACTTTTTTAACCATCGTTGTTAAAGAAAATCAAATTAAAGGTATTTCTGGCTTCTAGATTAATCTACATTTAGTCTCTCCGTCAACAACTTAGTCTAGCAATTTTAATAGTATTACAGTTTTAATCTATTATGTAAGGTCGAAATCATGCATTATCAAATATTTACTGCAGTGATTAAACTTTTAACGTTGGGGGTGGGGGGGGGGGGGTTGTTTGAAGAATAAAAAAGAACTATTAAATACTCGCATTAACTGTATATCTACATATAGGCCAATTAATTAATTATTAGGACTAGAGTTACCCAGAGAGAAAATACCTCCCGTTGTGGCCTTACTTTAATATGATACTATTTCTTTAAAATTTGGATGTAAATGATTGAACAAACTCAAGTATTAAACTTAAAAACGAATAACATGGTCATACAAATATATTTTTTACAATAACATTTTTCGTTAAACTACTGCTACTATATGTATGTATATAATTTTCAAAAATTGCATTAAAATTATTTAGTTAGTATTAATTGTGTTCATTATAAAATGAAAAATACAATGGGAGTAATCAGATATCAGCTTTAATAGAAGCGACACTCGCAGTCGGTCATTGTAGAAGTAAACAAATGATTACAATTGATAACAAATTTACAACTTTGTGAAAGCTTTTAATTAATTTACTTAATTGAAAAGCAATTTACGAAAGTAACATTATCAATCAACCTAACAAAATAGGGATTTCTGGATAAGTATCAATACCGCCGATGTTTCAAATGTGTACAGTATTTTAGATTGTTTGCATAAATATACATAGAAGTTGGATATTCTCCTAGCTAGGCCAAAAACCTTATAAGATATTTTGTTTTTTACTTTTCGATATTTGGCCGTTTTAGTTAGTTACTACTTTGCTGCCATCAACATTATCTTGTTTTAATCGAAACTGAGATGTGTGGGTTTTAGATTTAATTGACACTTTTCGAGACATAAAATGATTAAAACTTACTTAACTTTATTTCTAAGGTAACGACATGCAGTGGACATCGATGTTAAGATTTTTATTAGGATTTTATTGGTTGGTTGATAATACAAAAGTATTGAATGAATAGTAGATTATGCAATGAGGGTGAGAAATGCGTTATTTTGCTTAGGTGTACATAGCACTGAAGCAAAATAGCAGGCTCTCCGAATTGCATATACTATTGTTCACGTTGCAAGAAGATTTAGAACTACAAACCTGCTTTTTAAAAAGGTAATTTATTGACATTTTAGTTACAATTATTTTAAAATGTTCTGTGCTTTAAAATCAGTAGCCTATGATAAATTTTAAAGTTGGTGGCACTGTAAGTTTCGAGGTTATCAGGTTAGGTTTTGCATCAGTTTTGACACACGCTGAAGCAAAACCTAACCTGGTAACCTCGAATTTGACATAATTAACATTTCTTCTTGTTTCAGTCATAATAAAAACTCCGTAGGTATATTTTTCGCCTCTAGGGCTGTCACGATTTTGGTTTCGTAGAAACTGTGGTTTGTTCTCACACGTGAAAAAAATCTTTTTCATAACACTACTTGTTATTTATTAATAACAGAACTGTCAACTTGACTGAAAGGTTTCCCATAATAGCCATGGCTGTTATACATTTAACAGCCTAGGTCGTTAAGAAATAACAGAACAGTAACATTTTAACATTGTCAATACTGAAATGTATAGTTGGTGACAATGTAAGTCTATGTCAAATGCGAGGTTAGCAGGTTAGGTTTTGCGTCAGTCTGTGCCAAAACTGACGCAAAACCTACTAACATCGAATTTGACATACACTTACAGTGTCACCAACAATACATTTTAGTATTGCTAAACGTAATTTTTTCGAAAGTGACTCTGATAAGACGAGTTTTCTAACACCCGTTACTAATACTATTTAACTTTTTTATTTAAATTGCGCTAAAATTTCAATTTTTGTAGATGTTATGAAAAGTATTCAACGACATACGGCCGTTATCGCATCTAACTAACTCGGATAAATTCATTAGCCTCGGCCTAACGGCCTCAGCCACAAATTTATCTTCCTTTGTTAGATGCTTATATAACGGCCTTATATCGTTAATAACTATTGTAGAACAATGTACACAAAAAATATGCAGTGCTTGCGTAGATTATACATTCTTTAAAAATTCAAGGAATAACTTTTGGGAAAAACGCTGGGACCCTTGGATTTTTATTTTTATTTACGCATTTTTTAAATATAATCTATACATACAGGGTGACCCGCGTAGGAGGCATGACGTCATCTATATTTTTTTTAAATGGCAACTTTACGAAAGCGCTGTATACTGACAACTCAATCCAATTTTAATGTAAATACTGCTGTTATTTGTTTGTGAACGGGACTAAGTATATTGTGTACCAGCTACCTTAAAAACTGACTGGTATAGTAATATGGCTACACGCAAATGTATTTATCAGCGCTGTTCAATTCTAGTAGCAGACAATGGATAGTAAAAAAAAACAAAAATAATTTCATACATTGAAAGCTCAGTTCTGCGACAGTTTTAAGTTGCAACTTTGAGAGGTTGGGTTTCCAGCATATAGCGAGACATTTTTTAAATTTTTATAAGTAATTTGTTGTACTTACTATAACTACACATTATATGGGCTATACCAGTCTTTATAGCATAAACACGTACGGCAGGCTTACTGCTGGTGTACGCTATAATATTAAATTAAATTAGAGCGATATCAAACGCGTCTGTTTGGGAAGGCGGAATTTGTTGTTTTATTTACAAAATTTGTTTTTGTTTTGTTAAACAAAAACATAGCCAGGTAGAAAAGCTGGTATAACTCTGTATAATGGCAATAGAATTCTACTTTTCAATTATACCGAAAACTACTAATACTAAAGTATAACACGTAACGAAATCGAGGAGCAGGAAAAGGAAGAATATATCAACCCAGACTCCTAGAAGGAGAAAGGTTGTGGGAAGAAAAGGCTTGCTGGAATTGATAAAATATGCCTAAAAGAAAAACTAATGGCAAGCATGTGCACAAAAAGTTGAAAAGCAACAAACAAATGAAAACGTAAAAATCGTCAGATAGAAACAGAAAATTATTTAGGTAAAGACTGAATACCGTATACGAAACATACTATGAGGTCGCTTTTAAGACCCATCCTGATATATCACTGACTTTGTCTTTTACTAACCTGCTTCAACGCTTGAAAACAAGAGTGTTCAATCATTGCGTACCCCCTACCCTTAGGTCCGCATCTGTAACTTGGACACTAACAACAACAATGATTCTAAAACTACAAATCACGAGCATAATGGGACTAAAATTGCTGAATAGAGAAATTAACGACTGGATCATAAATAAAACAAGATGCACCGAGATAGCGGAGAGAATTACAAGACTGAAGTGTGAATGGAAGGAACATGTGGCAAGAACCCAAGACAACCGATGGACCAGAAAAGCAACTGAATGTAAACCAAAAACAGTAGAGAGAGACAGATGAAGACCTAAAACTAGATTGAGAGATGACATTCACAAAGTCTCTGGAGTACAATGAATTACCAAGGAAACTGACAGAGAAGAATGGAAAACATTAGGGGAGGCATATTAGTACAGCAAAAATTTCGTTTTATCTTAAAAAAATTGACCGCGGCGACTCCTCTTGCCCAGTGGTGTAGGGTCATTAGACAAGTGTAGAACTAAAAAGCCGTGCCCCCACCCCCTGCCAAACAGCCGTCATCTTGAAATAGTATACTGTGTATCAAGGACGAAAAGCGTAACATTCCCAGACGACTGTGAATATTGTCGGGCGAGACGAACGCCGAGCCCAACAACACAGGAGTCTGGGAATGTTACTTTTCGTCCAAGATACACATACTATTTTTCCGCCAATCGATACGAGTAATTAAAAAATTAAGAAAACGTGTCTTTTTAAATCCTCTATATAATAAAGGAGAACGATCCAAACGTGTGTGTTCGTTGCGACAATTACAGACGCCACGCCACGTCCCTGATTGAGTGAATGCGCCTCGAGGGGAGGAGCCCCGCGGGCTTCTTTGGAGAGGGTCGGAGCCCCGAGAGCTTTCTTGGAGAGTATCGGAGCCCCGAAGGCTTCCTTAGAAAGGGGCGGAGCCCCGAAGGCTTCCTTAAAGAGAGTTGGAGCTCCGAAGCCCCCTTGAAGAGGGTCGGAGCCCCGAGGGCTTCCTTGGAGAAAGCGGAGCCCCGAGGCCCCCTTTGAAAAGGGGCGGAGCCCCGCGAACCCCCTTGGAGAGGGTCGGAGCCCCGAGGGCCCCCTTGGAGAGGATCAGAACCCCGAGGGTTTCCTTGGAGAGGGGCGGAGCCCCGAATGCCCTCTTGGAGGGTTGGAGCCCCGAGGGCCCCCTTGGAGAGGGTTGGAGCCCCAAGGGCCCCCTTGGAGAGGGTCGGAGACCCAAGGGCCCCCTTGGAGAGGGAATCTCTCTCATCCGTGTTTTGATCCAATTAGCGAACCGAAGCGTAGTTCGGGTGACTCACTAGTTATCAATAATTACATTCGAAAAATATTACCTGCCTAGGCCGGGAATATTATTCCTGTACATTTTTATTGTAAATTACCTAGCAACGGCTGGTGTAATGGAATGTTTGACTTTGCTCCACAAAATTTTGTCAATAATGTGTCAGTTCTAGTACGATTGGCGGAAAACATTTTGAAATCACTTTTTCTCTCGATCCATTGGTGCACAGACAAAGTTATTGAACAAAAAATGTTGGAAATAAAATTATACACATTTTTGATTTTTTCCGCGGTACCGAGCAGTTGGTATTTCAAACGGTAGATGGCGACAAAGTTACCAAAAATTGTTTTTCTTTGTGGGTGAAAAGCGATAAACCCTTTCCCAGGTATTTTCGCTGAACACTTATTGTTGTAAACATGTTACAACTTGCATTTCATTGCATTCTACGCATCAGAGAAATGGCTACTTTGCTGCGCCGGAATATACATTTCCCACACCGCACGGACTTTGAAGGGCTGTTGCTGGGAGACTATTTAAAGCAATCGCATTATATACAGATTCATGCACATTTTTTCAAGCACTACAACTTTCACATTCGCAATTTTCCAAAAAAAGCCATCCCCACAGAGCTGGAATGGCGGAAACCGATTGTTTATAACTTTGTCGTCATCTACTGTTCGAAATACATACCAACTTCTCGGTATCGCGGCACTGACCAAAAATGTGTAGAATTTTATTTCCAACATTTTTTGCTAAATAACTTTTTCTGTGCGACCAATCGATCGAGAGAAAAAACTATTTCAAAATATTTTCAAGATGGTGGCTGTTTGGCAGGGGGTGGGTCCACGGCTTTTTGGTTTTACACTTGTCTAATGGCCCTACACCACTGGGCAAGAGGCATCGCCGCGGCAAATTTTTTTAAGGTGACGGGGTGTTTTCCCATAATTTTACTGTACTATATGTCCGAAAATGGAATACTTGAGTACTGGAAATGATTATGATGAACCTAGAGACAGTGCAGAGAAAGCGCAGGTCAGGTTGGACATAGTTGTGGAGAGTGGAGAGCCATGTTTTTCTGTTTCTGAGATACATATATTGATTAAAACATCAACTTGTAAGTGTCATACCTCCGAAACATTATCCATTACTTTCTTCGGGTTTGATTTTAACATTTAATTTGGAACTTAAGCAGATAATTGAACCGCTAAAAGCCCTAGCTAACTGTAATAAAGGAACATTTCCTGCTGAGTGAGAAAAACATTTGCACAACTGAACCTATTCCATTTAATCCCCTACAGTTAACCCATATGTATTATTTTGGTAATTTTTTACTCTAAAGACTGTTCCTATGAGTTTCTATACACCGTACAGTAGTTATTTTTCGGGTAGGTAGACATGGAATTTTGTTTTTATGTTTAATAAAATTAAAACTACCTAGAATCTCTTTCTGACACTTTGTCAGGATCAGCTGTTATGTACAGGAGGCTCACGAAAGTGTCTAATTTGACATTTTGGGGTTAAACGTGCAATGTTGCCAGTCCTTTCATACTGTTTTTACCACTAGGCATAATATTTACGGCGTCATGGATACTTATCTCTCAACAAATTGTAATTTATATTAAAGCAAATATGCCAAAAGTTTTTAAACGTGACACAAAATTACAAATTACAAAGGCCTACCGGCATTATAAAGCCGACAGACCAGACTTCAGCGAAACGGAAATCTTTGCCCGGCTTAGTGACGTTTGGAATGTAAGTATCGGGTGACTATAAATGATTGTGATTTTTTTTCTTATGTTGACACTGTTTATGTTGGTGGCACTGTAAATCTATGTCAAATTCAATGTTCGCAGGTTAGGTTTTGCGTCATTCAGTATCAAAACTGACGCAAAACCTAACCTGCTAACCTCGAATTTGACATAGACTTACAGTGCCATCAACATAAACAGTGCCAACCTAAGAAAAAAACCACAATCATTTATAGTCACCCGGTATTTATGCATAAAACTTAACTGTTGGTTTAATTTTGGGCTTTGTACTGTATTAGGTATCTGGAAAAAACTATTAGGAGTATTATTTCGTGGCTCGTCCAGGACATGTTCGTATTGCAACTTCAGATAAAAATGTGATGCGTTCAGAAACTGCTTTACGTGCAAATGGACACATTAAAGTCAGTAAATTTTCTGAAATTATCAGTATAGGCAGTTTTCATTCCATTATTAATACTCTTATTATCACAAAGGTCATGTCTTCGGTGCATTAAAACGATCGCTAAAGAGACAGCGACTCACTTCGGAAGCAAAAGTGCAGATTGACGTTGAAGAATGGTTTCCTTAACAGCCCCAAGAATTTTACCAGCAGAGAATTTAGATTGGTACAACATTTTTCATGATTACAACACTGCATGCGTCTTTTAGACGAGTGAAGTGATAAACTATTGAAACACAATATCTTCGAAAACCGTTTGGTGGAAACCTCTACTGGAAGAGTCCAAGGCGTTGTTAATTATAGAACCAATGATTTTGATGAAATTAAATATTAAAGCATTAAAGCTGTAGTTTTGTAGTTAGCCTGTTTGTTCCTAGGCCATTTTACATGAACAGGTGTAAAATAGGATTAAGTAGTTATTACTTTCATAATTCGAAAAATGTCTTTCGGAAGAAAATAAATTCAATCCTAGAAATATTGTATCATCATTATTAACATTTATTGTTGAAAACGAATAGTCAACCATAATAGACGTTTGCGTGAAGATGCTCTTTTGGTGTCCCTGAATGTAAGCAGATGTTCGAGATCTTGATCTACAAGTTTGCCAGCCAGAAGATGAAAACTAATAAATGTTCATACATTTTATTCGCAAAGCCGTAATAATGACAAACAAAATGTTGTTGAAAAATCAAAAGCAAAAAACTTAAATCGGCGAACATAGATTTCAAAAACTACAACATTCATTTACTTATATTACACAAATCGCTAGAACAAACAAAAAACAGTGATCTAGTGAGGAATAATATTATTTTTGAAGAGTTTTACATTGTAAGCAACTACTAAATAACAAGTAAAATTTTCTCCAACTCTAATTAATCGCATAAATAACAGACTACCTAGACTAGAATTTCCAGCAAAATGTACGTCTTGTAGTTTGCGCAAAGTGGTATGAAACATTGTAACCAATACAAATAATTACTCTATAAAGTCTAAGAACGCCACTTAAATGTGCCTACATAAATTAAAATTTCATTAAACGAAGCGATTTTACAAAGTTGCTGTCGCACCGGGATAGAAGTTATCAAGGTTTAAACGGATTTGCTGTAAATCCTGGGGTGCTAAAATATAGTAGGAGTAAAACTTGATCTATTTTGAATTTAGATCAGTCGTAACTTGCAGTTTAATTACCCAAAACCAAGCGCTACGTGGCGACTTAACACATTTTTGCCTGCTCTAGCCATATGTTACTTTCATTAGCCGACACTAGATTTTATTGAAAGAAATTGCTTTCCTTTAATGTTTGCCGATATTTTACGAACATTGAACCGCAAGATGCTTCCAACGCGTTAAAAACTGGAGTAGGCGCGTATGCAAATTAGTTTATATGTGAGTTTATGAGATAATCCCACAATACACCTTATAGAAAACTAGTATAACACCTTGTTGGTCTACCGGTTCAAAAAATACTTTAGAAATATAAAAAGGATTGATTATATCATAGGTCACCTTTTTACACTTGTAGCAACCGCTGTTCACTCATAGTTCTGTTACTAAAGCTGGACACAATAAATTACCCATTTTCCTTGGGGTTTAAATTCATCGTAATGTAGAATACTAAGTTGAAGGAAGAATGCAGCAGAACGTAGATCGACAACCCTTCCGACAGATTTTCATGTCTTAATTAGCTAATTGAGCTTTCATTATCTGCATTTTACAAAGGGAAAACCCACGCAAGCAGAAACTTAAACAGAGCTGGTAAACAAGCGCTTTTTAAAATTAGTCTTCTCGGGCAAGGAAAATTTTGTTTTTTCCGCTTCGAGGAGAACTGCAATTTAAACGAAGCTGCAGAAAGCTTTATGTGAATTTTATTGGTTTAAAATGAAATGTTTTCAGAAATGCAAATATTAATTTATTTACGATAATATTTTCAGTTTATATAAATACATTACATTGAGCACTATGCACTTGTATTATAAAATAATAAATCTTATTTACATACATTTTTTTCTGGAAGTACTTGCAATATCAAAATTATGACTTTTCGATTACTGTTTATAGTATATTTACAAAAATTAAAGATCGTGTACTAGTTTCCGAACTACTATACAGTGTGGTCCACATAGTCTATAAAAAATGAAGATTCCTATTAAAAAATCTGGTGTGATGCACGCACACAACTTTCTTTTACAGTGATCTTATAAATAAAGAGATAGTTGAAAAGACAAATTTTCTCTAAAATGTTAACCTGAATTCAAACTGTATTAATATACCGGGTGCTCTATTTAAAATAGGAGTTATAAAAAAAAGCAAAAAACAAATGAAACCCATTTAAGAGGTATTCAACTGGAATATCACCTATCTCACATCAATACACATTAAAAATGTAATAAAAATTTAAAGTTTGAAAAAACTAAACAAAAGTAGAATTTGTATCAAGGCAGTGACATTTTTACTTCCCTCGTCTAAAAGATGAAGAAAGTACAGCAATCGTGAAAACATCATCTTCCCAGATTGTGTGTCTGTTAACGGTAAAACTCAACAACTGTTGTTAGATGAAGACGATATTTTGTATGCGGATTATTATATTTCTTCCTGGCACCTTAAAACTAAAATTCTGCCTATTTCTGCTTCAATTCAAGAACTATTACTTAAATAAAGGTAATATTTTGCACATAGCTCAGGTTTTTACCTTGGAAGATAAATAGCATATTTTGGACTCAACACCTTATAAATTTAAATTACTTCTTCCCTTTGGCATTTTTAAAATTTTGAGTTCGAAACTTTCACTTGTGAGAGAAGCTTTGTATAAAGCACTTTCTAACGTTCTTAATGCGTTGTTTACGTCAACTTCTCCTATTGGTTACCTTACCATTGACGATTATGATGTGTCCAGTTCTCTACCTTTCTTTAAACAGTTTTGCTATAGGTAATCTGCGTTTCTTTTTATTTCCATTATCTGAAATACAAAGCAAGTATTGTAATCGTGAAAAAATCACTCTCCGAGATTTCTTCAGATCCTCATGCTTCAAGGTCTCTTGATAACGAAAAACAGGTTAACGAAAAACAGGTTTTCTCAATTCCGTCTGTCTATCTGACTGTTTGTCTGTCTGTCTGTGTATCTGTTTGCTTGTTGCCGGTATAACTCAAAAAGTATTTGTTGGAGGAAGACGATCTTTTGCATGCTGATTATATGTCTACCTAGCATGAAACCGAGTAAATTTCGGACAAATATATAGATACATATATAGGGTGAGCACTTTAAAAATTAACTTTTTAAAAATGTTATTTAACCGAGAAATAGATGAACGTAATAATTTGCACATAGCTCATGAAACAATTTTTTGGCTCTGCGTAATTGTTTCGCCATTTACCAAATTATTTCAGACCTAACCTGTATATTGTCATTTGAATTATAATCCACTGCATTTCTAATTCTTAAATTTTCCAAACCAGCGCATTTTGTACCTGTATTGAGTTCTTATCGTTCGCACGATGCACTTTTGACCCGCTCTGTTTGTTATCGCTGGCCGTTGGAATACGAGTTCTCTTTTTGAACCGAACATTTCGGGACCGGGCACTCGTCTTTTTTGTCCCGGCCGACGCGTTTGGCGCGGCCGAGGTTTGATGATGGTATTAGTCAACAGTACGTGTGCTCAACCAATTTTAAAAGAATTTTATTTCCAAGGGCTGACTGTAATCAGGTACGACGGCGCTTTTCTGTTTGCTATTCTCCTATTAATTGCATTTCTTTAGCTGTTAACCGGCAGTTTCACTCGATGGTTTTAAAATCAGCTCTTATCCGATAATTTTGGACCTGGAGGCTAGTGTCCTGTCCCATTAAAGAATGTTATCTGCTTTCAGTATCAATGCTGCCAGGAGCAAAACGTTCGACCTTTTTGTCAGATTCCCCTGGCAAGCCGTTGCATCACGTTAGGCGTTGATTCAGCTGAATAACCTGCAGTAGCGACCCTTTGACAGCGCGGTCCCTAGGAATTATTGGGCTCCGAAGGTTAGTGATTTCGGTTAATTGTGGACAGTTACACGGCTGGTTATACCATGAATTCAATTTAATTTATTAAATATGTACAGTTAATTAAATTTAGCATTTAAAGCTACTGATTTATATATGTATTCTATACCTCTTGTGAAAGGAGCACATACAGCCTAGACAGATTTTTTTTTAAAATGACAGCGATATGCGTATCACTCGATTTACATTGCAATTACAATTAATTTAACTACCCACCAAAGGGCTACTTGTATTAATGAGTGTGGCCACTTTTATTTAGCTGGCGTGTATTTTAGCAAATTTTTGAATACACTACAAATTACATAAATTACTTTTGTTGACTACGACATTGATTTTAATATTTATACTGCATTACTTTTGACCACCATCGTTTTAATTTTTTTAAATATTTAATAAACCTTATTAAACAGTAGTTGGTTGATTATTATCGGAATCATCTTATGATTTTTGACGCCCATTTTTTTAAGCATTTCCAGGGTTGTAGAGTTGATAAGAGTCTACGATCCAAGGCCGCCGAAATTGAGCTAGTTTGGCCTACGCGGTAGGGGTCGGGAAATTCTGGTATTTGCCGTGTAGTAAGTGCAGCAGGCAGGTTGATCTGCGGTCTTTTGCTATCACCGTTAATTATTTTAATTAATTAACCGCAGGTCAGCTTCTTTATTGTGTCACTCAGGCTTTACTTTTGGTGGAAATATGTCCAACAGATACAAGGTAAATGTTGTAAATGAGAGATAAAGGGTCAACAATGAATATGTTCTATTTAAGTCAGCCGCAACGCAATGATGTAACAGGCGCTCCGTGGGATTCCGGGGTATTGCCAAACGTTTATATCGCGTTTGCAGGGGCTGTGGTTCGAATCCCGCCAGTAATGTTTTTTTTTTAATTTGAAAATTGATGTAAAATCCATTGCCAAGTGTTTCGTTTGTTGTTGCAGTATTATTAGAAACGTGAAGGCATTTTTACACCTAATTTCCTTTAATTTTTAAAATTATTTAGTGCCACACGTGCAAAGGAAGTTCTGCGTCAAACACTTTACAGATTTTTATTTGGGTAGTTCTTGTTAATTTATTAACGTCGTTACGTGGAAATCTTACCACTCACCATATTTGGTTTTTCAAGCAGTAGAAGTCCTCTAATCCCAATATTCATCTTTGATTTGTTTCATACGCAATGTTGTATACGTCTCTGCTGTTCTGACACGTTTGCGTTCCAAATAAGCGTTTTTCTTTAAGTAACACTTTTCTTTAACTCCTCTTGCAGAACTATGATGTTTCATTCATATTTTTATCACTTTGGTATATAATTCTAATACTCAGCGCTTCTTGCGGTGCCCCTTTCAAACTTACATTTAATTTTGAACAACAAAATTTCCTAGTGGGATTCAAACCAACTTTCTGCATTTCTATAAACTTATGGGCAAGATGTAATAGGACACCACCATGAAAACTAGTTAAACAACAGTTTATCAGATTGTTGAACACATGAAAAATCACAACTAGGTAGAGGATACAACTACCTTAGTTCATCAGCCGGGGCTTGTATCTGGATATGCTGACAAGAAGGGTGGCTAGTTTCGAAAATTTTTAGCTTTAAGAGAAACGAAGACGTTTTTTTTTAAATTATGACATCGAAAATTATATTCCATAACAAAATATAAGCATAAAGGCTTACAGAGTTCGGTTTTACAATAATTCACTATTTGGCTATAAACTAATGTCCCGTTCCGAAACTCTAAATCTGGATTGGACAGAGTGATAGGCTTATATAAAATGTTCAAGCTTTGAAAACGTAAATACCCTACAGCTTATGATATTATTACTAAACTGAATACCGGTGTTTATGATTTTAACATTGAAAATGTTTAATGAATTGGAGATGTGACGCTAGTACGGTGCTCTTTTAGCGATTTGTGGGACGCTTGGAAAATGCGCAGTTTTTAAGAATTTCTGAAAGCTGTACATATTATTGCAGGTGAATGTTGTTGGTGTCATTTTGAAGCTCTCGTCAAGGGCAAAGAGAGAGAGGCTGTGAAACTGTAAAATTCGATGGGGCGAAAATACGGGGGTTAACACGATATTTTTGACACGAAAGCGTTCGGTGCTGTTACATCGCATATTTTTTGAAAGATCTAAATGTGATTTGGTGCTAGTTTGAAAGAGGATGAACCAACGCTCATCGTACTGGCTGGTTTTTGGGGTCTGCGATGCACGTGGGCGAAGCTACAGGGATATGAAGTTGAGGTGCGTTTGTAGTAAATTGGATGTTCGCATAAATAGGGGGAAAGAAATAAATGTCGAATTTTGTTTTTGGCAGTATGTGGACGAATCTCTGGGCTTTTAAGACTTTTGGGGCTCAGGTGGATTTGGGAGTTGCAAAATGGGGAAAACCGTTATAATTATCAGAAAAATCTTAAAATTAATATTTGTGTGACATTCGGTGTTTGGAGATGTTCTACTGGTCGATTGTATTTATTAGGAGAATGTAGGATGTGGAACTTTTGCAACCCAGGTAGATTTGGGGGTTGCAAAATGGGAAAAACGTTATAATTATCAGAAAAGCTTTAAAACTAATATGTGTGTGAAATTCGCTGTTTGGAGGCTTTCTACTGGCCAATTGCATTTTTTAAGAGAATTCGGGTTGTGGGAATTTTGCGACCGAGATGTATTTGGAGATTGCAAAATGGGTAAAACTATATAATTGTCAGAAAAACCTTAAAATTAATATTTGTGTGAAATTTTCTGTTTGGAGGCTTTCTACGGGTCGATATTCCGGATGTGGGGGTTTTGCGGCGCAGTTGAAAAACCTTAAAACCAGTAGTTGTGTGAAATTCGCTGTTTGCAGATTTTCTACTGGTCGATCCTATTTTTTATGAGAGTCGGTGATGCGGTTGTGAGGGAGGGATTAGCCTATTTTCTCATTTTTTTAAATAAGGAAAACGTGGAATTTGTTTATTTTGGCTCTTTGTGAAATTGTAAATTTGCAAGTAAATAGTGAATAGCGTGTCGGATTGTATTTTATTCTAACATGAATAATATTACGTGGGTTAAGGTCATTGCCGCGCTGCACTTGTTCGCAGAATGGTTGTGCTCACTGGCAGGGTTGGGATGTTAGTTCAGCTGTTTGTAATAAAACTTAATGCGGGATTGTAATAGAAAACATTGACGGGGACTTTAAAAATATAAATACGATACATATGTATATATACGGAAAATGCAAAGTTACTTAGTTTATACAATGTAAAAGCTTGCTCCCCGTACAACCCCACTCAACAAATCCGTTTAAAATATATTTATTGAAAAATTAACACCAAACTAAAGATACATATCGATTAAACAACTCAAAGGTTTAATCACATCCATTTCCTTTTTTACATTGCCATGTTCCTCCTATTAAAACCATATACGCTCTAGTTCTTACATTTGCTATTAAAGCACGTTGCATGAGTAAACAAAATAAATTATGAATAATAATATGTGGAGCCGCCGATCGAAAGGCTTGTAATTCTCAGCACTCCTTTAAAACAGCTAATAAATGTAATAATAAGAATGACTCATATAATCAATACATCTTCTAAAAATATATATAAAAAAAATTAATGTAATATCGAATTCAACATCTTTATCTAATTGCAAATTAATATTAAAGTGTGCAAGATGCTGACAAGGCTCAAAACTGTAGTACTAATGATGTGCTATGCAGTAGAACTTCGCAGTAACATATCGCGTGGCGTATAATAAACAATACAGATGTGAACAATTTTAAAACTTTTTTTAATTTCTATCTTTTGTAATTTTTTCAGATTTTGGAAGTTTTGTGCCAGACTTGAAAATTACCAAAATTCATTTTCAATGCATTAACGAAGGTTGGTAAATTGCAACTTCTGTACATTTTATATTTAATCACTGCAATGTCAACGAAAATAGTAGTTTATCGTTGTCACTATTAATATTGCTGCTTGTAGTCAGGTCAGAATATATACTCAAGAGCTTGAAATCTACACTGCAGAAAATCATTTGTGTTGCTTTTAAGCAGGAAAGCGAAACGCCAGCTACTACACTAAAGAGAAACCTGGAAAACGACAGTCGTGAATGTGATAAAGTGCCATTAAAAGAGCCAACTAAAACTGCCAAACCCAAAACAGCAAAGTAGAGCCGAGAATGCCATAAACACGAATAACTAAAACTGAGGCCGTAAATCGTGAATAACGCCGCAGTGTGGTGACTCCCATCTACGTGAGCAGAGTGAAACTACCACAAGCCAGTGTATATTTGTGTTAACAAAAATTGTTCTAGTTTACAACTACATACTGTAATTAAGGTCAAACTCAATCAATTGTTAACAGTATTATGCGTATAAAAATGTATACCAATAAGAATGAAATATTATTAATTTCCCTAATGGCACTTAAAAAATTGATATCTAAAACTAGACATTAATCATCTCGCTAGAAAAATACGTAGTATTTCCATTTTATTCCGTTTACGATGATAAAAAAATCTCGCCTCATATTCAGTTACGGAGAAGTAGATGTTGAACATTAAACAGAATTTATAACATCGACGTGAGCAAAGTCAGTTGCTTCGGCAAGAAATATAGTCAATCTGCAACAACTGTTATGCCTCTGAAACGGTTCCATTAAGGATTATGACGATGTCTTCGTTGAGAATTTGAAATTAAATAAAATATATATCCAATCTTGTACAGTTCTTAGACGTATTCGTGTTCCTTAAAATCGCGTAAGACCCTTAATTGAAATATTTTCGGAAGTAAATGGGATGTCATAAAACCAACAATATTTTTGAGTGAACTTATTAAACGGACAAATAACAAACAGCAGATATATTTATGTCGTTGCATTTATTATATATTATGCATGAGTTAAATCTATACAGCGTTTTAGAAAAACAAAACTATATCTAGTTTCTACGCACGTTCAACCATTTAACTGTGGAAAAACTAAATATAATAACTGCAATTGAAAAATCCGGTTTTTAGTTTGCTTGAAGATACCCAAAGTTTCAAATTTATTTCATCCATCGTTGTAGGCGTTCTATATTCATAAATAACACAGCGTCCTTGAGAAGTAAATCTCATAAAAATATGCTCATCTCACCTGAAACTAAATTTTACTCCCCCATATTCTCATTTTCAGCATGAAATGTTTTCAATGATATTAAATAAGATACCGTCTGGCATGTTAAGGGTTAATTTAATTCGAGTGGCGTTCCACTGGGTACGAATGATAAACGTTCTTGAACTAAATGAACCAAAGATTCACTGGATACGTTACAGGAGTTAAAATTTAACTCTTGCTGCCCTGAAACGCAGAGAGCTGGAAGAGCAAGGCAGAGGGTAATAGTGGGAAAATTTTTATGATATGAAAATGATGCAAACATGACCTCGTTGTATGAGTTATGAAGAACATGTCTAGACGTTATAATAATCATCTTTTAATGAAATCACGCCGTAATTGCAATCGTCATTAACGGTGATGTAACTGTTGGGCAGAATGGACGGATTATAATAGCTCAATTTAAATTAAGTAGGGATGTGAGGTTAATTAGTTTATACATATTAAGTTATTGTCCAACTGCTGTTTCGGTTAATTATTTTAACATTTCCCACTAATGACGAGCACGCAATTGTAAATCAACTTGAAATATTACGGCATCGGTAATTAGATTCGTCACTGAACAGTCTTGACATTTCATTTCAAATAGAACATACTCATATCAAAGGAGACTTATATACTATTGTTTTATTTGACTTCGAGTTTCAACAATATAATTAATATTACACAACATAGACAAAAACTCTGATGATCAAGAATTTCTTTATCAAGTCTATTTCCAAGAGTTACTTAAGATCAAATGAAGTTAATCAACATATTACAATTTTAAGCTATGCACATTCTAATTCCGCAATTACGCAAATGTGCCGACAAGTAAAATATAAAAAATAAATGCAGTAATAAAGACCCAACTCCCTAAACTTATCTGCCAGTGTAACAGTATATCTTTTTGCCTTTCAATAGAATTTATATGATTATTGTCTTAACGCTCAAACTTAATTTGCATGAACAGAAGCTATATATGGAGATCTAGTTTACTTACTAATAATTGTAATTATTATCAGCAATCTATGTCATTTTGGTTCACGTTAAACTATCAACACAGCTTCGTCTGGATATTTAAAGCTTCCAGCTGTTATAGTTCGATAAAGATACAAAACTAAAGTTATAATATATGTATGCATTACCTATTTTTAAATCGTAGTACATACTGTACCAGCCTTAAATGATGGGGTTGACAAGGCCTCAGCTAGCTGTTTTAACTCTCGGCAGAATACTTACAGTTTAATTAATGATGAAGTCCAGCGATCGGCAGGGGAGCCCCTTTTTATGAAGACTCAAACCAACATGATTCGCAGAATCCCAAGTTCGACGCTCGAAAAAAAACTAGCATCAAAAGGAAGGAAATTTCTGGCTACGTACAGGCACGAATTCGGGAAACTGGTTAGCTCAAGGTAGAGCCAAAACGTCCGCTTCGGGATGCTAAATTTAAGCCTTTGTGAGAGCTCAAATAGCTGCTTGATTTGTGAGCCAATACTAACGGTTTCTAGCCCAAACTAGCCCATACTAACGGCCTAACTACTGAAAATTAGAAAACGAAATTATGAACGCACAAGCATTCTTACCGATGATGTTCACGGCTTAATTTAGAAGACACATTGCAGCGATTTCGATGAGCGGAAGCGCAGAGCAATCCAGCCTAAATAACCAAAATTAGAAGAAACGCTCTTACCAACGCTGGAAGCGTGTCCACAAACAACGCTACAAGCGGCTTCGCTTGCTTGGAAAACAAGAACGCCTCTCGAAAAATTAATACTATACCAGCTATTGCACTGTTTTTACAGGCAACGCGGATCGAAAATCGACGATAAGTTCAGACGCGAAAATGTGCAGGTATTTATCGATCCGCACACACCTCTGATGCGATTAGCTTGAATTCTTTGCTACAAATATAGCTACAAGGGCCTCCGAAAGTCGATGTTAAATGCATTAACGCGCTTCTGAAATAAAGTTGAAATGGGGCGTTATATTACTTTACCATAACGATAATTTAAAAAACTCTGCGGTAAAACGATATTACTTAAAGGTCTATTTATCTTTTCTAGTCGACTGCTGGACTCCTCTAATTCTTTCCAAGCTTTTGCATCTTCATCTTTTCGGAACCAATCCCGTTCGGCGATTGCTTTGAACTTATGGAGCCATCATTTTTGAGATCATTCCCTGCATCCACCTCTAGTGCGTGATTCTAGAAAGATCAATTTTCACTTGAGCTTTGATATTCGTTCAATATCCACTACTCGTGTTGGTCTACGAATGTTCTCATTTTGGATTCTTTGCTTCAGACACCTAGCATCGCTCTATCCATGACATGTAGCCGATTTGCACTGTTGGCGATTAGGGTCATTATTTCGAATTCATGCGCCTTGGAGGTAAACCACAAGCATGGAAAACTTTCCTTTTAAGATTTATTAGGACGTCTTTATTCTTCATTATATGCTTGAGTTGTCCATAACAACTCAATTCTTATTGTTATTTCTTCAGACTGGTTTCACTGGTTTGATGATATGATACAGATATACATATTCCTTAACATTTTATAATGCTCTATTCCCAATGCACACCCGTTCAACACTATTTGACACGACTTTTGTTTTAGATAATTTCATATGCAGCACTATGCTTTGTGATGCAAATTTTAGCTCTTTTAGCATCACTTCTAGTTCATCTATTGCAGTGATTGGCTGTCTTTAGGTTTTATTGGATAAAATGAATATTAAATTATTCAGGGCAGATCACCACAATGCTCAGGGTATTTTTATTGCGTTAAACTTGGCCTGTCAGTATTTTAGGCTTATTAAAATGAAATGTATTTATTACTTTTTAAATAAAATGGTTAATTGCCCCTTTCTATATCTTATTGAACTGCAAAAATAATTTAGACTAGCTTCAGCAAAACACAAAACTCCTTTCAGGTGGGTTCAGATCTGAGCTTTTGAAATTATGTTTAGAAAATTTTATTCAAAGTAGTTCACATGCGCGATTCTGGTACATTCGATCTACACGCTCCAATTGTTCATAACCCCACAATCTGACATTTGAACACGTCGTAAGTGCAAAATAGTGTTTATTTGAATATTAAACAGTGAAATTCTGCGAGGAAACGTCAGGTAAATTGGCGCAAAACTCGGGCCTAGCAACAACTACTTCGATTTTGTTTCAAGGATGACGTCAAACGACGCTCTCAATTCATTTGTTTTGGATTTCCTGTAATGGCTCGGAATTCTTGCCAGAACCGCAAATTCTAGTGACGCCATGCAAATTATTCAAATCGGGACAGCACTGAACTCGTGGAAATGCGATAAATCTCTTCCAGAATGTGTATTCTTCAAGTTTACTAACTTTTCCGGCTATCGAACACCCAAGAAACATACGAAATCCTACCTCAGATCTGGCCAAATTTCGCTTCGGAGCTGGTGCAAGATGACGCTGACGGGTTTCTTTGCTTGAAGTCGCCTCCCTGGCAGCAAATCTTGTTCAGGTGTCCGCTGCCGTTTCACAGTCGGAGGTCGATTTGGTAAAATTGTAATTTTATATTACGGAAACTGCTGTTAACAATACCACAGCTGCCTGGGCACTTGTACAGCAAAATGGTACACTTTTTTATTTAGTAAAACTACTTTCATTATATTAAAACATAAATTGTATGGAGCTCAATTTTGCCCCCAAGCTTTTAATTTTACAGCAATTGTGTTCTTCTTTATTGACAAAATAGAATCGCATTGCTAGGTTACAGCGATCTCATATTGTTTATAGGAAATTAGTTGTAGTTATTAGTTTACGGAATAACATTTGATAACATTTTTTTAAAATCTAAAAATTGCTTAAATTGTCTTTCTGTCTTATATCTAAAAATTGTTCTTATTCGTCATACACAACGTTTTTATAATCACTACTTTGCTATAACACTTATTTTAAAAATGCACTGGACTTGAGTTCAATTTTACACACGTCACTCTTTGTTCTTCAATTCAGTTGCCCTCGTTCTCTATTGCTTATTGCATTTTCTATTTCATCGTGCTTCGATTTCATTTACCTTCCAGTTTGCTTGCTTTTCACTGGCCCGCACTTTTATTAATAACTCTACGCTCATTCAGTATGCACATAACCAACCTTTCGTGTTATTTAATTTCATTTGGTCTGGCTTTAAATATGCTCAAACCTATCATATTACTTATATTATTTTCCTCAAAATTCAAATTTAAACCTTCTGAAATCTGCTTTGTCTATGCTTGCTTTTATCCTTCTAATTATGCTTCTTGCATCTCATTATGAATGCATTTAATAACTTCAATTACTGTTTTAAATTGCAATTAAATAAAATATTTTAACTCTGTGCTTTAATTGACGTTGTTCAATATTTCTCCCTGCATACAGAGACAAATTGTGAGCTTAAAACCATCTCACTATGTTACTGCTAATTGGAACTACCTTCTCTACACACCACATATAACTTAAGTAAGATCAATCGATGTTTATGCCATTTTTGCCCAATTTAAATTTTTTTCTAAGACTAGCGTGAATAATTTTAGAGATATTGGGATTCTCTATCATATTCCTTTTTGTATTTTTACTTTCTTCATTATAGTTTCGCCATAGATCTATAAGTACATCGTAGCTTCATTATATTAGAGGGCTACGTACTATAATGATACTACTTGTATACACAATGTTAGAAATATATTACTGTGATATGCCCTATCGGCTAATGTAATATTATTAATTAATTTTTGTGGTAGTTAATTGACTCTATCCTTAAAGGGTTGGGTTGTTATATCCTACCAGTTTGACAATCCCCAAAAATGATTATCTACAAGAGTCTAAGCTTGCATACTTTCATTTTTTGCAGATATCCACCGAAGTGTACACATGGAAAAACTTGTAGTGCAGGATAAACCAGAAGGAAGAAGACGACGCGGACGCTCACCAAAACTCTGGAGAGATTTGATAAAACATTTACTCGGCGCACATTTGCCAGAAGCTGCTCATATGGCTACCAATCGACAGAGACGGCGAGACGCAGTAAGGAAAGCTGATAACAATTGCGAAGTTCATTGAAAAAGTCACAACACATCCGTCAAAAAGTTATGACGAAGAAGAAGAGTTTGACAATATACTGGCTTAAATTGTTCTGATTTTTACTAAATGCAATCATTCGTACACTGCTTATTTAACTAATGGGATTGATTTGTACAACATTTTTGAACTGATGAGAAAAACTCAAATGTCAATTTCTGGCGACCTAACTGAAGGAAAGCTACCGAAAATATAACTCGCCAAAAGAGGCCACAAGAAATTCACTGTTTTTTTATGATAAACGAGTTTTTGACCTTAATGTTCTGCTTTCCGATGGATAATAAACCTATACCATCACCTCAGCAAGTCCCGCGATGAATGGGCTTTTTTATTCTCTGTTAGTCTGCCGTGCAAACCGTCTGCAACTCGCCAAAGCGATGCTTGTAGCTCATGCTACTCTAAGCTCCAAATTCAGGTCATTTGCCTATAGCTAGGGCTCGACTGCAATGCACGATGAATACTCCTACCCCAAGGTTCCAGCTCTGGACCTCGAACAACTGGGCAGCTAAAATACCAGCTTAACTCGATGCACTCATCAACACTTTTACCGTCTGCAGATGCGCCAGGAATGAAAGCAAAAGCTCTGCAGCTTAACCACGATACTTGACTAATGCGAAAACACTTTTTATAAATGGATAAATTGCTATTTATTACCTTTTAATTGGGCTTTTTGTTGTGGGAAGCCAAGAAACACACACAAGCTTCGCTTCTGGCTCCCCTCCCCAATTGTTTTTGTTTACCTTGTTCTTACTTTGTTATTATAAAGTTAAGGTCTGCTATGATTACATTTTCGTATTCAAGTCAATATAACGCTATTTTGAATGCAGTTTTAAATTGAAATTTTAAGACTAATGCTATTTTTTATAAGTGGAAATTCAACTGATCACATTTATCGATTATTTTTAAAACAATATTAAAAATGCTTGAATCATTTTTAATTCCTGTTATAATTGTATTGGCTTAAATTGTGTTCATCGCAATATATATCTCACAAGTAGTGCAGCGACACTAAAATACATTTTGAGAGAAAGACGAAATTCATTGATAGTTCATAGTTCTAGTTGTTGATATTCATATAAACAATAATATATAACAGATAACAGAAAACGGACAACAGGAACAGAAATAAAGGACAAGGCGGGAAGATTCTTGGTTGGAGGCTGTTAAGCAGATGTTTTCTGTACCAAGTGATAGATCTCAATAAGTATCTTGACTAATAGGATGGTAAGAACTGGAACGTATGTTTTAATATCTAGCAATGAAGTGCAAGTCGTTGAAGATTTAGTAACACATATAGGAGCATTATCGTTGGTTAACATTTTTAGGACCTTAAAATGAGAAATTCAAACGTCTGTAAAAGTAGAAATAACTTCATGGGCGATTGAAGGTTTTAGAAGAATGGGTTACGGCCAATGTGAGAAGCGATTTATTATGGTTAAAATTTATTTAAATTGTTGACACATGGGAAGATCTATTAAATCAAGATGTACCTATATGTTGAAAGAAAAAATCGGATCTAGAAATAGATGAAGAGGCTTGAACTGTCTTTGTCTAAGGAAAGGCGTGACAAACAAGAAGCAGGCGGAAATGGTTGGGGACGGTGCAAGATTCTACAATTCAGGAAACACAAGGCACTCGCACTGGTGGCATAGTTGAAAACTCTGTTTCCTAAAACCCACAAATACTGAAACCATACTTAACAGAGAGATTCGTCAAAACAAAGCAATAGGATGATTACTCTGAACACAACAAAATCAAAGCGAGAGTTCCACAGAGACGTGTACTAGGACCGGTCCTATACCTCCTATACACCAGTGACCTCCCGGAGCTGGAAATTAATACTCTAGCAACTTATGCTGGTGACTTCGGAATACTAGCAGTAAGCAACGGCAGCAAAAATAAGCAAAAATACAGAAACATTACAAACAGGTGGCGATTAAACTGCATGAATCAAAATAGGTGCATATTAATTTCATCAATAGATATTTAAAACACATTCCGGTGACTTTCAACAACCAGATAGTACCCATATGCAATTACAGCAAATACCTTGGCATGACCTTAATTACCATGCTCACGATGGAAAGCTCACGTCAAGAAAAGGAAAGAATTCGGCTGTAAATATAGTAAAATGTATTGGCTGTCAATATATAACAAGCTAATATTTGACAATCAAATTCTAAAACCTGTCTGGACATATGATATTCAAATATGGGGATGTATCAAATAAAGTAACCTGGAGATCATACAACGATTTTAGAATAGTGCTACGGAACATCGTCGATGCGCTTTGGTATATCAGAAACAAAGATCTCTACAGGAACCCGTAGACGAAACCGGTGACTTGCTATATACAGAAAGTTGTAAGAAAACGTGAATCAAGATTTTACAATTATAAAAACGTTGAAGTCATCCAACTCCTAGAAAACAGGAACATAGTGCGAAAACTCTAGGGAAAAGCCCGTTGAGTTAGCTTAAAGGCTACTGTTAGTGTTAGTGTTAACATCAGGGATAGTGGTTGTCAAAGTAATTATATAATCAACCAATTGATACAACATATCAATTTCCCAATAAAAATAGCTTTGTCTAGTATCAAGCTGTCCTGTCAATTTAAGGGCAGTCTTGGTTCAACCTGAGCGATAAAAAATAACATGTGTTCAAAAATGGATCATAAATTGACAGATAAATCGCACGCACAATATTATCTGAGTGACTAGTTCTTTGTCTAAACTAATTAAGTACAATGAAATGCCGTTTCATCTTTGAACAAAAGCTATAATCACCAGTTGTTATATTTACAAAATTGATTTAATTGACATAGTTCATACAGTTCCCTTGCATATAATTTAAATAAGGTAACGCTGTAAAATTGTTTGCTGATTTTTTTTTCATAATATTTAAAAATTGATTGCAAAATACACTTACTCATTTTTATATTTATTCATAGGACATTTTCATGCTTTTATGTCGCTCAAAATAACATTGGGTTTTTACGTGTCTGCTTAATTGTTCTAGTTTCATTTCAAATATTGTAGAAAATACGCTGAAAATTACGAGAAAAGTTCCACCTTAAGCGCAAAGCTCTGATACAGGTAACTACGTCGCTAATAATTTATGATGATAACCAGATCACTTATAGAACTATTCAAACAACTGTTGGGATTTCCGTCAAGTTGAATGTCGTTTGAACGAAGAAATTGCAAGGCAAGTTTAGTGCACCATCGGGAGCATAGAAAAGTGAACGATTGTATACATTCCTGAGATTTCTGCGGAATAATAAGATGGTCCACTTTCATTGTAAATTTGACAAGAAGGTGACAGTTTGTAAATGGTATCTATCTATTATTGCAGTGACCATAACTAAAAGTTTAATATATAACATAAAATTGTAGGTCGTTCACTTTTCTATGCTCTCAATTGTACCGTATGAATATGCAAATATTTGAATTGCATTATCTAAAAACAGTGCATTTCCTACTTCTTGCAAAGGGTCTACAATATGCAATTTTGCTTAACTTAAAAAATACGATGCCGATTTAAGTTAGGGTAAAATTAGTGGTCAATGTTTAAAAAAAAATACCTAGCTTACTTAGATTTCAGATATTTGAAAGTTATAGAAAATTTGGATTTAATTATTTGACTTTCATGTCCTTATTTATAAGATTTAAAATTATGGAAAAACTTTCTGTAAACATCTCTGTATCTGTAATTTTATACTTTAAAAGGTTTTCAATTTTCGAATTATCCAAAACTAGCATCAAGTTACTTTTTTATTTCAACGGTATGCAAAGTAGCGCCAATAGTATATTACTTTACAAGGAATGTAGGTAAGATTTACACTGCCGAGGACCGTTTGATGCCTGAGTGAGCAAAACGAACGAGGGTAGCAAGGTACCTGGTGTAAAATTATGACATTTGCTAAATTTTAGTAGCCTTATAGCGCTGTGACGCTTTGTTTGGCAGTTATAAACGCACTGTGAAAAATTCTTGGAAAAAATGTGTGAATACGATAGCGAATACTGTTTTGTGAGCTATGTGATTGTATTCTGATTAAAAATGGATAATAGTAAAAATGATAATGGTTTTCTTCCGGTTAACCAAGTGGCAGACATGGCATCTTATCAGTTGTAATATATGCGTGTAAGTAATTCACTTCTCTAGGAAAGTAAGTACATTGTCAAGGAAACCGTAACAATTTTGTCAATGTTTCTACATCCCTCAAACTTGACAGTGTAAGGATCACTTACAAATAAGGTAGTGAAAAAAGTATTTAATACAAAAATTATGCCAAGATAGAAACGAGAACTCATAACCTTCAAGGTTTAGTCAAAATTACTATAGTCTGAAATGCATATCAATAACAGGCAGGTCATAGTTAAGTCTGCAATAAGAATAACACGCATGTCAATAATAATATGTACAGTGGTCAAATAGTTATTTACTATACAAGTGGGATAACAGCATCATTAATATACGTGTGTGTAAGTTACAAACGAGTGCGTAGCACGAGTTATGTAAGCACACAAGTATATTAATGATGCATTATCACACATGTATTGTACAAAATTTTATCTACGACTGCCTAAAATTGAGAAAAGTGCATTAAGAGAAATGTCAGATCTGTCATTTTCAAAAATATTTTAGTAGGCAAATGTCATTATGTCATTCATTTGACACTATTTCAGTTACGTAATGAAGTCATTACACAACTCAGTTGCGTAATGGTTTCATTACGCAACTGAGTTGTGTAATGAGCTTCATTACGTAACTGAAATAGTGTCAAATGAGTGACGTAATGCGTTACTTATCCACTGGAGTAGATAAAATATATTATTAACTTCAACGGCTTTAACAAATTTAAAACGTTAATAAAGCAGGGACAAGCAGAATAGAAATACATTTAAATTTAAAATGTAAGTATCACTGATTCGCCAGCATAAATCGGTCAGCAGAATCATAAACACATGTGACTCTTAAATGTAGAATTACAAACGCAACATGGGCAAACTAAAATGTTAAAGATCCGATAGTGAGTATAATTATCAAATCAATCAAGACTTCGAGTGGGACCTAATGGGTACAAATCGAAGGCGTTGGCAGTTGACTGAAGGACACAGCCTTGATAAAATAAAATAAATAAAACTCAAAAAAACGATTTAAAGAATATCCTTTGGGAAATGGAAGCCTAGTGATATGTAACTAAATATGTCTGTTATGATCACCCTGCAGCTGAATGTTATTTATTAACAGATAAAATTTAATAAGAAGTTAAATTAGGGCAAATCCTAATCACACAATTCTCAGATTTATAATTTTACTACTGTGCTCGAACTTGCCTGGCATAAACTATAGACTGGTTAGAATGAAATGTATTATTTAATGCACAAATAAAATGGTTAAATGCCCCTCTTTTTATTTTATTTAATTGCAATATCAGTCAAGCTAACTCTCGGCAAAAACACAAGCTCTATTCTCAGGGTGAGTTTAGAAATGTACTATACATTATATTCATCAAATCAGTAGCTCCAATGCACGGTTTTTAGATCATAAAATTGACAAACGGACAAATAACACAAAATGTCGCCAGTGCTTTCGCGATTCTCTGACGTTCTAAACGTGAAATTATGAGAAAACCTCAGGTAAATAATTCAAATATTCCCTCTTGGCAACCAATAACTCGATATTGTTTTAGAATGAGGTAGAAACACCTCGCTTTGATTATTTTGATGATGTAGGACAGACGCTGATCATCAACTGTTTCTGGCAACTTCCTGTGGCCGCTTGAATTTCCGCCAAATAGCAAAAATTACTGACGCCACGCAATTTTTCAATTATTACGGCGCAGCTGGACCGTTGGAAACGCGCTAATCCTCTTCGGCAAGGTTTGTTCTCGTAGTTTGATGCGTTTCCCAAACTTTAACACTCAAATCGCAGCTAATTTTCTACTTAAAAAAATCTCGCAGAGCTGGAACGAAGCTGGTCGGAGATGCTGTTACATTTTCTCGACTAGAAACGCCCTCCTGCCGCTAATTCCTTTCAGATTACTACTGCACACTCTGCTAATCTCTTGGTTTGCTGACCTCTACCTCTGGATACTTTCTTGGGCGGAAACGATGCTCGCAAAATTCAGCTGATCGGCTGCCGTTCACCCTCGAAGATCGGATGGGAAATTTTATTAATTTATCGTGGCGGATATTGCCACAAACACTTCCAATTATGCACTGGAATAGGCACAATAAAATGCAATACTTTTTATGTGGGTAAATATTGATTTATTATTTAAAACATGTATTTCAAATGGAACACAATTTAGCCCAACTTTCAAATAATTTAATTGCAATTGTTCTCTTGTTTTAAACAAAATAGCATCAGGTTGCTAAGCTACTGTTGATTTTCTTATGTTAATAGAAATTAATTCTGACAATGAAAGGTTACAAATGGAAGTGAATTTGAGTATACATTAATATTTACAACTTTCTTAAATCTAAATTATTTTCTTTAACCTTGTAATCAAAATTGTTCGATGGCGTTGCACACAAAAACGTTATTTATTTATTATTGTCACTGCTCTGCTCTGCACTATTGCACTTTATTTTTAAATACACTGATTTTTGAGTTCACCATTTTCGCGTCACTATCTTTTCTCTTCTGTTGCCTTCTAGCATTGCTTCCTGCAATTTTCTATATTATATTATGCTTCATCTAGCTTTACCTTTCTGCTTTGCTCACTATTTTTACTATCCTTTGCTTTTACTTAACAACTACGCTCATTTTAAAATGCACGTAACAACCTTTTGTGTCAATAAATTTTATGTGGTCTGGCTTTACATGTGCACAAACCTTTCCTTTTAAATTATATTAATTTATTTACAAGCCAAATCAAACCCTTTGAAATATGCTTTGCTTTTTCGTGTCTTTCTCAGACTATTTACTGTTTCTCGCATCTCATTATCAATGCATTTAATATTTTATTTTTGTCTAAAATTGCCATTATACAAAATATCCCAACTTTGTACTTTATTGAATCGGTTAATTATCTTGCACTGCAAACAGAGCCAAGTTGTGGGCTTAATACCATTTCAGTATATGTGGATCACTAAACCATTACAACACGTTAGACAAATAATTTAAAGAATAGCTTGGTGCACAACTAGAAAGTGTCCATCCAGGAAGCCTTTTTGGTTTTCCTTGAGCAACGGTTATCAACAAAGCGCCCGCAGTAGATCGCTGTAGGTATAACTATGAAAGGGGGGGGGGGGGGGTTCAAGTGATAAAGCAGTGAGAATTTCAGGGCCTAAACCGCAGATGAACGCATAAGCTTTGGGACCAATAGCACAAGGTTTGTGAATGGCTTTTAGGTTAAAATTCTATTCCAAGTTAAACCGCAGCAAAAGAGAGAAGGAAACTGAGGCTAGTTATTGGCCATAATACATCTAACGGGACAATAGGCGAACAGGACAGCTAGAAATACAACATGAGTTAGAGCAATACCAAGAATGCAAGAGCAAGCTAAATAACGACCGGCGGAATACTCGTATAAAAGAGCTTGCTGCAACAGTGCGGTCGAAATGAGAATCACCGCTCGAAAAATTCAAATAAGATGCAAAGTAGCTATAGCTGGAGAGAATTAGCTTTCTTTCTGTAACATGTCAGACTTTAAAACTAACCCCAATTTAATGTTTGTTTATTTATATTTAATTTTTTTAAGGTAGTTTACCTAATGTATTTGATTGCTATTTAACCTAATATCCGAGTAATATGTTGTTACGATCCGAAATCAGTCGGCCTGAATTTTTCGCCGCTTTCGCTCCTGCCCGACGATTCCAAGAGCCGGAAACTTCTCAGCTGTCTATTTGATACAGTAGACTTTAAATAAGTAATTGGTGTGTCTTTGGCACCAAAAATTCTCAAATCGTGTAGTTTGAGGGCAGTGGCTGAACGGCACCCCATACAATTTTTGCATTGCGGCCAGTTAGAGGGGCCAGCAGTCCAAGTTTCTAGGGGACAAAGATGTTTTAATATAAGTGAGGAAATTTTGTGGAGGAGCTCAAACACTTTTTGTTTCGCTACTCTTTGGAGGTGATGTCTGATGATAGTTTTCAGCAACAAAGCGAAATAGATCTGCTCCGCTTGAAATTTTAAGTGAATCGCGTTCACAATTAATTCAGTGATGGTTATTGTTTCAAGCTCTTTTCGTATTTTTTTGATTTTTCTTTCCGTTCTCTTACTTTTTTTTGTTTTCTTTATTGGTTACGTAACCTTCTTTATTGTGCACTGACGCTCGGGAGCATCTTGGTTCTTCTCTACACCTTGGAATTTGCCGTTTGAGATAGCTGCACTGTCGAGCAGCGAATGTACAATAATATCTGTACATACAATTATCGAGGTACGAATTTTCCGATGTTCGCTGCTTAGCGACTGAAAATACCTTAACTTCTCGACTCACCCAAGGCCACCTTGACTGACGCCGTCAGTGAAAATTGCCCAGTGCGAGCTTTGAACGGATTTATTTTATTGATAGGCGATTGCTCGCCACATACTGTTAATAATGACTTTATGGCGCGCCCCACAAATCTTTCAATTTCGTATGATATTATCGATTGTAATAAAAATAGCTGATAGGTTAACTTGATAGCCTCCATTTACCCGAATTAATTGGTAATTATAGCGATGGTTAACGTTAGAATTTGACCGATAAGATATTTAATTTTTATATGAAATCGTTGATTGCCTCATAATTTGGTGAATTAATTTCGTACCTTTTAACGCTCTCAATCTGTCACAGGCATTTGGCTTGAGTAAGTTGTTGGGAATAATAAAAGTTATAACGTTGCTACTTGGCATTTGCGTTAATGTTGCGCCTTACTTAATATTGATATAATAAAATTAACATCACGCCCTAAAAGCTCGTAACAATGTACTCCTGATTAATTTATATCATTCATACAATTTCCATAAATTATGCTTTCTACAGTATTTCCAAAAAACTAAGCGCAACAAGTTGCGCGATCTAGTCAGTCAACGTTTATTGCCATAGTTTTCACTTAATTTCTTAGAATACAATTACAAAATATTGTTTTTCTCCAACAACACGAATAAGACGCCATAGTGTCGAATAATTTTGTATAAAAAGTAAGTAATTTCGGGATGTTCACCAATTACCTTGGCAATTGTATACTGAATTCATATTTGCCACGACCTGTTGAATTGTTTGACAAACGAAGTGACGTTTGTCACACAATTCAGCAGGTCGTGATATTCGCACTTAGTACAAAAATGGACGCAAGATAGGGTTTTACAAATTTTAAATAAAAAACAAACGCGTGGTGAGTATTCGGCAATCGTCGTCGTTGTTGTTTTCCCCGTATAGTGTTTATTTGCGCCATGAATGTTCTACAATGTTACCTACAATGTTTGATTCTAAATAATAAGTCATATTACCGAATTTATGAGTAGTTGGAAAAAAATAGTATGTTTCATTCGCACAAAAAATGCGTTTCCGGGACGGGTAAGAATCGATGCGATCTGTCTTACTTGTCCCGAAATCATGCATTTTTTGTACTAATGAAACAAATAACTATTCATACTCTTTCGAAATGGTGCATAGGAGTACTATTCTGTCTAAATCGTTAATGATTTTTGCGATTTAAGTACTGAAAAAATTACTTTTAACTGATTCAAGTTCTTGCCGTCGATTTTTTTAGAGCTGATGTCGATTTAAGTCAATAAATTGTGCTCATTGTGGGGATTAAAAATGACTTAGATGGGACTTTTACACTTGTGTGTACATGCAACATTACTACAGCACTCATTAATCTCGGTAATTCCATACATTTTCAAAATATATTTTAGCCCAACGAAGATATTAAATTCAAGTAAAACTATTTTAATAAGCTTACTTAGAAAACCATGCTAATTTGAAATGGTGTACCCTAAACTGTAGTAAATCTAAGAACATTGATGTTCTTTCTAGAGCTACTTAATGCTTGAAAAATGTAATAATTTGTTCATAAAAAAAATTGATCATGATTTTTGATAGTCCAAAACGACAGAACTAAGCTTTAACTGTTTTATAAAATTAGGCTTAAAAGGCCTCTCTTATTAAGTAATCACTAAATTTTAAAACAATTCCAAAGGACGATAGCCCAGGCATAAAGAGAGATTTCAAATTTTCAGTATTTTACCCACGTCTATACCGACAACTACCTGGACTGTGTCAAAGTGGCTTAAAATATTGATCAGTGCCAAATTACCCAACCCTAATGTAACCTCATTTGAATATTTCAAAACGCGCATTCTCTACTATAAGCATCAATTTATTCTTAAAACCACTAATATATACCTCTTCTTCGGAATATTCAGGATTAACCTAGCATTGTTTTCTCACAATTAAAATACAAATATACTAACTCTGTGTCTTTCATACTACAGTAACATGTTAACGACACCTATGTTTTACCTTCATAGACAACCATAAAGCGCATTGAATTTTAGATAATTACCGTGATTGCACCATTGCCGTCCGGAAAAGATCCGCGATACAAATTGTATGTACTCGTATACCATTATTTGTTTGTATCTATTAGTTCGGGTTAGCAGCAAATAAACATGTTAAATAGTTGGTCTGATTTTGGAAGTAAAATTACACATCCATTAGGAATTAAACAAAAATTGGCATGAATGACCAGCTATACATTAGTACTCAAATTAAAGACTCATCGATATGTCAATTACAGCGAAATCAAAATTTAATAATTTAAATGTAATCAATTTCAGAAATTGGAGATTACCGTTCCCAATTTAACGGTAATCAGCGCACGGGCGCGGTTACGGAACAGCGTTACAATGGATATGTGTATTCATGCAATGTTAAACATGTATTTCGTATTACACCCTATCTACCTTCACCCTCCAGCGTGCGAATGCGGTCTTATTTAAGCTACATGATATAGACATGACAAATAATATTCAGCAAACTTCTTACTCACGAACTTTTGTGTTATGCACGCTCGCAAGTTTTACTAAGTTAGTAAGTAAGAATGTAGGGTACCCCTGATAATTAAATTTAGTCCACCTGTAATGGAGTTTGCAACTACATTTGCATTTTAGATTGCTATTTTTAAAAATAATTTCCCACCTTTTTTGCTCACTTCTTCGGCGCAAACTTGGTAATCATATTTCAAAGTAAAAGAAGTGAAACTTTAATTAAATCTGTGTATTTGCATGTAATCGTTGCCGTTGTAATTGTTTTAGTTTTCCCTTTTGCCTGTGATAATTAAAACTTAAAGAGTAGCAACCGCATTTCAAAGCGCAATTGTAAATAAAACGCCTAAATAAAAACTTTGGCATGTAATCTGCAGCAAATTTTTCAGAAATATAGATTTGAGTGACAAACGTGTAGATTGATTGTTTACTTTCAGAAAATTGTAAATGTAGAGACAATCATTTTATTTTATTTTCTAAAGTTTTCATCTTTCTCGTATAGGAGCATAGCTGGGAGTAAACTCAGTTCTTTGTACGTGCTGCCTGTTACCTAAACATTCAACTATTATATATGCTGAAACTTTAATAACAAAGGCAAATTTACTTGTAAACTCGTGTTTAGACAACTTACAACTTATTCCTGTATGCGTTTATATAACAGCAACCAAACTTAAGTAAAATACAATTTACTGCTGTACATTTACCTAATTAAAACATGTAAACACATTATTCTACCTTTCTAAAAGCAACCGTCGCCGTCGCCCTTTGTTAACGCCAACGTTAAGGACTGTATTTGGAGAATTATTTTAAACCTACTACAATCCATTGTATATGCTGTTTCTGAAAAACTATTGCCTTGGAAGAACCAACCATACTTATTTCTATTAACTAGTTTACATAAAAACTATTTTTTTATATAACAAAATGTACATCAACAATCATAGTACAGTTTATTCTATGAGCTAATGTGTTGTTTTTAAACTAATTTATATGGAATTTTATTATGGTATAACCAAAAAATATATTTTTCCAGCAGGGCTTAAAAATTAGGGTAGTTTAATGTATAAGGTGTTAAATGGTGTGGTTGAAAGCTCGGGAAGTTCGTGTAGTTCGGACAAACCGCTTTCCCATCACTAATTTTCTTCCAGTATTTATATTAAAAGTTTAGTCTGTAAAGCGCTAATACTACACCTAGTTCGTCAAACGTTGCACTCTGCTTCAAATATTTTGTTTAATGATTAAGTATTAGTTTTGTAGGACTTCATCAGTCAAATACTGAAGTTAAGATTTTAGTAATTTTATACTATAACGAATTGGTAAAGCCATGAGTACTACAAATATTTAAAACAAATAATGAAGAATTTTAACAAATAACTTTAGTTACTGTTTGATGTCGTATTATTAAGCATTTGAACATAAGGTTGAATACGTACAATGCTGACTGCTTTGACTTTCCCACCTTAAAGAGCCATTGGAAGATATAGTTAATTCGAAACATCAAAGTATTTAATTAAAAAATACATGACTGTAATGGGGATTCGAACTCAAAGTGCATGCTCTTACAACCTATTACGACAGATTTGAGTGTCATATTTTGACCACGAGCTGTGTGGTATCTTTGTTCCATTGTAATACATAATAGTCAGTTTTTGGTCGGGCTTCCATAGGAATCCTATTATTACTATGGTGAAAGCAGACACTAATTGGTAAAAAGTAAATTATTTCTATAAAAAGTTCATGAAACGACGAAATCAATGCTATTGGTCATTGATTTCGTCGTTTCATGAACTTGATGTTAATTTATTGATCTGCAAGCAGAATATGTTAATAATTTTAATAATTTATTCAGAGAGTTGAATCGTTAAATTTTGCAATAATCTTATACTAAATGCTGAATATATATACAAAAAAAAAATGAGTATGAAGAAATCCTCGAGAACAGTTTGCTGTCAAATCCCGTAAATGGAACAAATATAAACGAACTAAATGACCATATTACAAAAAGTATGCTGGAAACAGCTAAAAGACTAGAGCAGAAGACAAACATCAAATACTATAAATCTGGGAAGATTAGTAAGGAAACAAAGAAACTGATCATTAAAAGAAATAAAGACAGACACACATTAAGTGAAGAAGAGTTAAAATTAGTCAATAAAGAAATTAGGAAAGAAGTACGAAAAGCCGTAGCACAACACAACGAAGAAACAGTGAAAAATGTAATTGAGCAGAACCAAGGACCTAAAATATTAAAAAGAAAAATAGCAGAAAGAAGCCCAGAAATAACTAAGATTGAATAGAGCACATAAGAAAGTTTTATGAAGGCCTATACTCCCAAAAGATAATAAAACCAATAAAAAACAAACTACTATAAAAGGACAAATCTTACCAAAAATTACTCAGATAATATGCCGCCCATCAGCAAATATGAGATCAAAATGGCACTGAAACAAATAAAAGACAACAAGATCCGTGGGCCTGATGGAGTAATCAGAGAGATAGTAAAGTGGGAAGGTAGCACCCTTCTAAACTACCTGAAAAGTATTATTATATCATGACAGCGACTTTACAACACAACCGTCAGTAAAACTTCAAAATCGGGAAAATTACACAGATCTGCTACCCAACCCCGTTACGATGAACTGTAACAAAAGGTTTGCCGGCTAAACTGCAGTGAAGAAGGGTGATTCTTTACTACCGTGGATTAGGGCGGTAATCTGTTACGTGAGCTAAAATATGTTCACTAATTGATCCGCCACCACATTCGGGCTAAATCGGGAAAACAAAATCAGCAACACAGGTGAACGCACTCTGAATGTGGAAGCGAGAGATTCTCCTTGCTACTTCTAGCTGGGCAGAGTTTGGTCGACGATCCACGTACAATACTGACTTACCTTGCAAAAATAACTTATTGGTGCAGTTGCTAAACTCCTTTACACAAAACGCATGCAAATATTGTAAACAACAAATGAAAAACATAAGTACTTAACAATTAACTCTATTAAAAAAATGAAATATGTAAATGACAATGAACAAGGGTTTAGAAGAAAAATAACGACACCGACATGGGTTAGTGAGGGTTAGGTTAAATTGCGTCGAGTCTTAAATTAGTTAAAAGCGGTAAGCTTGACTACAACTAAACGGCATGACTCACAAACGTTATTACACATTAAATAATTCAAAATACTGAATTAATAACAAGAATACTTGACAGCAATTACATCATGCGGTTTAAAAACGAAATTTCCATAACGTTAAGTTAAGCAGTAACAATAAAATATGACGGCAATCCATTAAATTTGGCAAATTTGCAACAGTTCTCACAATAAATGCTGCGATGCGGCAACATAACGCAAAATTGTTCAACATTTTTGGCGGGACGTTACGTTCACTGTACGCTATGCCCAATAAATCTAATACAATAAAAATTGTACCTGAAGGAAGTTAGTTGGCTGCGTTCGACGTGCGGCAGAGCTGTAGGTGGTCGTTCTTCACATAAACTGCCACAAAATGCCTGAAGAAACTGTACAAAGCAACGGGAAGTTGCGGGTTGAAGCAGTCTGGGTCTAACATCCCCGATGAGGGTAAAATTGAAGTCCGTGGCGGTAAGGCAGATCTCGAAACGGTACGGAAACTTCGATATGCACAAGAGCCTTTTTACTGGAATTCCCACGACAATAATCCATCAAACAAGGTATTTGAAGTTGCCACTTCACAATAAACGAGAATTTTCACGCTTACAACGATTAAATTCGGTACTCAGCAACAACTCCCAAGAACGACAGTTCCAACACGTACAATTCCAAACGCACAAGGCGGGGCAAGATTTCGGAAGGGATTCTGCACCAGACCACATACATACCTTGCTCCAAGTATTAGAAAAAACCCAAGAGTACAACCTGCCTTTGTTATAGCCTTAATTGATTTTAAGAAAGACTTCGATTTAATCGAAAAATGGGCATTGATTGACGCCTGAAAGAGATGCAGAATTGACGGATACATAACCCAATCGAAGCACTATACGAGAATGCCACAATGACTGTCCAAGTATTCGATAGGACCATCTCTCCCAAATTGTTTACCAATGCCCTGGAAGACATATTTAAGGACCTAAATTGGGAGCAGATGGAAATAAAAATAAATGGAGATAGATTTGCCAATGATATTGCTCTTGTGTTAGACTATATGGAGGATCTACGCAAAATGGTAAAAGAACTGAACGAAGCTGCAGAAAAGACAGGATTTAAAATAAACATCGGTAAGACAAAGATTATATCCAACATGGAAGACATCATGCCAATTTCATTCGACAACGGATACCACATAGACGTCGTCGAAGAATACATCTATCTGTGGCAGAAGCTTTCGATCACAAAAGACACACAATAAGTAGAGATTGAGAGACAAATCCAATTGGGTTGGTTACCTTTTGGGAAACTACGTTACGTATTCAAGTCAAAAATGATTCAACACTTGGAAACAAGAGTGTTTAATCATTGCGTACCCCTAGCCTCACGTACGCATCTGAAACTTGGACACTAACAAAAACAATAATCCGAAAATTACAAATAACACAAGGAAAGATAGAAAGGAACATGATGGGACTGAAATTGCTGAATAGAAAAACCAATGACTGGATTAGAAATAAAACAAGATGCATCGAGATAGCAGAGAGAATTACAAGACTAAAATGACAATGGGCAGGACATGTGGCAAGAACCCAAGGCAACCGATGGACCAGAAAAGTAACTAAATGGAGACCAAGAACAGGAGAAGGAGACAGAGGAAGACCTAAAACTAGATAGAGAGATGGCATCCAAAAAGTTGCTGGTGTACAATAGATTAACAAGGCAACCGACATACAGAGAAGAATGGACAGCACTAGGGGAGGCATATGTCCAGAGAAGAAATACTTGAATGGTGTATATGATGGTGATGAAATGCTGAATACACCAACATGCACTTGTGCATGTGCAATTCATATTGAAATATTTTTATGTTTGAAATTTTTGTATAACTACGTAAACAACAAATTATCAAAGAAGAGCTACAACAGTTATTCAAAGTGAATTCATTCCTACTTTATTTTAAGCAAATAATATAATGTATTTCGATTTTAAAGCGTTTGACGACGCTTCCGATCTCTAGACTTCCCAATCTACGAGTAGTTCTTTCTATATTGGCAATGGTCATCTTGAAGATTTCACGTGCTTATTGCCTCCCTAATATTGGAGCTCCAAGTTGTTGTAGACCTTTCTCTTTCTTTCAAGGAGTATTCATCCTAATGCTGTTCTGGGTAATCGCTGTTTTTCCATTGGTTTAATGTGTCCGTACAAATTCATTGTCTTTCGTCAACTTCTTCAACTATTGCATGTTGCAAGCAGACCAGTGCTTTAATTCGTCCGTTGGGGACCCTTTACAGTTTTGACATTCTGCATGAGCTTCTCAGTACGTCCATATTTAAAGCAGCTATCCTCCTCTGTACTTAATGCCATGTCCAATCTTCTGAGCCATGTACTATAAGGCTCTTTACTATTGCGCTGTGTATATACTATTTCAGTTCTTTAGATATTTCGCTGTGCCACTATATACACTAAGAGTTTAGCTGAGTAAATACCTTTTCCGAAGGCTTCATAGGATAGATAGCTTCCTTGATGGGTTTGTAAAATTGTTCCGTACTGTTAAATTTCTTTTGCTGTAGTTCTTGGTCCAGCCTTTGATTATATAAGTAACTAATGCTTTTTGCTTCAAAATTTTATATTTTGTATCATTTTGGTTCTGTTTTATCCATTTCTTCTTGGTGTTCTGAAGGATTTTACGTTTGCAGATAAGTATGCCTTTGGAAGCAAGAACTCATTTTTGCTTTTAGTAAGTGGTGGATCTATCCATATTCGGCTCCCCTAAATGCATCATGTCCGCTATGGTGCTAGATGTTTTCTGTTGTAAGATAATATAATCGATAATAGAATTTAGATTTTTTGTTAGTTGCGTCCGTGTATATATGTAAACTAGCTTATGTTTAAATAAATCATTTGTTATTTTTAATTAATTTGGTGGACATAGGTCTACGAGTCGTTCACCAGTCATTCCGAGGATTTTCATCATAACGTTCTACTCCTTTGTCATCTATTTTACAATCACACTGGCATTACAGTCTCCCATTAGTATAATTCCTCTGCTGTTCACTATCTCATCCAAAACCGATTGCAGATAATTATAAAATATTTCTTTTGCCTGTACCGGATCGTCATCATTAGGATCATACATTCCAAAGCTAATTTGCTTCCCATAATATTCATCTCTACTTTGATTAATTATTGCTTCAAAATGTGTATGCTCTTCTTTTACTTCTTTTTAATTAACAATGCTAAGCCTTTCTTAGCTCTTTCGTCTTTTGGTACGACACTAAAAAGAAGAATATATTCGTTTTCACTAACCCAACTTGTAGACTTCTTAACTTTTGTAAAACTTCGGCCATTTTAATATTAATTGTTTTCTTTGTACGTTTCACGTTACTAAGATTGGGCAGATGTAAATGCTATAGTAGCTACATCAGCCTTAACTAACTTTGTTACACTATTTATATGAAAATAAGGTTTTCACTTGATTCTGAAGATATATGATGGAGAAAAACTTGCCTTTTCGCCTTTGCGGTGTATTTTAGGTTCACAAAATGCATGATTTTCGGATGCTAGATTACAGAAAATAAAAACTTTGTACTAAAATTCTTCTGGAAATAATTTGAAACAAAATATGTTTGTTTTTAAAAATTATTATTATTATCTATAAACATTACAATTATTAAAATAATGGAAGTCAATATTCACGGAATCTGTAGCAGGAATACAGCTTTTAGAAAATAAAAAACAACTACTTTGCAATATAAGGATAAAAATTCATTACTTGATTCTCCATAACAAAATTAGTTGAGCCTTTCTTATTTTCAAATAGATTCTGCGTAGCCTTTGGCTACACTACCAGCTTTTCCACCTCGATGGCGTCTGATGTTGATATCAGCTTCGGAATCGGCCAAAAAGGTTGCAGAGGAACGTCTGAAGCAGTGTCTCGTATATTCAAGGGTAACACGCTTCTTATCAATGATTTTTCGATTAATATTATGAGTTATAATCCTAAAGCTGAAAATACAGCTCGTCCTACGGACTCGTACTTTCTTGCATTGAGACTTTTTTTTAAATTGTATGATGTAGCAGGCGACTAGTGTCTACTACAGGGGGGACGATTACTGTCACATAAGTTCTAAGGGTAGCTTAACCGCTTTATTGGAGTGTTAGTCGTTTTGAGATTGTCTTACTTTTTCATCTCTTTCTTTGATCTTCATTATCTTTTTGATGATTCTATGTATATCCAACTAATTTTGAGGAGATTCCAACATACGTTGAATTAGATTCCCATGAGTAGGAGGTTCTCCCATAATAATTTCCATTTGTAATCTCTCTAGTCTAAATCGGTGACCAGGCGAATCTGTTAGGCCACAATAATGGCAGTTATCCTCCTCTTGAATCTTCATTCTTTTAAGGTGGATGCCGAAATTACCATGACCTGTCAGTACTTGAGTAAGATAATACTCTACTTCTCCATGAGTTCTGTTAACCCATGCTTCCACTACCGGAATTAGGGATTTAGTCCAGGCTGAGGTATCGGAGTGATCATTCCATCTAGTTTGCCACTTCCTAACTGTCTCCTGTCTTGCAAATCTTCTGTTGGCTGGATTGTTGCCATGTCATACATCTTTCGTCCATCAATAGTTCAATGGGCGGTATGCCCGATATGACATGCAGCGCTTCCGTGGCTGCGGTTCGGTAAGCTGAGCACACACCAACCAACGTTTTCCTTTGAGATTTTTCTAGCATTTTTACGTACTTCTTTTTCTTCATTGCTTTCTGCCATATCGGGGCAGCATATAGTATTATTGAACTGGTCACTGTTGCAAGGATTTGTCTTCTGTCAAATTTTGATCCGTATGTATTGCCCATGAGTCTGGACAGACTTACTGCTGTCTTTTCCGCTTTACGTGACGTTCTTATAATATGAGCCGTCATGGTGGAGTTTCTGTCAAACTCAACTCCTAAGTATCGGATAGAGTTTGTCACCTCTATTACACTTTCCCCCACCTCGAGGTTTAGGTTGTGTAATTTTCTCCTGCCTTCTATTATAACGGCCTGGGTTTTCTCTGGAGCTATTTCCAGCTCGTTATCTTTCATCCAGTTGTTGACCCTAATAATGGTAATGTTGGGTTTCGTCTCAAGGGATGTTACTGTCTTTTCCCATCCAACTATGGCAAGGTCGTTAGCATAGGCAATTGCATTGGGACTAGAAAAAAGTGTTATGAGTAAACAATTATAGATTATTAGGCGTACTATATGACAGAAAGATTTTATTACGTGAGTATCAACGCCAATGATCAATGTTTGTCTCAAACACACTTTTCGTTGCTTTTTGTGCTTAAAACGCACGACCTGACATAAAGAAATGAACTGACAATTATAAATTAGTTCATTTAACCCGTGAAACAAAACTAAGTTAGCTTGTACCAAATTGAGAATCGCGAATCGTTACATTGTCAATATGGTAGAAGGTCCTATTAGTCAATGTCCTAAATTTAAGAGATGATGATTGGCGCAAAATTCAACGAATTATATTTTCACCTAAATTCGGCCAACCCAGTAGTTTTTCTATAACTTGTTGAATTTTATCAAAGGTGCTTAATCCGAATAATTGCATGTATCATAATATAAGAAGAAGTGATTGTAGTAGTTGACATAAGTTGAATGGAGACTAACATAACGAAACATTTCAGGAAAATATATTACTGTAAATATTCTTAAAGTTTTTGTCTTAGTAACCGCAATTCGGACAATCATCACCCTTTCGGTTTATATTTTTCATGTTTTCGTTTCACACGTGCAGTAAATTTACAGTATGCTCTGATATCAATTCCATTTTTTAAATTAATGTCGTTTTTATTTGCTTTTGCCACCACTATTTCGCAAACTGATGGTAGATTCATTCATATTCACATTTCAATCTTCTCCGCAATACAATTTGTATTGATCTGCCTTTTTTCAATGTCGTTTTAAAGCAACTCTTCATCTATTAATAGTTATTTTTACAAAGAAGAGGTTTTTATTACAGCAGTTATTGTGAACAATGTTTGTTGCCTTCAAAACTACCTTCAAAGCCGCCTAAATTTGGAAGTTGCCTAATTAGTTAGCCTTAAAATACAAATTAAAATTTTACATGGACTGATAGATGAACTGCAGAAGCTTCAGAATTATTTAAGTACCTATTTTTTTATAAATTTTGTGAACGATTGCATAAAAACTCTTGCTTGTAACACATAAGGAAAACTTAATGCTGAAATTTGCTTCTTTTGTTCGTTTCATAATCACTAGTTTCCTGCACTTATTACAATGTAACAAGGGCTTTGGAAACAGCTCACGGACATCGTAAGACCTCGAAGAATGTTGACCACTTAAGGCCTAGGAAACCAAGTAGGGAAAAGCTTACCAAATTACGACGGAGCAGATAATTGGCAGCACTGTACAAAAGGTCTTGCAAAGTTGGGCCGCTCTCTCACTCCATGGGCATCGAGTGAGCGTTTACTATAGTAGTTTTGAAAATAGTGTATATGTATAAGTTGAATATTAAATTAGTTTATTAATTTACTCAGCTTTCATATTTATTTACGTGCGAGATTAGCAACAAGCTTAAAGAAAAACAACTATTACGGAAGTCCTATTCTTGCTGCAGCGTCTCCTAATGATTGATCTTACTTAACATACCTACTTTAATTGTTTGAACTACAGCTGAAATTTTTGCGTTTATTCGATAAGAGAAAAAATAATGCAATGCATAGAAAAAATGGACTTCTAGCAATTTCTACAGTCGTTTTAGAATATATTACTTTTCCTACTAATTACACCGTATGTTAATTTTTATATCAGGTGTTTTAGTGTTTCGTAGTGTAGATTTTTTGAAAATTTAGGTAATTCCATGTAATTATTTGTCAAAAGCTAGTCATATGTTTTTGGCAACTCTTTTAAAATACAGACTCATTTTCTCTAACGTTTTTTACTTCTCCTCTTTTATTGTGACACTTACAGTGTACATTTTTGGAATTTTTTTTCTTATTTCTAACTATTCTAATTCTGATTGGTTTGTAGAATTCTACTTATTTCAAATAGGATTATATCGTTTACAATACAATTGAGTATTGGTAATTTTACGTTAGTTACTTTAGAATTTCTTTCAGTTACTTTACAACATGATAGATACGCTGCTTGATTACCTTATTATTCTTTTTTGCAAGTTTAAAACTATTACATACTTATACTATTTTATTAGTTACAATTTTTCACTTTATTTACGCTTTAACACATATACCTAAAGTTATTTGCGCATTATAAATCCATTTCAAAATTGCACGAGGAGATCATAAAGGCATTACTCATACAAAAAAATGTAGAAAAAATTTAAATAATTTTCAATTTATAGCATGTTCAAGGCGCTACCATTATTTAAGTTTTCGAAATTAAAGACAATTTGTATTAGATGTACCCCATAGACGATGAGCCTATTGAATTTTGAAAGTCTGTGCAAATTATCCACACTTACAATAAGTTGTTTTCACATATCGAGAATATAAACCATAGACACCAATCTCCGTTGGAAAGTTCACGTCAAAAAGTAAAGCGATAAACTAGGCTTTAAATATAATAAAATATAGTACGCCTAGGAAGTATGTGGAATTAAAAAAAATCGATCGCCAGGCAAACGATTTCTATTTAACAAATCTTGAAATTTTATATGAAAAATAACCTATATTACTAACTAAAAAGAAAAATTCCACATACCTTCTAGACTTACTATATATCGGCTGATGTTAATAAACTGCTTTCTGTCAATATATAACAAGCTACTACCGTTATATTCACATACCCAGAATATGTAGGGGTTGTCATAAATTCTTGGTATGTGAACCCAACTGAGTTTTTAACACTTAAAAAGACTTCATTTTATAAATGTATGCTGCTGTAAGATTCTAAAACTTCGCACTTCGGCCCCATTTAAAACAGAACTTACTATTTTAAATAAAATTTGGGTCAGCAATAAAAATGTGGGAACCTTAGAAACCATTTGTTCTGTAAGTCAAGTTTTTCCTTAGTTCTCTACGTGCGATGTTCACTTAAAATCGTTAAGGTATTATTTTCTAATTCACTGTGCATGTTAAATAACTTTTTTATTTTTTAAACGTTAATTATAACATAGTTTTTCCTATTCCATTTTAATTACATACGATAAGTCTAATATCCAAAACCCATTTCATAACAATTCATACAATATAACAATAACACTTATCTACGGATTAAGTTAAAATGGTATGAAAAAGATAAAACATAATTGCATGGATTAAAAACAGTAAACGTTTGGTTTTACAAAAATTAGATAGATCAGAAAAAAACCTGAAACAGTTATAATACCAAAAACTGTTTTGTAGAGTTACTAAGCGTTTCCTCATACACATATTTACATTAGTACAATAATTGTAGACATCGATAACCCGCATGAAACCCCCATATTACATTACAATTACATAAGCACTATTAGATTAAACCTTCAGAACAGGTTGTTTCTGTAAACTCCGAAATTTCCGTTTCCGTACCGGCATGATTATACCTTTACAGCAGCTGCTTTCTCAATATTTAGCCGCGGTTTTCCTCTTGGAGCAGTGAGTTTACTGATTGTAACATATTCCAATTATTTTATCCTTTATGAATTAAATAATTGCGCATGTATTGAGGAAATAATGTGGTTTTTATTTGAGCTTATAATTATTAACTTGGTATATTTTAGTATTAAGGGAATTCTGTTAACTGATTGTATGAACATTATAGAACATATTTAGTCGAATATTTTCAAAGACGCTAACAAATTTAATTTTGTAAATATAAAATTAAAACGTCAAATCTGTCACAACAGTTAATTAAAGCAACCCCAACATTACCAAACAAAAAACTTCCACGTTATCTTGTCTTTGTCCTATTATTTCCAGCAAATCGAAGTTTCGCTACTGTCGAATCGTGCGTTTCCTCTGCTATAGACAGTTAATAATCTGATCCTTTAAATCAAAGCAATTATCCTCAGACGCAGCACAGAACCTAAACTAAGCCGAGGGCTAACTTAGTTTATGAATTGTATGTCTATAACATGAGGTTATCGGTACAGAATAGGGAACTTAAGTTTAATTATCTCTATATTAGCAATTTCTATGCGATTCTATTCATGGGCGAAAGTGTTTGTCATAAAGGGTCACAATCGATAATGACGAAAAATTTCTTTCGTATAATGTGATTTTGTTCGAGTTTGAATGAGATGTAAGATTCATAAAAGTTTCCGAACTGACTTTTCCTCACTTTGTATGACAAAATTTAAGTTTTGAGCTTTGCTTGGTTTTTAAACAGTTTCCTCCTAACAAAGTTTTGATGTATTTTCATAAAACTTTTTGACATTGTTGGTTTTTTGCTTGAATATTTTCATCCCGGATTAAGACCGATTTACTTAATGTATGTTTGTTTAGAAAACAGCTCACTTACAACTTTATGGAAAATAATATCTGTATTATTATTTTATAGCACCTTTTTATTTTAAGTTACTAGACTAATTTCTTTCGAATAACAGTACCGTTAATTTAAAGATCTACGCAGATCTAATTCTAGGTTTATGGAATTTATAAGAAATTTACATTCCATAAATATTCAAACCATTTTTTTCTATATTTACATTATACAAACTTAAAAAAATATGTTATAATTCCCAGACTGATAGTTTTACTAAATTTTATTTGTGTGATAAAGATCTAACATTTTTCAAAATGTTGTAGAATGATATAGGGAAATTATAGAGAAAAAGAAAATTAAAAAATTGAAATAGTAATTTAGTAATCAGTTTATAAAAATAGTAATTTATTAAAGAAATTGTATTCTATGTAAAGTAGGAAAGTAAGGAGACAAACCCGAGTGCAGCAATGCCTCGAACAAAATAGAAATCAGTCCAACCGCTATATTTTCTGTAACACTGTAGCCACACATTCATAAACACTGATAAATAAGAGGTTTAAATTGTTTATGACAGTTACTATTTTATTCAGTTAGAATTAATATAAAAAAATATCTAAACGGGTTTACATGGAACTTTCCTCGCGCAAATTAGATCAATTTGCAAAAAAAGTAGTTTGTTGAGATTCGAACTCCGCGCTCCCAGGCGAATATTTCGAGTTCAGTTTATAAATCCGCCGCTTGGGTCCGCCACTTGTGGCCGCTAGTATAACTTAGCCACGGCGTGCTGGAATTGGACGAGTTTCTGCTGCGTTATAAACACGTTATACTCCTCTGTCCCATTTGTGATGTCTATCCTCGCGCTAGCCTGTATCTAGTACGTCTCATTTTTGCCAATGATAAAGCCTGATTTATGTACAAATTGTTGCTTTTATCTATTTCTCAGTTAAAACAACAATAAACAAATTGTTATATTTAAGACGCTCACCCTGTATATATTTTTCCGAAGTTTTTTCGGTTTTATGCCAGATAGACATAATATTCATGCAAAATATTGTCTTCATCTTACAAATAGTTTTTGAGAAATACTGCTAACAGACAGGCAGGCGAAATTGAGAAAACCTATTTTCGTCATCTAGGGACCTGAAACGTTAAGATCTGAAGATATCGCGGAAAGTAATTTATTGCTTCCTTCGTCTATTAGACGAAGAATAAGAGCATGTGGTTTGTGAACTAATTGAACTAGCATTGAAAAGCTTACTTTTTAGTCCTCAAAAGACGCAACTAAAATCAAACTGACTGACCTTGCAGATCTAAATACAGATCTGAAAACACCATTCTGTTTGCGATTGCCTAAAACCCGAAAAGAATATTTTTTAGTACTGAGAATTGATGAATTTTATATTTACATCTCATTTGCAAGCTTATTTCTAAATAGTTTTGTGTATTTTTAACTGTATATAACCAGAGGTGGATTAAAAATCTTTCGGAGCGAGGTTATAGCAACCTATTATTGAAATTGAAACACATATTCCTCAAAGAACCATAGAATTACCTCGAAACATGAAGGAGAGAACAAATGAATAGAGATACTATTACATAGAAAGTATGAACACAACAAAAAGAAAATCTGTGAAAGGCTTTACCCAGAACTTCCCTCGTCCGATTTAGATCAATTTGCAAGTTTAAAAAATGTATTCCGCTTGGGTTTGAACCCACCGCACCTGCATAGCGATCATAACCGCATCTCCGCAGCGAATGTAGCTGCAACGAAATTCCAACTACGCCATCAAGCCTTATAGAAATAAGTGCGGCGAGCGCATCTTTTGAACAGAACGGGCTTATTGTTGAAACGTTTTTAATTATTTGTGACATTATCCTGTATCGGTTGAGTCTTGTTTTCGGCAAATGTAAAGCCTGACCTATGTGAAAGTTATTACTTCCTTCTATTTCAAAATTAACCCAAAAATAAACAAAATTTTATTTTTTGAGGTGCTCACCTTGTTTATATTTGTATGAAATTGTACTGGTTTCATGCGAGGTAGATATATAATATGTATGCAAAATATGGTCTTCCTCCGACAAATAGTTTTTTAGCTATACTGCAACAGACAGACAGACAGGCAGACAGACGGACAGACAGACAGACAGACAAACAGACAGACAGACAGGCAGACAGACAGGCAGACAGACAGACAGACAGACTGACGGAATTGAGAAAATTTCTGTTTCGTCATCTAGAGACCTTGAAACGTGAAGATCTGAAGAAATCTCGGAAGGTAATTTTTTCGTGATTACAGTACTACTTCCTTCGTCTTTCAGACGAGGGAAGTAAAAAAGAAGGATCGTAACAGTGCTGGTGAAAAAACGGAAAAAAGAAGGCATAATAAGAACAAGCAATGTAGAAGAGAGAAAAAATAAAAATAATATTTCTTGTATTTTCCCTGTTTGAGAAAGTTTTTACACTTGAATTTACAAGTTACTTTGTTATTACATTGTTATTACATGGTATACTATTTTTTTGTATTTTTTAAGTAGTACACTCTTATAGTATATTAGTATAAGTATTGATTACATTATATAAACTCCTGTTTACGTTAACAAACTTTGAAATATAGAGTTTTTAACTTTAAAATCGCTTTATTTCGATAATGCAATACACCCACGCTCCTGGTCCTTTCTCTGCACTCTTCATGTACTGTAAATTACTACATCATTACAACTATTGGTTACGGAGATATAAAGTAGCTTCCTAGAATCTGCAAATGTGAAGTTCGAAAGAACACTAAGGGATAACCACAAATCGGAGGTGCCGGGAGTTTGAGAAAATGTATATTTTGTAGTGGTCTACCAACTGGCCAAAATTTAGCCTCCCGACGTCATCACTAATTCGTTCACTAAACTTCTTCCTTCTTTTGTACACATTTTCTACGCTGAAAGTCTGTATTTATGTGGAATAGTTTTCAAAATACGGGGATGCTGAAATTTATAACGCGCTTTTTCAGTAAGCTTTGTGTAAACAATTTCTGTAGCATTTGTTAAAAATAATTTCGAGATTAATTTGATTTTATCTACATGCAGAAAGAATAAGCTGTCCACTCGTTTAAAAATCATTGAAATGTGTCATTCGCCAATTTTCAGTAATAAAACAAATTTGGAAAATATTTTTCTAATTTCTTGCAATCACTAACAGAATGACACCTACCCATTTAAGTCCACAAACTCATTCCAGATAGTGTACATTTATTGTAAAAACCATATCTCCTAGTGCACACCTTATGCTACAATTTGTGATCCCTGACTCCTGACTATTTAAAATTAGTTGTAAAAAAAACTTGTTTATACCGCATTACCTTATATTAACACACCTATTTAAAAAGTGACAAGTCCATGTTGCAAGTGACACATCATGCACCGTGACTTCAAGATTTTTTAGTTTAATGTTAATAGGTGCAACTGTTCAAAACCATTTTGAATGTTAGTTATTATTCAGAAGCTCATCTTCTAACGGTCGTAACAAAATATTGTACGCAACACCTTCTAATGAAAACTGTTCTCGATACCAATTTCACATTAATGAAGTTGAGTTTTTTCTCTAGTTCTGCAAATAATTACATTGAAAATACCAAAATTTCTAAGAATTTAAAGTTAATTTAGAACATTTTCATTTCTGTTGAAAATGCTTACACTTCCTGCTTGTAAGGATTTGTTAATCACCGTCACATAACTAAAGCTCATCTACTAGTAAAGCAAAGAGGATCATTGGTATAAAGAGAGTCGAACACTTTTTTGAATTTCGAGTTTTTACAGGTTTTGATTCAGAAAAAAGTATGAATTAAAATGGGCAATCGTAATTTCTATAACTTTTTTGTGTATAGACGTATACTCTTAGGCAAATTTAGAATTTATTCGTTACTATTTGACTAGAAAAGGCACCGCTCTATATATTTGTAATTTAATGTACAGCATCGTAGACGAGCCATAAGTTTTTTCCAAGTAAAAATAATTTTTTATCTCTTCCATAAAAACGCTGTCTTTCTAAAGATGATTCAAAACTGGGAAAGCAATCATAATAAATTTTCGTATCGATTGACTGCAGCTAACGTAATTACAAAGATTTCATGCATTATTGAATATCCATCAGATAATTAATCATTTTCTGACAGCAAAAACTGATCAATGTTGTGGTAGTTGCTGACTAATATTCCAACGCCGGAAGCCATGCGTCTGCAAAAAACCGCCTGCAGGAAGTCGGAGAACGAGAATACCAACAAAAGGAACAAAACAAATTTATCCGTTTACTCTGATCAAGCAAGAACCACAAAGTATGTTTTTATCTTGCGGTCATTAGAGCATCCATTTGCTTTATTGGCGGTCATTTAGGAAACACAACGCTTTGATTCGCACAATAAAGCGCGGTTAATTCGAAGGACGAACATAATAATTATGTTTAGTGCCTATGTCTGATTATAACCTAATTGCCCCAATTAATACAAACCACACACATTCAACATGTCTCCTGCACGAGTTAATATGCGCCATAAACGAACACTAAATGAAGTACGCTTTATGAAAATTTATGAGCGTCTGGTCTTTAGAATGTTCTAATTAACATCCCATCAGTTTTAATAAGTATTTAAAAAAAGTGTTACAGAAATTATGGGATATTAAAATGATATTGAACTTAGACTATGACACGAATACTAACGTCCATCGAAAAGTATATTTGACATACATAGAGACACATTTATGATAGTGTCCGTGGCAAATCGCCTCTGAACCAATTCGCAACATCTCGTTTCATTTGTCATTTTATAATTAAAATTGACAGTAAGAATTTTAAATGGAATAAACACATTCCTATTTTAAAATGCATTAATCAATGTTACGTAGAGGTGATTGGGTTTTATTTTAAGCGGCAGCTTGCAGTTGAAAACAACAAACTACAAGCTATGTATTTGCCCATTCGAAATGTAGTTCCCGTGTTTCTGAATTAATTTCTGGTTTCACTTCATTGTTTCGGAGTTTATAAAGTTACATTCGGTGACAGGCGTTTTTGTCGGGACAGCTTGAGATCTAACCACTGCTCCGCTGAAAAACTTAGGTTTGACACTTTTTTCCAGCTGTAATAGATAGAAACAGAAGAGGTGATGTATTTTTGAATCGGCTCGATCTTCCATTTACTTCCAAGTTTGTTTTATCATTTATTATAAAACATTTAGTTGTCAGCGAGCGCTATAGAATCATTTATTATGTAAAACATTTTAAAAGCATTTTGCGCTTGTTCCATGAATAAGTAATATTTCTAAACCTGGCTCACATTAACAGTTATAAAACGACATACTTTGTTATCAGTTCGTTGCACATAGGATAGATTACATTATTTGATGTATTTTTCAGAAATATACTTCTAATAATAAATGAGCGTATAAAACATTAAGCTTTAATTTAATAAGTATCCTTCAGTCTATCAAGTAGGTATAAATGGAAGTTCGAAAACTGGAATGATGATAAGAATGGCGCCTGTTGTGTATTTAAAATACTATGTCGTATATCTCATAGTTCCACAGCAAGCAGCATTTCTGCTAGCTCCCAATTTTTCTTTTCCTCTAAGTAATTTCCTTTACTAAGCATTAATTTAATGGAAAAAGAGGCGATAATTGTATAAATTAAAATAATAAAATATTAACAGCTTCGTCTCAGACAAGTACTTACACAGGGAATCCAAAAAGAAGGAGACACACATTAGTCACAGATTCCTTACGTTATAATAAATTGATTAAACCTAATATACCTTAGTACAAAGTCCCTTCAGTAAAAAGTTATAGGGCATTGAAGTTCAATTTTTTATTTTTTGTTAATTTCCACAAATGTAGAGATATCGATTTATATTTTGGTATACGTACTTATTATTATGTACTGCACTAACAATTTTTTTCTTCTAAATTAGACTTGACTGTAAGAGGCATTTTACCTATCTTTCAAAACCTTTTTAGCTCTAACTTCGTTAGCTGTAACTTTGTTTGACATTTTAGGCTATTATCTGAAGGGGAATTAAAAAGCACAAAAATAATTACTCTTAGTTCTTAAGCCTAAAAGCAACCGTTTACCTTAGAATGCCCATCAACGGTTTTTGGTTGTTATTAACACGTGCAATTATCAAGTATGCATGAGCACATTTTTAGGTAAACGGTTGCTCTTACGCTTATGACCCAAGAGTACCTTATTTTTCTGTATTTTAATTTTCTTTCAGATAATAACCTAAAATTTCAAAAAAAGTTACAGATGACGAAGTGCCCCTCACAGTCAAGTCTAGTTTATGAAATTGTTTGTATTAGTGCAGTACACAATAGTAAGTGAGTATACCAAAATTAAAATCGATATCTCTACATTTGTGGAAATTAACAAAAAAATTAAAAATTAAAATTGAACTTCAAGGCCCTATAACTTCTAAGTGAAGGGACTTTGCACTAAGGTATATTGGGTTTAATGGATTTATTATGATGTAAGGAATCTATGACTAATCGGTGTCCCACTCTTTTTAGAACACCCTGTATATATTGCTGTATATTAAAAAAAATATAGATCAAAACATTATACTTTATCAAATATTAATCAAATTGTTGAAGAGGAATGATACTGGCACTGCATCTGCGGACGCAACATGCACATTTCAGTGTTCAAACGCTAAGCGTTCTTTAAAAAAATCTGTAAAGGGCTTTACTCAGAACTTCCCTCGCAAGTAGACTCTATGACACCAAACAATTTTAAAAATCAAAAGAAAATATGGGTAAAAATATCGTCACGTTCGTAATAATGCTAAAACAAGTAGGAAAAACACTTGGTAATGTAAATTATATAAATTTTAAAATAAAAAAACCTTTAAAAGGGTTTACACAGAACTTCCATCTCGTGAATTAGATCTATTTGCAAATAGAAAAAAAATAGTCTGCTGGGATTCAAACTCCGTGCTTTCAAGCGAATATTTCGAGTCCAGTTTCTAGTCCACCGCTTGTAGCGGCTAGAATAACTGAGCCACGGGCGTGCTCAAATTGGACGAGTTTCTGCTCCGTTATAAAGACACCATACTATTCTGTCATACTTGTCATGTTTGCCCCCGATTTATCCTATATCTGCTAGGTCTCATTTTCGTCAATGATAAAGCCTGACCAATGTGTAAATTATTAATTTTATCTATTTCTCAGTTAAAGCAAAAATAAATTTTTCGGTTTCATGCCAGGTAGACATAGAATATGCATGCAAAATATCGTCTTCCTCCAACAATGCTTTTTGCGTTATATCGCCAACAGGCAGACACAGACAGACAGACAGCAGACAGACAGACGAGATTGAGAAAACCTGGTTTTCGTCATCTAGGGACCCTGAACTATAAAGATCCGAAAAATTCAAAAAGTGATTTTTTCACGATTAGGATACTTCCTTCGCTTCTAGACGAGGAAGTAAAACACATTACCAACAAGCCACCGAATGCAATTTCAGTGATCTGCGCGTAACCTGAAGTAAAGCACGCTTTCGCTGCCTCGCCCACTACGCCTCCGATCGATAAGATGCGGCTGCCTTAAGTAAAAAGCATTTAATGTTAACCCATCTTTTATTTTTTAAACATTTATTGTGTATCTGTTTGATCCCATTTTTGTCAAGGGTAAAGCTGAAGGTATGTGCCAATTACTACTTTTATCTATTTCGCAGTTAAAGCAAATATAAACAAATGTTTATTTTTTGAAGGTGTTCACCTTGTATATATTTATCGGAAATTTTCTGTTTCATGTCAAGTTGCTATATAATATGAAAGCAAAGTAGCGTCTTCCTCCAAATAGTTTTTCAGCTGTACCGCCAACAGACAGACAGACGAAATCGAGAAAATATGTTTTTCGTAATCTACGGACTCTGAAAGGTGAAGATCTGAAGAAATCTCGAAGGTAATTTTTTCGAGTTTTTTAAACGAAGGGAGTAAAAGCCTAAATGGAATTTTGTTGTGAAATCATTCAGCAGGGAGATATTTGAACATTTTGAAATGTAGGTATATGTTACGTCCGCTGCTGAAGCACCGTTATATAGTGCTTGGAACAAGTAGCATATACCCTAAAGTATTTTACTTTCGCACCCCAGCTGCGAACTTTAGGCGTTGGTTAAAGACATATCAAAGACTGATAAATCTGCTGGGAGAAAGCCTTAGAAATGTAGTCCTAGCAGATTTTTGAAAGTTGCATATCTCAGAAAATACTGAACGGATTTTAATAAAGTACCTCTCATTTTAAAGCACAATGTTTTATCAAAAAGTAAAGTTGTCATGCATTTTCGGTAGATACAATACTTGTTTACTAATTTCTAAATTATTAATTGTTTCCTATATTTATATTATCGCCTTTGCCACCCACTTCCCAAACCACGCATTTTCTCAAAATTAAATATAAGACTGCTTAAATTCGTTTTCAAGGTATAAATGTAATTTAAGAATAGGTTTTGCTAGATGCTTACCCATATTATTTGAGTTATCTACTTAAGATTGTTCCCGGTTTATTAGTTATGTTTTGAATACTAATACAAGGTATCATTTCAAAATACTATTCATTCCCAACAAATAAATTATATTAGCAATTTTGCTTTGAATACACTGGTTTCTATTTAAATTTGACACTTTTTTAAGATTAAGTGTTTCTTAAGAAAACTCATTACTATTACTTCATCTGTACATCATTTGGAATTCATGTCAATATAGTCAGTTCATTAGTTATCTGATCTCAAGTAATAACCTTCGCATGTACACAATACAGTGCATTTGGTTTTTGCACAGCGGGACTGAGGTGTACCATGCATTTACATGATACCTTCTTCCATTCTTCTTTTTCAGCCGAGATTGGTGCACTCCTGGACATAAGCCTCTCAAACAGCTTTCCATGTTTGTCTGCCCTGTGTCGCTCGAAACCAATTTCTACCAGTAACCTGTTTGGTGTCACCACTTCTCTGAGGTCTACCGACGCTCCTCTACATTCTTATAGGTTTCCACCTTATCATTTTAGATGTGCATCTATCTGTATCCTACTTTGCGACATGTCCTGCCCATTGCTTTTTCAACTGTACAACCCTTTCGAATACTTCTATCAAGCATGGTTTTTTTCTCTTTGTATCACTTTTAAGTTTTTCAGTGCTCCTTTGTGTAAGGGTCATTGTCTCCATTCCATACATTATTGCCGAGAAAACCCACTATTCTAGAATTGTCTCTTTAAGTCAATTGATGAATCTCTATTTCCCAATATGTGCTTTAATTTTTCCAAGGCTTTCCGCGTTAGAACAATTCTTCTCTTGGTCTGTGCAGTTCGAATTTTTTTCCAAGCGTAACGGTATGTCCAAGGTAAGCATATCCTTTGACGAGATTTATTTGCTGATTTTGTATGGTAATCACTTCTGGATTCCTTCTCATCATTTTTGTTTCTTTGAAGTTCACATTTACAAGATACCAGGTCGTGGCAATGTTTGATTGCATCTAGAAATGTTGTCCAAAGAGGTTTGCATGTGAAGATATCATCCATGTTCCATCCCCGCTGACAAGCATAGTAAACTTGAGGATTTCTAGTCAAGCAGTTTCTCCAAACGTCACACTGAAGCATTTCTTCTTCTTTTTCTTCTTCAAGTGGCATCTCCGTTCCAGAAATTGGCAATCCTAATAGCTATACGTACCTTTGTACAATTGAACCTGTTTCTTAAACTCTTTAACCATGAGTGTCTCCTTCTGAAGCATTGCTTGTTTTAAACGTTTTGTTACAATAGTTTTTGCTTTATTCCTAAAATGCACATAAAATTTGTTGGCCAATAGGATTCACATTCTCAGAAAATATGTGTTATGAGTTATGGTGATGAAATAATGAAAATTTGAACACATAGCGATCGGTTGTTTGGAGACGTGCAAGACTTTTTCCATGAAAATAGTACATATAGAGCAACTGATGTGACCTCAGTGGTTCTATAGTGGACGTCACCAACGGATACAACACGAACAGACCACCAAACTGCAACCAAATCCATAAACAGCAGGAAGATCCTTACGAAGAAAATCCAAAAAGAATAAAAACAGAAATGAACGGAAAAGAAAAAAGTCCTAATTAATCAGAAGAAGAGGACTCGATTTAGGTGTAACAATGACCATTCGTCCATCTCTCCATTAGCTTCACTCAAAATGTGATTTTTCCATATTCCTTTCACTCAAACAAGAATTGAGAAAAGTGAAGCAGATATTCAGGACCACTATTCCACTAATTCCAAATTCCTACACATAGTGGGGAGACGCAGAAATCTTCTACAAACTTCAGCGGTCGTAACATACTTTTTTTGTAAATTTCTTCGGGAAGCACCCCTCAATTGTCAAACAAAAGATCAATCCGTCAAGTTTCGGCCGTCTTGAGTATCATTTTGGAATTCTTCATTTCATCAATTACGTCATTTTTTTAATGGATTTTTCGCCATTCAGACTGCAATTCGATACGTGTTGGCACCTGACAGTCGGCTAGTTAGCAATACCAAACAATTTTATCGGCCAAACGGTCGTGCGTGCCGAAAATGTTAATTCAGCGTACGTACGCTATAACCGTTGCTGGCAATTGTTCTAAAAAACCTTTCGTGGTGTGTGAACAACAAAGCCGAGACCATTATTAAAGAAAGATAGTCAGCCACGCCGTCGGTTTTTATCTTGAAAAAGGGAAAACGCAGGAACAGTTTTAAACTTTGACTTTACTTCGCCGCACCAGCTACTACACGAGTTAAGACTTTTTTTTTGTCGCCCCAGCTCTGGAAAGTATTGTTGAAGTGCCTTGAACTCTATTTTTTTCCGTGAGTAAAAGCAGTTCTGAATTTAGAGCTTTTCACTTTTTGTTGTGTCGTTTCGTGTCTCGAACTTTGTATTCTCTGAGAAAACTTGTGGCAGTTGATGATCGAGTTGAACATGGATGTTCCGATGTATCGAGGTGTTATGATGAAACCAAGCTATTCTGTATGAGAAGTGACGCCGATTCTAGTGGCGTCGATTCCAGTGGCGTCGATTCCAGAGGCGTCGCATGTCGATTACTGCGCACCTTGCCAATTATTTTTCGAGCTACTTCCGGAACTTTTTGAAACGTTGCCAAAAAATCTCGTTAATGAAGGGAAGCACAGGTGTGTTTCCCTGGTGTCGCTATAAGCGTGTCTATCAGATGTCTGTGTCTATCAGATATCTAGCAGAACCCCGGAGCGTTTGTTTAACCAACGTTGAACCTGCAACTCCTCTTCTTCTAAGTGCATTCTTCTAACAAAGATTAGCGATCATCATTGCTATCTGTACTTTCGAGACATCTCTAAAGAGATTCCCTGTATTTTTCCCGTACCATTCTCGGAGGTTCTTAAGCCACGAAGTCTTCCTTCTACCTGGACGTTTTTTTCCTTCGATTTTCCATTGCATCACAAGTTGGAGAATTCTATACTTTTCATTTCTCGTCACGTGTGCAAAATATTGTAATTTTCGGGTTGAGTAGGATCTCTGTTTGTTTACCGATTCTTTCTAATACTTCGGTGTTCCTTACCCTTTCGGTCCATGATATTTTTAAGATTCGTCTATACCCACATATCAAAGGCCTCCAATTTGCTACTTAGTTTCTTTGTCCGTGTCCATCTCTCTATACCGTATATGTATGTACAGCGACGCCTATAATTGGCCTAACGGCTGTTGGCTGAGTATCAAAATATAATTTAAAAAAATTTTAAAAATAGGAGAACTGAGAACACAACATTGCGCCATTCGAACTCTAAGTTTAAGGTTTATGTTGCGATTACTTAGTACTGGTCTCATTTTGCAGAATGCACTGCGAGCGGTCTCTATCATTACTTTGATCTCTTGGATTATGTTCTATTTATCGTTTACCCAGCAATCAAGGTATTTATACTGATGCACTTGTTCTATAGTTTCATTGTCAAGTTGAATTTGTATGTAGTTGATCGATGGGGCTTCAGAAATGATCATGTATTTGTCTTTGAAATATTCATGTTGAGACCCATGTCCTTGCTAGCGTTGTGTACTTTGGACAGCAGGACTTGTAGGTTTACTATAGAGTCAGTTAGTAAGGCAGTGTCGTCGGCATACCGTATGTTGTGATTATCTCCACGTTGATTACTATGCCTTCTTGGTTTTCATTCAGAGCTTCTGTTAGTATTTCCTCTGAATAGAGGTTAAAGAGTATTGGTGAGAGCACATAAGCCTGTCTTACTGCCCTTTTAATCTCTATATCTTCTGTGGTTTCATTTTCTACTCTGACGTTAGCTGTTTGATTCCAGTATAGGTTTGTGATAATCTTGATGTCTTTATCATCTAATCCTACCGTCCTCAAAACCTGTATAAAAAACATCGGAATGAATATCATCCGGCCCTGGTGCTTTGCCTTCCTTTGTTTCTTTTATCACTTTTCTAACTTCCTCATCTAATGTTTCGGGACCAGATTCAGCTGTTGCGTGTTCATCATATAATGGCCTCTCGTCGTCTTCAAATAGATGTTTGATATAGTCTTCCCACAGATTTAACTTGTCCTTCGTTTCAAAAATGATCTTGTTTCCATCCCGTAATACATTAGGCTGTTTTTTGTACTTTGTTCCAGACATTTCTTTTATCTTTTTGTGCATGTTGAAACGGTCGTATTTTCTATCTAGTTCTTCAATTTCTTCTTATTTCTCTCTCAGTCATTTTCTTTTGCGGTTTTAATTTGCTTTTGTATTTCTTTGTGTATTCTTTTGTATTCCTTTGGGTTTTTGTTTTTGATTTTTCATTATGTCTTTGGTCCATTGATTCTAATATTTCGTCGGTCATCCATGCTTTACTTTTTCTTTTTCTCTCACCTTCAAATAAACGTTTAAAGATTTTACTACTTGGATTTTCAATTCCCTTCACAATGTATTTGCATCTGTGTTTTTATTAACCTTGTGTATCCTGTCATTGATGTCATTTGCCATTGCCGTCTTTATTTCTGAATTTTTCAGTCTTCCGGTCTCAATTTTAGGGCGTATCTGCAACGCGTGTCTATAACGGCAAAATTCGGAACCTCATTTCGTAGAGCAACCCCTCTTAAAGGCAACTTCGTTTAAGCTAATGTATGCAGCTGTAATTTAGCTAGTAAGATATTTATCAAAGTGCACAGGTGTCAGAGTGTTTTGAGTAAGGAACATTTCTTTAACTAGCAACGAACTTTTGCTTAACGCCATTGCATGTTGATTTTCTTTTGAATTCAATGTAATTCAGTAATAGACCTAAGATGTCTGTTTTATATTTTTGTCGACGTTTACCGATTTATTATGGGCAGAGGGCAAGGGAGTTCGAGGTGGTACACTCGAGGTTTTTAATGTTTTGAATAGTGCACTCAAAGTTTACTACTTTAGGTCGAGCTGTCTTCCCATTGTTTACAGGGATCCATAATTATTATTTTCTATGTGTTTTACCGAACTGCACACTTGTATTTTGGAGTTTGCAACTAGTCTTCACCTATAAAATATTGAATTTTAAAATTAACTGCTAAGGTTAAAGAAAAATAGGTGTTTGCTGGCGTTGAAATTTTTCAGTTAGCTAAAACTAACACACTCTAAAAAATCTCATCCAAGCAAGATTTCCTTAATTTCTAAAAATGAAACTTTTTGCATTTTGACAATTTTGAAAAACGTCATTTTCTAAATAAATAAAAATCATTCTTTATATATGATACGGCCTAAATTTGTTTAAATTATTGTCGTAAAAAGTTTTTTGAAAAATAAAAAACAAAAAGCTTTCCAATATGATGCCAACCTTTTCGTGGTCATATAATACTAGGCTATATAGGTTTATAATAAACCTGCTAAGCCTGCAATAACATTTTTCTTAAGCAAAATTCATTTCAAAATAATAATATATTATTTTTACTAACTTCCAAAATGTAACTGTAATTTATTGCAGCGGGGCCTCCGAATAACCCTAATGCAACTAAAAGAAAATCAGACTCCTAATAAGTTTATTTTAATAAATAAAACACATTTCAACAGGACCGTACAATATTATAAATTACTAACTCCAACTTCATCTATTCTTTTTAAAAGTTGTCTTTTTTCTTTCGTGCATTTGTCAGAGCTGTCACACTGCAGTTACTGCCAAAATATAGATACCGGCACACACACCTCATAATTATAACTAGTTACATGTCATCTGTTAACTACCTAGTAAGTGTTAATGCATCAAAGCACTAATAGTGGATTGTTTTCCTCTCATTGAGGCTCTGAGAATTTACTACTTTACTTTTAGCTAATAGCTCTCATACTCACCTTGTTATGCCGTAGGGAAGATGATTCAAATTTAAAATCAATCATAGATATTTCATTTATTTGTACAAAGCACGCAGCCGCATGCCAAAATAGGCTGAAAATGAAAACTTCACAAGCTGGATATTACTCGTGCTTAACAAATATAGTCAGTTTTACCTCGCTATACATGATTGGCATTTACCAATTTCTGTATAAGATCTATACAAAATAACAGTTCATGTTTTTCATAAAATTATTATGAGCAGCTTTGAAAAGAAACAACACAATTGTTCGGAACCAACAGGCGATCAAATTGTGAGCTACCGGTGCATTCCTTTGTCTTAAATTTAATTTAAATTAGGTGATCAGTCATCTAAATCATGTTTTAGCATCTCTTGAACAAACGATGCTAATTATTATTTAGCTTATAGTATTTAGAAATTCATAAACATAAACTTGTTTATTTAAAATTAATTCTCTATAAAACAAAAATAAATAATTTTGCTTTTACTTAAACGAAAGAGATAAGTTGATTATGGAGCCTAATGGCTTTTGATAATTTGCTAAAAATGTAGGTAATGTTGAATAAAAGGTCTTTAACATTATTTCAAAATAATTATTTAATAAAGATAAAATTATTGATTCCTTTTAACAATTCAATTTCTTAATTTAGCTAGCCGCATGCCAAAATCTGCTGGAGATGTAAATTTCACAAACTGAATATTACTCGTGCTTAATAAATATAGTAAGTTTCATTACGTAAAATACGACTTCCGTGATTGGATCGCGTCATTGTTGCGATAGAAAAACTCAACGTTCGCCCACTTTCATAAGGGGCTTCATCAGAACAAACAGTAGAGGATAGTAGCTCGATAGGAGCACGAGAACTCAAAGTATCAATCACGGCAGAGGTAAAACTCTTCTACCGATCGCAAATGAAGAAAGCGAAGTGTATACTCACACATTGGTGAAACAGGACATTCAGTAAAAGCCCGTATCTCTGGACACCACTTTTATTTCAGAAAAGGCTTAGCGTTAACTTCAGCCATCGCCAAACACCACCAGCCATAAGAATCTTTTTGATGAAATTTCTGTTACGTATCTGCAAATCCCATTCTTATTTAGCAGCCCAACAATCTTAATCGAAATTAAGGTAACCCTCTTACTTTCTTGTGGAAAGCGGTCTTCCTTACAATCCATACAGAAAATTTCAGATAGCCCTAAACGTCATCAAGTGGTTTATTCTATAGTTGCAAGGTCGTTAAATGGTTTTCATTTTGTATATACATTTCAGCATTATTATCAACATTTGTACTGATAAATATCAGTCAATGGATCGGTGCAGCACACAAGAGGTTACCAAAGCAAAATAAATCCAAATATGCATGGCGGCTTTTTAAATTTTTAGATGGGTACACGGCCTTGGTCAGCTCGACCGTCTCAAGAATTTTGGGTGGTGAGGTGGATAACGAAATAGTTCTTACTAACTAAACAATTAGCGTTAAATAACTTACAGCAGCAACGCAAGATTTTATTAAAACTTCCACACTTTAAGAAATCAACTTTTATAATTTAGTGTCATTAAAACCCTCTGCTCGCCCAAATTTAGCAGGCTCTTGGCAATTTGTTGAACTAAGAAGGGCAATTTGAAAATATTCAGAGAAATGGATTTAGTACACGTATGAAGTAATGTTATACTGTTATTGTATCATTTGTTTCTGTCAAGTATGTAGTTTTTTAAAAAGGGAAAAATAATTAGTAGTCTCGAAAAGGCATTGCTACTCAATCATGGACATTAACAACATAACAATTTCTTTCTAATTATTCAGTTTTCGTATGTTGGAGGCAGTCCTGTCAATATAAATTAATAAAGATCTTTCTCTGAATGTACTTTGGCATTTGAAAGTATAAACAGTAGCGGCATTTTCCTTGTCTAAAGTTCATTCTAAGCTTGGGCAAGCTGTGCATAAAGTGCGTTAAAAACCGTTACCAAGTGGTCTTGCGTTAAACAGTAATTTTTGAAAATCATGTTATAACTTTTTTTTTCGTATTACTTCGACACGAAGTGTACGAAGTATTGAAATACCCTCATATCGAAAACCACTCTCAGTCAAATATCTCTAAAATTCGAGCCAACCGACTAATGAACCCACTATATCAAATCTCCGTCTCGGCGGTGCGGATCTTTTGGTGAAGATCCCAGCCCACTAGATCAATCCCCCGTATTGGGGGGTGCCTAAACGTGCTGTGCGTTGGATGTATGTTCGTATGTGTACACTATTGTGGTCGCCATGAACCTTACTGAAGTCTTGGATCGTTTTCATACGATAGGTCCTCCGAAAATGAAGGCAACGTCAACTTTTCAGCTATGGTCGTCGGAAAAAAAATTTTTTTTGTTTTTTTTTTTTTTTTATAAATAACTGGATCATAGCATTTCATTGTATTAGCGAAACGGAGTGATGCTGAGTATCGAAGTATTCTTGGAAAGCACGAAAGAGCGCTTTTCTTGGGTGGGGGGTACCGTATATTTTTGTATATAATAATAATGTGCTCTCTTACTAAATTCAAAATCGCTTAATCAAGTGGCACGTTGGTGCATAGAAATGTCACTTTACTATATGGTAATGTCACTGTCAAATTCAAGGTTAGCAGGTTAGGTTTTGCGTCAGTCTGTGTCAAAACTGACGGAAAACCTAACATGCTCACCTCGAATTTGACATAGGCTGACGCAAAACCTAACCTGCTAACCTCGAACCTATTTGAACCTATTTGACATAAACTTACAGTGCCACCAACATACTATTCATAGGTTTGAATTTTTACAGCCGCCTTTTTTAATGAACATGTGGTATAATGCTTTTATATAAATGTTTGTTTATAAATACTAATACAAAATGCGAAAAAATAGTATACACACTTCGTAACAAAAGTAGTTTTATTAAATTTATATAGCTTTTTAAGTTAATCGCTCGTTTCGCTCGTTCGTACTCAATCAAGTTATATTCGTTTAATAAAACTTTACTTTTCTAAACTTGTTGTGAAATATACTATGTTCGCATTGTGTATAATAATGTGCTATTTTACTAAATTCAAAATTGATTAATAAAGTGGCACTTTGATGCATAGAAATGTCACTTTACTATATGGTAAAGTCACTGTCAAATTCGAAGTTAGCAGGTTAGGTTTTGTGTCAGTTTGTGTCAAAACTGACGGGAAACCTAACTTGCTAACCTCGTATTTGACATAGACTTACAGTGCCACCAACATACTATTCATACGTGAATTTCCACCGCTGCCTTTTTTAATGAACATGCGGTATAATGCTTTTATATAAATGTTTCTTTATAAACACTAATACAAAATGCGAAACAATAGTATACACACTTCGTAAGAAAAGTAGTTTTACTAAACTTCTATAGCATTTTTAAGTTTCTCGCTCGCTTCGCTCGCTCGTACTCACTCAAGCTATATTCGTTTAGTAAAACTTTACTTTTATAAACTTATTGTGTAATATACTATTATGGATTGCGTATGCACACAACCTCACTTTGATAACTGACAACTCAAGTGACCAAGCGCGTTGAATTCTGCGGAAAGCCATGTAATAATTTGCGTATACATAACCTCACTTTAACAACTAACAACTCAACTGCCCCAGCGCGTTAAACTCTAGATAGAGCGATGTAATAATCACCGACATACCGTCGTAAGACAAAATCTAGTTCAAAGCCCTCTGGATAACGTTTTTTTTAACACACGTTTAACAACTAAACAAATTCAAGCGTACGGATAATATGGAGTCCGGTCCTGGCTAGCAGACAAGCAAATGGCGTGAATGACGGGCTGAAAATAAATGCGTATAAGAGGTATTTGAAGAAGTAATTTAATCGTAAAGGAAGTGAGAGTGACTAATAGAAGAGTGGTGGATCAAGTATCAACAGTTTAAGGTAAGGTAGGAGTAGTTATAAGCGGCGAAAAGCGAAGTTTAGAAAGCAAGTGTTGATAAGGTGTGTAGCAGGTGCGAGATAAGCAAGCAGCTGGTCAATCTGAAATATAAACATAGTGCAGAGCAGTATTAAAGCAAATTTGTATATGGCCAGAGGCATAAAAGGAATAGTGCAACCAAAAAATACATAAAAATGAGTAATACAGAAAAAAATTTAGAAATGTTGGATGGAATTACAATGGAATTAGATGATATGAAGGCGCAAATTAAGGACTTGAACAAAAAGATGGATGATAATGCAAAAGAATTAAAAACTTTAAAAAAAGAGAATTTAGAATTAAGAGAGACGGCGGAAGTTCAGGATAGAAGGATAGAAGGTTTGGAAAGAGAAATCAGAAGGAAAAACATAGTAGTCCAAGGGGTAGGAGACTCTGAAGAGGAGACAGATGAAGCACTGAAGGGGAAAGTAGATTAAGTGTTTAAAAAATTGGATCTAAATGGAAAGGACATGATAGAAGGAGGAGAAGTAATAAGATTAGGAATATACCAGAAAGAACAGAGGGACAGACCGATACTAGTGAAACTGTCAGATTGGAACAAAAAAATGGTAGATCTTAAGAACTACTAAGAAATTAAAAGGGACAGAAATATGGATCTCAGAGGGCTATCCAAAGGAAATACGCGAACAACGCAAAAAACTTGCCCCTTTTGCGAAGCAAACCCGTGAAAAAGGGCTAAAAGCACAAATTAAGTACAATAAACTCATAGTAAACGGGAAGGGTTATACGCTTGACGAATTACAGACCAACGCATCTGTAAAAGAGTCTTACGAAGGCCATAAGGCTTGGAAGGAATATTTTGAATCCCTTTTGAACCCCGAAATAAACCGAGGTGAGGAACTGGTAGCAAGAGTACCCAAACAGAAAAAGGCAAACGAAGAAATAGAGTTGCTAACAGAAGACGAGGTTCAAGAAATAATGTATAATCAAAAAAAATAATAAAGCGCCAGGAACAGATCAGGTAACAGGGGAAATGATAAAATACGGGAGAAAAGATCTGGGAAAAGAAATATATCGGCTTATCAAAAGGATGTGGCAAGAAGATGTGCCAAGCAGCTGGAGGAAAGCATTAATCTGCCCCTTACATAAAAAAGGTGACAAAAGTGTACTACAAAACTACAGGGGAATGGCACTGTTAAACGTAGGGTATAAGATTTTAAGCGTAACAATAGCGAAAAGGCTAGAAGTAATAATTGAAAGAGAAGTAGGCGAGTACCAATGTGGCTTTAGAAGAGGTAGATCAACGCTGGAGCATATCTTTACGATGAGACAAATTTTAGAAAAAAGTTACGAGCAGGATATCACCCTCTACCTCCTTTTTATTGATTTTAGCAAAGCGTATGATACTGTAATAAGAAAAGAAATGTGTATAGTGCTAGAAGAGTTAAATGTGCCAGATAAAATAATAAACATGGTAAAGATGTGTCTTAAAGATGCAAACGCAATAGTAAGAGTACAAGCCCAGTTATCGGAAGGTTTTGGGATAAACGAAGGTTTGAGACAGGGTGATCCCGTCTCAACCGTACTGTTTAATTTGGTCCTGGAAGGAATATTAAGGAGAGCGCACATTAATACGAGCGGCACAATCATAAATAGAATGTTTCATATCCTCGCCTACGCAGATGATGCTGTCATAATTGCGAGAACAGTCAAGGAGTTAAAAGAGGTATATGAACACCTAGAACAAAGTGCAGCCAAGGTAGGGCTTCGAGTCAATGAAACAAAGTGTAAATATATGATCACAGCAAGAAGGAGTTCCGTACAACGACAGGCTCTGGAAATAAATCAAAACAACTTCGATCAGGTGACAGATTTTAAGTACCTCGGGTCAGTAATAACTGAAACGAATCTAGTTACACAAGATATAGCAGTAAGACTGGCGGCAGCAAACAGAAGCTATTACGCACTAAAGCATGTTTTCAAAGTCAAGGATGTATCCATTAACACAAAGTTAACAGTGTATAAAACCATTCTAAGACCAATCGCAATGTATGGGGCGGAAGCGTGGACTTTGGATATAAGACAAATATAAACTTTGAATAGGTGGAAAGGTGCTAAAAGATATATTCGGACCAGTGGAAGAAAATGGTGGGTGGCGAAGAAGATATAATTATGAGTTACGAAACAGATATAACGCACCAAGTATAGTGAGTGAAATTAAAAGTAGCAGGTTGGGGTGGTTGGGTCACCTACAGAGGATGAAGGAAGAAAGGAGTGCTAGGAGAATTTTCACTGGGAAACTTGTAGGAAGGCGACCAAGGGCAAGACCAAGTGCGAGATGGCTAGATATGGTGGAAATGGATCTGAAGAAAGTAGGAGTCAACAACTGGAGAACGCTAGCAAAGGACCGGCTCAAATGGAGAAGCATAAGAGGGAAAGTGAAAGAAGAGTAAGACCAGGCGCAGACCTAACTAGTCTGTCCAAGTGTTAATAAGTTGGGAAGCTCGAAAGAGAAGCCATGGTCCTAAAAGGGCCGTTAATGGCCAAGGAGTAAGTAAGAAAGTACGGATAATATGTAAAAAACAGACAATTCATTATATGCAAAACAAACGTGGGATTCAGTTGAGCAGCTTAACAATGAAATATTATTATTTAAATAACACCAGCTTTCGTTTCATTATGAAATAGTGGGGCAGCTGAAGGTCGAATTTGGCGTTATATGGGCACCAATTTTTTTTCAGGTGCTAGTTAGGTACTTACCTTTCAATTTTTGATAGGAACCAACTCCTCCGTCGGCCATTTTTGATATTATAGCGGCTATTTTGTAATATAAGTGTATTATCAATATCTCGGCTTCTAAATCACTTAGGATCACAAACTTGGTGTCTAAATATACATTTTTGGGGCCAGGAAATACAACTACACAATGTGTAAATGTATCAGACTATATATTTATTTACTAATATATTATGTATTAATTAAAAACTATTCACCAATTAACTGTTTTGAAAGTTAACAAATTTAGAAAGACATTTAAATGCATCCGACTATATATTTATTTACTACATGTATTACTAATTATATGTTACCATTTAAAAACTATTCACCAATTCAAATTATACATGAGTAACGATATATAATACATATTTATACAATCGTATTATGAAATCGTATATGAAAGATGGCGAATTATATGAAGGGATGCCTTATATGAATTGCTTATGTCGTACACTGACATTTGCACAGTTTAGCGCAATTCTAACTATCAGTTTTGTAAGCATACCTACCAGTGCACCCTATTTGACTCTTACAATTACATTTAACCAATTCAGTACAGGTCTTTGAAGCAATACTTAACATGTTCCATACAGGAACCCATGATGCACTGTCTACTTTCTGCGTGCAGCCCCAGCCTTCTGGATTAGGAGCATGTGGACTATGCTCACTGGTATACCATACTTCTGCCTGGTATGCAGCCCGCTTGAAGTATTGGAGTAGTGCGTCCTCCGTTGGATGAAGTTTCTTCATTGACTTACTCTTCTGACAAAACAACTCCTTCCTGGCTTCATTGCATTGTCTAAATCACAGTTGTTATCATACAATATCACGGTGAAGTGTTATAGTAGTTTAAAATTTGCTTTATCAATATCAAGTGCCATGTAGGTAAAGGCATGTGTCATTTGAGGTTAACAATTCCATCCCTCTCACGCAGATTTCTTGCCTCGTCCAAAAAATTATGATGTGGTATCACATGCCGTGAAATTGTGGAATACAGGGAGGGCTTGGGTTTCTCTACACCCAGCTTCTCGTACCTAAAGCAACACATCTCTTCACATCTGCATGCAAGGTCATCAGGTGATGGAACTTTCCAATGAAGATCACCACTACGTTCGTGTCAACAGTACGCACCATACAGTTACTACAGCTGTTCAAAAGTTCATCCTGTAAGTGGATAATCAGCCTGGTGTCCGCTTCCTCATGGTCACATGGTGGCATGAACCTATCAGTTCCTCGGAAAATAACTTCGGCATCACATGTGATGACAATTACCTTGTTTTTGGCACATTCAACACTTCCAATTTTGTTGAAAGGAATGCAAGCAGTTTCTGTTTGCTGGCGTGCTCCTTTAAGAAATCGGCCCACTTAAATGAGAGCTTGGTCATTCCTTCACACCTTCTCCTAACACCCTTACCTCGCTTTTCTATAGTGGATTTTTTAAGTCTTGTCGGATTGTATTTGTCTCACACTACATTAATTGGTTTGCAGCTTTCTAATTGTTTACTGATGTGTGGAATGAATACATGATCAGCATAATCATCAAATGTGACGATGTTGGTAGTTGAGGAGACGATATGCACAACAGCGCAGCGGCTCCATCGAGAAGCTTCACATCAACATAATCAAGAGAATCATTTGGGAAATCTTTGTCCAGAATGTTCATAAGATCAGACTTCTTTCCGAAGCTCAGATTTCCATTGTCAGATAGTGAAAATGATGATTCTCATGGCTGCAGAATGTAGTCACTCTCCCTATGCTGCATCACTATGTAGAGTTGACAGAACAGAGAAACATTAGTCTTAAGTAATGATATTTTCCTTTATCTTTTGTATAGCAGTTCTGAATAGAGGAGTGAATTCTGTTTTATTGGTTCATAGAAATTGAAAAACATATTTTAGGTGTGTTACGTAGGGCAGCTTATCATGAAAATGTGGACACTCCGGACAGTTATTTGGTGAATAGTTTGTAATTGGTACATATATTAGTGAATAAATATATAGTCTAATAGATTTAAAAATTGTGTAGTTGTATTCTCAGACCCCAAATATCTATATTTAGATACCAACTCTGTGATCCTAAGCGATTTAGAAGCCGACATATTGATAATATACTTATATTTTAAAATGGCAGCTATAAAATCCAAGATGGCCAACGGGAGAGTTGGTTCCTATAAAAAATTGAAAGCTGAGTACTTAACTAGTACCTAAAAAAAATTGGCGCTGTTGTCCGGTGTGCCCTCATTTTCATGATAAGCTGCCCTACTGAAACGAGAGCAGATAAAGTAAGAATTAAAATGAAAAGAAAATCTAGTGATCGGTTTTTATTTTGTTATTTTCACTTAGATAATAAAACGTTCAGCTTAGAAAAACAAAATAATTTGTATTTGGAAACTGTCAAAAAGTGACTTTTTCTTGTACTGTTAGCTGCCGGTCATTTCAAAGAATGCCAGGAGTACGTCGTCGTCGTGAAAATGATCGGCAGTTTAGATACCTTACACGTGGTCGAATTATTACCATGTGGCTAACAGGACCCTTAAAACCGCAATATAGCAACGATCTTGAGATATTGGCCCAGATAGTCTGAAGATAGAATTCTTCAGCGTCGACGTGGAGCTAGACGTCGCCGGAAGACAACAGAACGCGAAGACTTGTGGCTACAAGAAACAGAACGACTGGATATAAGCTGTAAGCATCCCAATGTCAATGTAATCTGTTTATTGTCGGATAAAATCATCTGGGCTGAGGTTGGATCGCTGCAGTTAATTGGATAAGGAGCTGATATGGGGTACAATATTCTATGGCAGCAGTTCACCAATAGTCTTCATTGGTGATAACCTAAATGCAGCGGATTACATTGTCAATGTGCTAGAGCCTGTTGAAGTACCATATCCCATTTTTCAGCAAGACAATGCCCGCCCTCATACGCCAAAGGTTACAACATTTTTTTTAGACGAAGCTAATGTTGTCGCTCTTCCATGGCGTTCTCGATCGGCTAATTTATCGTCTGTTGAACACATATGAGATATGATTGGTTAACAAATTTCCTACACCCTCCACACAATTTGAATAATCTTCGACTGGGGATTTTAAAAGCATGGAATGTATATCACAATCGTGTATAGTAAACCGTGACGAAGCAGTTCATTATTGATTTTTTGTTTTATTTTTTATATAACAGTTTTCAAATTTTAAGCAATATTTTATACCCTCATAACACATACTTTTTGAAAATTTGAGTAAATGGGTTCACAACTTCCATAGGTATATAGCAACTTTTATGAAAAGCAGTATACAGGGTGAATGCGATTTCATTACATGCACATTAATTTCATAACTATTAAGACATTTAAAAAATGTAAAAACCAATTTGAAATACTTTTTCGTGTTTTTTCAACTTAGAAAACAACAGAGCAACTATTTCTATTAATATTTTTTCAAATGGAATGGGCACCCTATTAAATTCTTAGTATAACTTTTATTTTATATTTTAAATGATAAATAAGATCGTAGAAATAAAAAAAAAAAGAATTTATTAGAAGCAGATTGTGCAATGCGAATGGTATGAAATATAATAATATTTGTTTTTTTCTTGTGTTGCTTTTATTTTGCGGTATTTAACATTAATCTGTCATATTTATATCTTCAAATAAATATACCCAAAAGAACTACTAAACCTTTAATAGGCTTTCTAATTATCAAAAAAACAGTGTTTCATTTAAAAAAGTAATTTTAGACATGTTTGCTTTCTTGTGTTCCGGCGCGAAAGGATATTTAATAGTTATTTGTACACCAGCGAGACGAAATCGAGTCCCTAAAATTATTCCGAGGAAGCCAAACATTTCGCGATCGTGGCATACGCAACATTATTTGTGCAATTGCAATGCATACTATAATCAACAGCACATTATCAACTTTTTGTGCAACCGTACCGATGTTTGCCACCGCGAAATTCGTATTCGCGGTCGTTACTAATAATAACGGACGCGAAAATAAATTTTGCAGCTGTAATGACATCCGCAACAATCAACTTTTCAGCACGGTTGCACAAAAGTTATTTTTTTGTTCTTCATCCAGCTTGACAGTGACAAAATTATAAAGTGTCTAATGAAAATCCACCCACTCTGTATATAACTTTTTTAACAGCACACCTAAGATAACTAAATGAATGTTTGACATCTTTTGGAAAGCGTTTATAGAAACACGGTCTAATTTCATTAAGACTGGAAATACATTGATAAAACTATAAAAAAGAAAGCACAGAAACTATATAGTAATGTTATCTTCATCACTGATTGCGGCTGGATAAAAACGCGTATATTTTCATATATGTTGTAGCAAATATTTTAAGATTTAAATATTTCCAGAGCTTAGCTAAACATCAAAAATACAAAAATGTTTCTTATATCAATCGACCGATATTTAAAGAGAGCGAACATAAATACACCTTCTATATACATTTTATTCGCAAACATAAAACTCAATCCTGTCACCAATTCGAAACTTGTATAGTACGTTTTAAATGAATTTTTAATTCATTTACTTTTAGGCATAAAAGATTTACTCACTAATCTCTTCTTCGATGCAAAATACAATGAGTGTTTTAATACTAGTTGCTACAAATTATTATTCCTGAATATTTCCTGCATAATCTATTATACAATCAAATTCCATGATTTTGCAAAATTTATAGTGATAAAAAATCAAAATCTGTCTTTGAGATTTGATCACTTTATTTTTGTCACTTGCATCCATGGCAACTATAATCAAGGTGATATTTCAAACACGTATTTTAAACTGTTATGGTGCGTCAGTATAAATGTCATATTCATAGTGTACCGATACAAGATGAACCGATATTTAGGAAATAGTCCACAAAATGTATTTCGAGGTTATCATTTTGCTCGAAACATTTTTTACTCAAAGTATGTTTCTTGGCAAGGTTCCTTAACAAACTAACATTGGCAAATTCCCTTCGGCTCGGGAATTTGATCAAGTTAGTTTGTCTCGTGACATTGCCGAAACAACAAGCTTTCGTGAAAATTTACCGGAAAAATAATTCGCCCTTAATACATTATTACCGTTAATTAACCTCGTATATTGTAGACCAATCATATTTTAAGAGGAGGGCCACATGCATCAATCGCGAGTTATACCTGCTGTAATGGAATTATTACACTGAAAAGAACAGAACCTTTTTTGCCGCTACGTCATTGTTTTTCATTTTGACAAATGTAAAATTTGACATATAACTTGACGTTTCCTAATATTTTATTCGTTTACTTCTCCAGCCGAAGATTATTCGTACCAAATTTCTGTCTAGCAATATTTTAATTTTTGCATTAGCATTGATTGTTAGAAGACAATTAAACTGGACCAAATTCTTAAGAAAAGAACCCTCGCGCTGCGTGCTCGTGTCTTTTCATCAATTTTTTCTCGTTTAATTCTTAAGTAACAAATGCTCACAAAATAAAAATCTTTCCTACAAGAGTTGAGGACTGGTGATCTTATTGTTGACAAGTAGTTACATTAATAAATTTACAGCAAGTGCTCAATTTTACTGGATGCAAAGGTTGATTCTACGCGAGAAATTGAACTGCGCCCTCTGTAACATTCTGCTTCTGCATTAATACTAATTGAGAAGCTTGACAACCGAGAAAGAATTGCGATCGCAATTAAAAATGTGTTTTTCGCCATCAAGGACAATTAGGCTATACCTGTTTTAAAGAAATTATGGCAGAGTCACACACTAAATAGTTGACTAATATATACTTCCTATAAAAAATTTCAAAGTTTGCGGGATTCTCATTAAAGAGTTTCTCTCTGGGTATCTAGCATGTGTAGTGGCATCCATGTTTCATCTACTAGCAGTATATCGTTAATAACAAACATCATCTCGAAAGTTGATTTATACCCATATGGAGTGTCATACCGAATATCAGCCAAACGTAATTTTTTCGCCGAGTCTAGTTGTTTCTTGTTCTATATCGCCATTATGAAGTTCTAACCGCAACCGTATGAGTGGCACTTTGTTTTTTTTTTTATAATTTCTCTACAACTGTTAACAATATTGTAGTTAATAAAGCAAAATATTGGCTTGAATGAAAGAGATTTCTTTTTAATTGCTGCTCTGAAGAACGAATTTCAATTACTTTCTGCGACAATAATTATTGTTTGACATAATCTCAAATATTTATAAGAAGTTCAAGAGAGTACCTGCATCGTCCATCAGCAAAAGGCGATCACAATCCTGACTAGCTCAAACTCTCGGCGAATGTTGACATGGGTAAAGATCAGGCTATGGTTCTTAAAGTTATTAAATGAAATAAAATGAAGCAAAATACAAAAGGGCGCCAGTTGTCAACCATAACAACAACAAAAAAACCAGTCAAACTCACAGTCTAAATAAAGCTCAGTTACCGTATACGGCCTCAGCTTAGAAGAAGCTACTACAAAAAACGAGGAGGTTGCGGTAGCTCTCAAAGACTAAAACAAAAAATAAAAGTCAAGCAGAAAGCTTTAATTGAACAACAATTAAAGGCGAATAAAATAAGCGCAAGTGCGAGTTACGTGAGGTATCAAAGATTACCACCAAACTATATATTAAAACAAATAAAAAATAACTAAGTAGAAACAGTGAATAGATTAAGATAAACAAATAGTATCAGTGTGAGCGGATTGCCCCGCGAGCAAATGCTCGACTCCCAGGCAACCCATCCGACTACCAAGCTAACATATGTGATAGTCGTTAACTCCTGAGAAAGGAACTCTTCCTCAATTTCAATGGGCAAGGTTAGCCACCTAACCGGCTTACGACTAAAGACTGCTCAGGAGGAAGAAGACAAAATAACGTGAAAGACTCAGATTCATCAATGCAAAATAACCTGAGGTTGAATGTTACATCTAGGTCAATGTAGGCACATAAAAGTGCAACTGGGTCGCTAAATGCAAAATGACCGAAGTGCTTAGTAATAATAAAATAACCATACGTTACATTATGCAACGAAGCAATAAAATGATTAAAATTAAATATGACTACCTATTTGACTGCAGCTTGTCAGAATTGGCAAAAAGAGTTAATTTCTAACCTGAGGAAGTCTGTCAATACGCCTTCGAAAAACTTATCAATATAAAACACAGCCTGTACCAACATAATAATATACAAATACCGTTCACTGGCTGCCTTAAGCGCTACAAAATTTTCTTGGTACTATATTACCCACAACTCTTAATTAATTATAACCATTTTAAAATAAGGGTAATGCCTTAACGGGACAATGGTTGTCCGGGGCAGTACGGAAACCAAACGCATAAGAACTTTGGATGTGACAGCTAAGATATTCCACGACAAATTCAACATACGTACCCAGCAAATGCAGCGAAAGGTTTAAGCGAATTTTAGCGCTTTCAAACTTGTTCTAAGGTTTCCTAATGGGCCTATAACGCGAATCGTCTAATTAACAACGCTTAATATACAAAAATTAAAGCCTACCTGGGATTGATTGCTACTCAACGAGCACATACACTGTAGAAAATACACGACGCTGGCTTCAGAAAAGACTTCACTTGCCGAGAAGCAAGAAGGAATGCCGGTCGCTCCGAAAATTTCGACCTTGCCTCATTTTTAAAAACTACAGAGTACTGGTAGCTCTATTCCCCAAAATTCCATTGAGCTAGTAATAAAATTTAAAAAAAAGTAGAGAATAGAGATTCTAAGCCGCCAACGCCAAAATAGAAAACGCTGTTACATATCTATGTTAGCAAAATGCAAAATTTTTAAACCATTATATTGATGAAAACAATTATTAGATTGAAGGATATGGTTGGCAATGGTGAGTTATTAGGTTGATGAATATTTACATTATTTTTAATGCTAAAGACATTTTCAGAAAACAAAAATGTTTCTTAAGCAGCAACCTGACTCATGTATGTAGAAACAAATGAGGCGACAAATGCTGAATTCATCTAGACGAGTTTCGGATGTTTTCGAATTATTGCAATTCAAAGAACGTAGTTTTTTATTGATAAGATCAAGTTAATATGTTACTGAAAGGTTGAAATTTTGTTGATGGGATTTTCTTGTGACAGCAGCTATAGAATATGCTAACTCACATTGAACATAGAACTGTATTAAAATGAATGATATACAAATTCCGCATTTATACATTATTTTAAATTAAATGTCTACGATATTTTGTGTTTTTTATAATTAAGCGTGACTCACTGGACTGGTCCTATTGTGGGCTATGTGTACGAATAAAACTATACTTATAATTACAAATAGTGTCAAGATATTGCAGCTCAACCCAACAACAAGAAATGCGGCTCTTACAATTAATGTAAGCCATAAAAATTGCGGATTATAAACTCAATGTTACATATAGTTCCCAAAATTAACCCAAATTATGTATGCTTAATAGTAGTTAAAACAAGGACGAATACGATCATGTTTGAAAACTGTTAGGTAGTGGATGGCATCAGAAGAAAAAGAATGTGTGTATGTTATAATTATTACAAATGTTTTTATGGAAAGAGAAATGGGACCAAAATAAGGATATGCCCAGAAGTTATTAGTTTTTTAAGAGTTGTCAAATTAGTAGTTTTCTATAAAGTGTGTGAAAAATAGGCAATATAATATTAATTTCAAACGGTACCAGTTCTTAATATCCACATATTTAATGATACTGAATTCAGGTTAATAGATATTAACGATCAAGTTTAATTATGAGCATCTCAACGAAACGAATTTGATTGCCAGAACGAGGCGATGAGCCGAGTTCTGCTGCAATCAAACGAGTTTCATTAAGTGTCATAAGCAAACGTGTATTGTTCAATATTTTATCTTCATTAATAAATTCTGGTTTAATTGATTCTGTTTTGTAAAAAACGAGTGCGGTAATGGATATTACTAAGTGCGGTAGTATCCATTACCACATTGAGTGCGGTAATAAAGCTTTTAACGATACTCACATTGATTTGGTAAGTAGTATATAACAACACTGATGAAGATAAAATCATAACAGACATGGGAACAGATTAATAAAAGTCTAAAGAGAAAAAAAATGCAACTTTATGGGATAGCGGATGGAAAGAGAGTAGCAATGTTGACGGTTTGGATGCAAAATAGGAAGTTCAGGGATACCGCTATTTAGCTATACAGTGACCGCTGAAAAGTCGGCATTATATGGAAAAGTATTTATTTTTTATTTTTCTAAAAATCTTTTTACGACAATAATTTGTGCTTGTTTGAAAACTTATTTAGCCCCTATCACATATTCCGATTTATTTCTACCTATTTAGAAAATGGAGTTTTTCGAAATTGTCAAAAGTCAAAAAGTTATAGTTTCGAAAATTAAATAAGATTTTAATGAGTTTTTAGAGTGTGTTAATTATAGCTAACTGAACAATCTCAAGGCCAGAAAACACCTATTTTTTCTAACTTTAGCTAACATTTAATTTTTCAGTTTCCATATATTTTTCAAATTTCTACATACTAAGACTTACCTTTAAAATTCATTTGTGTAGGTCAAGACTTTCAAGATTTATAATTGAAAAATAATATAGGTAATTTAGATTTTTTATTATTTACCGAAAAGTATTGTTACGATTTCATGCAAGGTGCTTTTTAGAAGAAATATTTTATTTGAATGGCTTCCAAAAACCCTAATCTAGCCCTTTTAATAAATTTCTGTCACAAAAATTCTATAAATGTTCTTTTATGGTTGTTCAAATGAGGAGATTTTTTAGAACATGTAAACTGACAGAAAAATTTCCTCATTTAGACAATTATTGTAAAAGAACATTTACAGGATTTTTGTAAAAACAATATCTTAACAGCGGTAGATTAGAGTTTTTAGAAGTCATTTAAGTAGATATGAATTATCATTGAAAAATACTTCTCTTAAAAAGTACCTGGTATCGAAAACATAAAAATTATGAGAACATATTACTTTTCGGTAAATAATAAAAAATCTAAAGGAGTAATTATCGCCAGTGTAGCTCAGTGGTTAGAGCATTGGACTACGGTGCGAAAGTCTGGAGTTCAAATCCCAGAATCGATACCTGGCGGGCGGCCTACCCAGTCGCTTTAAATAATTAGGAACCTGCGTTCGAAAGAACAAGGGGTAATAATGCGGTTGTCTAATGCGTGATGCTCACCACATCATCACGTGTCATGAATTTGACACGCGACAGCCGGGTGTGAGAGCGAGGATACGAAAGCTCTGACCTTCCGCCTTGCAGGCCAAGCTCCTTCATGGGGTGTTAGTAGCTCACCATTATACCAAAGGGGTAATTAACATTTTATATTCTTTTTCCAATTATAAATCTTTAAAGCATTCACCTAAAGAAATTGAATTTTAAAATTATGGCTTGGTATGTGCCATTTTAATAAACATTATAGTCCGGTCGGCAGGTACTTTCTAGCTGAACACAATTTCCAAGTTAATAAAATTTTGGAATATTGTTTGGGGATGGCACGGCGTATGGAATCTTAGTTTTCAACCTCGAGGACCCTGCGCTAACTCGAGGAGGGCCAAAAAACCTCGACTTTTTTCGGTTTTTTGCTTATATCTTCTGAACCATGCATTTTTCGAGAAAAACGTTCTTATACAAAGTTGTAGAGAATTATATTTGCTTCAATCTTAATTTATAAAAATTATTTGTTTACCAAATACTTACCAAGATACAGCAGTTGAAATATGGAACAAATTCCTCAAAATGTAGAAAAACGAGAAAAATGCAGTTTTTTGCCTCATAACTTTTATTTTTCAACATATATGTGTATACTATACATACCATGTATGTCCCCTGACCCCCTCCGCCCAAGAGTTATATAATGATATCATTGCTTGTACTTATGTATTGAAGTAAACATGATATTATACAATAGTCTTACACAGAGTTATATAAATGACAAATGTACATACATTAGGCCTCCGTCCACCTTGATCTTTTTGGAGCATGTGGCAAATCGTCATCGCTCTCGTCATCATTGTGTCCTTCCTCCTGGACGCTGATTTCGTCGAATAGATTGGGCTGGTCCTCATATTCTTCGTCTGTATCGTCTTCGTTGAAGTCGGCGTCGATCCAATTATCACAAGCAGTGCCGGTGACAGCCATTACTCCTCCCATGGCGTGGAATATGCCATGGCGATCCAGCGTGTTTACATTGAAGTCTGCATTGTAAAATCTAATATTTCGAATTATTTCCGTGGTGATTCAGAGTTGATATTGCGTCTCCCACAGCGCCAGAACTGTGTTTCACATGCGATAAAAGTTTGGCAGAACGTGATGTGACTGTTGTTAAGAAGAGAGGGATTGCTACGCTTATTGCTTCCAGTGTTACACGCAACAAGCATCAATATCGACAGTTACTTGAAGGATTGGAGGAAATACCAGTTCACACGGCTTGTCAAAAAAATCACAACGAAAAATTGATTTTGGCTTCTATACGTCGTGAACAGGGCACACCTACAACTGCCTTCAAACCAACCGGCTCAGGTAGGCCATCATTTGATTTCAATAATAGATGCTTCCTATGCGAGGAAGAAGTTACTGAAGAATTCAGACAAAAACAGGTCAAGTTAAATGTTACAAGACGCAATCTTATAGTAATAATGTAGGAAACACGATTTTGACAAAGGCAAGAGAGCGAGGTGAAGAATGGGGGCGGAAAATTGAAAGCCGTATAACAGTGTTGGATAGCTTCAACACAGATTTAGTTGCAGTAAACGCTGAATACCACCAAAAGTGTATTGTAAATTTTTACACAATGCCTGCACGTGTCCAACAAAGGCCTGGGCGTTCTAGTACTTCTAATTAAGGCATGAAAATTATATTCACGTTTCTCGAAAAGAATAGTGACGAATGACAGTTTTCCATTGGACACGTGAACACTTTGAAAGGGCGTCTGGAGAAGAAGTATAAAGGCGACATAATCATAAGTGATTCGCCCAACAGAGCAAGTATGGTGTGTTTCAAAAACACTGGTCATAAAATTTTATATGACAACTGGTACTCAAACGGAAAAGAAGGAGACCCTCAAGAAGAAAGAGCTCGAATTGTCAAAACCGCAGAAAAAATTATTTTGGAAGATATCCGCTCAAAAATGTTGAACACTGCTGCTTATCCTCCCATTGATAATCTTTTTGCTGGTTCCTATCATGTTGTCCCAGAAACACTGCTTCTTCTCCTGCATACGATTGTTTTGACGAATAAACGGGGTTTACTGTATTAACTGGAACAAATTTCTTGCTCTGGCACATGCTATTATGCTAGCCTTGCGTCCAAAATCATTCCTCTCTCCCATTCTGATTGGGGTTGCAACGTATGTATACAAGAAGTTTGGGTCCAAGCTTCTTCTAAACCGACTAGCTACGTTGGGATTTTCAGCTAGCTATGAAGAGGCTAGTAGGCTTGAAGGATCCTACGTTCTGCAGGCAAAGAAAGTCGTTGTTGATGAGTCAGCCAGTTTATATTTGACAATGTAGACTTCAATGTGAACACGCTGGATGGACATGGCCTATTCCACACCATGGGAGGAATAATGGCTGTCACCGGTACTGCTTGTAAGAATTCGCCCGAAGCCGACTTCAACGAAGACGATACAGACGAAGAATGTGAGCACCAGCCCAACCTATTCGACGAAATCAGCGCCCAGGTGGAAAGACACAATGATGACGAGAGCTATGACGATTTAGCACATGCTCCAAAAAGATCAAGGCGGACGGAGACCTAATGTACTATGCAAGACAAAAAAAAATGGGACAACTCTTGGTAATCATTTTAGCATAATTTGGTTAGCTTAAACGAGGCTTTAAACAATTACATTTATTATAACAATTTTGATTCATAGTAACGTCGAAAAAAGTTGACGGTTAAGTTAGAAATACCTAGCAACTGTACATATTAAGGCAGTCACATTCACAACAGACCATACTAACTGTCGCAGTATTTTTTGTCTTGCATAGTACATTTGTCATTTATATAACTCCGTGTAAGACTATTGTATAATATCATGTTTACTTAAATACATAAGTATAAGCAATGATATAGTTCTATAACCCTTGGGGGCGGGCTAAAAAGGGCAAGGGGGGGGGGGGGCGTAGGGAGGTCAAGGGACATACACAGTATGTATAGTATACACACACGATCATTGAAAATAAACAGGGTTATGCAACACATGTTACACATTTCAAACAATGTTTTTAGAAGGCTACTACAATCGTGTTATCCAAAAAGTACTTCATCTAATGCACACGGTTTAATAAAAGTAGCCCGATATTTCTGAAATTTTGCATGGGGCCATAATGTTGGTTGCATAGCCCTGTTCATTTTCAATGATTCGTTGTGTACATAGGTATGTTGAAAAATGAAAGTTAGGCAAAAACCTGCATTTATTCGTTTTTTTACATTTGGAGAAATTTGTTCCATTTTTTAACTGCTGTATCTCGGTAAGTATTGGGTCAACAAACAATTTAAATTGAAGGAAATGTAATGCTCTACAACTCTATATAAGAACTTTTTTCTCGAAAAACGCATGGTTCAGAAGATATAAGCAAAAAACCGAAAAAAGTCCGAACATTTCGAGGTTTTTTGGCCCTCCCCGAGTTAGCACAGGGTCCTCGAGGTCGAAAACTCAGATTCCACACCCCATACCATCCCGAAACAATATCCCAAAATTTGATTAACTTGGGAATTGTGTCCATGTAACCCCCTCATTATGTACCTTCCTACCGGACTTTAAACAAATTGAAAAATTAAATTTTAGATAAAGTTAAAGCAAAATAAGTGTTGTTGGCCTTACGATTGTTCAGTTAAGTAAATCTAACACACTCTAAAAATATCTAATTGAAATCTTACTTAATTTGCGGAAAATAGCAATTTTGTATTTCGACAATTTCGAAAAACACAATTTTCTAAATAAGTAGAAATCACTCGGTATATATGATAGGGGCTAAATAGAATTTTAGGCAAGCAGAAATTATTGTCGTAAAAAGTTTTTTTGTTTAAATCAAAAATAAAAAAATTTCCCATATGATGCCGACTTTTTGGCCGTCACTGTATATTACTGTTCTTTCTAAGAGTTTAAATAATATGGTTACTTGTCCGGATTTAATTTCATGTATTAATTTAAATTTACCTCGGTGTAATGTCAGACATTTTTAAATGTTCAACCCGTAATTTGTTAGCACCAATGTTAATTTAAACTTGCCGTTTTGGAGAGTTTACGCAATCCTATAAACAATATGCTACTGAGTCTATCGACATTTTCCGCACGTCCTTTACTAAATCCAAAATGCTGCTTATGCTAAATCTTTAATTCTTTTTGTTTCAATTTTTAGTTTTCGATATCAGTATTATTATTTCTGCCACTAGCACTCCATTAATATTTTATGTAATTTAAAGGAAATCTATAATTGGGTTTTTACCTGTTGGTTGACCATGTATGATTCTTACAAATAAATAAAGTTTAAATATGCTTATATTGTTTGTCGTTCAAAAACTACGAATAGAATTTACTGTTTTCAAGCAGTAAATGTTAAACAGGTTACTTATTGTTTTATTAGTAATATAAAAATCTTTTGAAGTAAATTATAGCTAGAAAACATTTTACTTTTCTATGTTTCTGCCGCTTTCCTAATACTAATAAAAAAGAACAAGCAGGATTTTTTGTTACTTATTTGGTTGAACTACTTTCCGGATCAGTTATCGCAAAAATAAATTTTATTTAACGACGCTGATAAAATGCCTTTCGATATAAAAGGGCATTTTAATTTGCCGGCGCGAAAGTTACGATATTTGGTCCAACCTAGAGGTCCACTACATTATCAAACAAAGCAATAAAACAACCAATGACATTTCAGAAGTAAAACCGTGAATTATGATCGCATAAACCGGGCGAGGCTTTCAGCTCCAGGCATTGTTTAGCCTAGCGTCGGGCTCAACCCGGGTTTAACGTCGGCAAGCAAAACATGCAGAGGTGTATTAATGCATTAGGTAAAAATTCTGTATAAATGAGAATGCAAATTAACTTTTAATTAAATTCTCATCGAGAATGGCAAGCCAGTTCTTTAGCAAATCTCATACGCATGAAGCTCTAGAAGTCAGCATAAAATTCCGAATGATAAATTAACTTGCGCTTTTGTTATTTTAGGTTTACTAGAACTCGAGAAAATTTACACTGCACCATGTTTTAAAGCAAAGGAGTTTTCGTTGAAAGCCTTATCGTGATCACCTAAACAGGGCAATTCCCTAAGGCTAAATAAAATCGAAGCATTGTAGCAATTACAGTGTTGGTGTAGGTAGGAATGGATTAGGCACCTACGAAATGGCGGCTAAATTGTTCTTTTGTTGGAATTTATTTTACAAGCCATATCAGGGTTTGAATTATGTAGTAGAGTCCTTTGGCGGAAAGTGTATGAGTTATAACTCTGATTATATTTTTAAATCAGTACAACTGTATAAACCTGAGGGCAACTGGTTTCATTGACACTCGGCTAATTAAACTAAGGTAATTTATTTTGGTTTGGCGACCCTGTACGCAAACAGCTATAAGCCAATTATATTAATTATTTATGTTTCGATAGAATGAAATTGTTGCCGAGGTTTAATGATCGTGGTTGTTTACAAAACATTTGATCTTATAGTTTCTGGTTGTGGTCCTATTTTGCGACATAGCTTTAAACCAAGTTAATTAATAATGGAGGAAATATTGTAGTCGCAACATATATCTATACTTATGCCAATATTTACGATAGTGTTACGAAAATATTCTTGTAGTTTACGTGGGAGTTGATGAAATTATTTTGAATTTTTTTAAGATATCGGTAGAATTCTTCTAATCACCATTCAATGTAAATAAAATAAAATTAATAAAATAACGGAAGCACTTAAAATGCAAATTACGTAGCAACATAACATTTTAAAAACCCTGTAAAGGACTTTAAACGGAACTGTCTTTGCAAGTGCGGTTCGCAGCCATCGCTGCACGTTTCTGTCTCTTTTCTGATGTTCATCCTGCATCTGTTGGATCCTAAAAATGTCTATTTTTATCAAGGATAAAAACCTGAGCTGTGTGCAAAATATTACTTTTATACAACTAATGAGTTAAAGCAAAAATAGACAACATTTTATGTTTGAAGGTATTCATTCTGTATATATTTGTGCTGAAGTATATTCTTGTTCAAGCCAGGTATACATCTAAACCGCATGCAAAATATAGTCTATTTCTAACAACTTTTTAGCTATACCAACAACACATACAGACAAACAGACCGACAGATCAACAGATCAAACTGAAAAAACAGGGTTTGCGCCATCTAGGGACTCTGGAACGTGAAGATCTGATTACAATACTCCCTTCGTGTTTTAGATGACGAAAGTAAAAAAGGAGAGAGTAAACACCAGATAATAATAATAATAATAATAATAAAGACATTCCATTCGTTTCAGAATATAGCCGCTTCTTTCGGAAGTTAAAAATCCTCTTATTGGGTGAGATTAGTCCCCTTAATTTCCTTCTCTGCTTCCTTCTATAGTTGCCTGTGTGTTTTTGCTTTTTTTGTTATCTTTCTCCATTCCTGCCTATCTGCGTTTTCCTTCCATCCCTCTATGTTCATAGTTTTTATCTCCTCTACTGTTTCTTCGTACCATCTGGTCCTCGGCCTTCCTCTTGGACTATCTGTTGTTGGTTTTCATAACGCTATTTCTTTTACTACACTTGTGTGTTGTTTGCTTATTATGTGCCAAGCCATCTGATTCTTTTTACTTTTATTGTTTTTACTATCTTCCCCCCCCATGATTTCTAGTAGTTCGTGGTTAATGTACTGCATGTTTCCTTCCCCTCCTACTTTTTTTGTCCTACTATTGATCTTATTACTTTCCTTTCGAATATCCTTAGCTGTTTTCGTTCTTTTTGCGTGGGGCACATTATTTCAGCTACGTATAGCACTGTTGGTCTAATTAGTGTTTTATATATTCTTATCTTGGTTTTAACATTTATGTTTTTGTCCTTTAGTATTTGTTGATATTGAATTATATCTCTTGTCACTTCATTTCTGTCATTATTGTGTGTTATTGGTAGTCCCAGGTAGTTGAAAGCACCAGATAATAATAGAGGGATAAATCGATGTTGCACTTAAGTTAACAATAATTTGACTCTCCAAAAATCACGGAATTAATAACCTCAAGAGATGAACGAAAACGATTTCGACAAAACATATCATGCACAGATCCTTAGAATCTAATAATCTTGCATTTATATGCTGGTGGCTTTAGAGAAGGCCTTCAACAATATAAATCTCCACCATATCTTCAAATCCTGAAAAAGAACAATGTGCTAGACGGACTAACACCTTTCATACTATATACTTGTGTGCTAATGTTTTTTAAGCTTTACCTTGACATTATTTTTCCTTTTATACAATATCCTAGTCATTCCATAGAATGTCTAGGAGACGATTAAGAATCACTGCGATTTCATACTTGGCCAAAATGCGTCAGGTATTTTATTCAATCTCTGTATTTCAAACAATTCCGGTAACACACGATTAGATTGAAATAATTGAAATCTGGCATCAAGGACTGCTAAGGATTCATTTTGGCTAGTCTTGGAATGTAATGCAAGCATTTGTTTTACTACTACAGAACTTCGCCTGCATTTAAGTTGTAGAAAACTGTAAAAAATAATTCTGTCGTACGAAAAACTTAAATTATTAAAATTTCCGAAACAAGTATTTAGTTATATTGAAATGAAGCTGTCGAAAAGCCAAAATATTTAAAAATTTTCTCTTGTTATATCTCCTCTGTGTTTAACATTTGGTTTCTAATTTGCTGCAACTGTTACATTCTAAATAATATAACTGCAAGGGCATTAACAGCTGTCATCGGCAAATCATGGTAATGCTGTAAACCAGAAGACCAATTAAAGATATAATTGAATGCATCGAAGTTACCCAAGAATATATACTTCAGTTATAGAAAACTCATTCGTGGCATCTTGCTGGACTGGAGGAATCGGTTATGTTATTTTCAATAACTTCAATTTACTTGATAAATGAAGAATGATGAACTGTTAAATTTTGGTTTGATTTGGAAAATTTTTGTTACCAAGGATACCTTTACCGTTAAAAAATTTAGAAGCAAAGCCTATTCAAAGTCACATATGCAGTGAATGTTGTATCTCTGCCCAATGCCTGTATAAATATGGAGTACCACTGATTTTTATGACTGTTCCTAAAGTAAATTTCTAGCATATATTATGCACACAAATATATAAAATTAAAGGGATTGTTTGAAAAGCGGATTGGTACTTTTCAAATTCAGCTGACATACAGTGACTAAATACTCAGTACACCATAAAAATGAACGTCAGAACACAACGATGATGAAGTAGATATATTCTATGACGATATTTCCAAAGCTATGAAAGAAAATAACGCACACTTCACGATTATCTGCGGTGACTTCAACTCCAAAAATTGGAATAAAATCAAACCCATATGAAATCGCACTTGGTAATTTTTGAAGTCCCGGAAGAAATGAACGTGGAGAGACCATGATAAACTATCTACTAGAAAACAATCTATACCAGATGAACAGCTTCTACAGCAAAAAACATCATAGAAGGTGCATGGCAAAGTCCCGACGGGCAGATCCACAACGAAATCGATTACTTTGTAACCGATAAAAAACATATCTTCAAAGACGTCACCGTAATTAACAGATTATCTACAGGAAGCGACCATCGGATGGTCAGAGCTACTCTTCAAATTGATCTCGGCAATGAAAGAAATAGACTGATCAGGAAAGGAATTTATGGGACATGGACACGACCAACTGAAGCAAATCAATTTAGAAAACAAATCGGGAGTAGCCTAGAAATTAAACAGGACATTGAAGACATAAACACTTTAAATGGGATAATAATCGAGACAATAACAGACGCACAGAAAAAATGGTGTCCGAAAAGTTCAAAACAAGAAAAGATTAGTCAAGAAACACAAATAAAAATTGAAGAACGAAGGACACTCAAATCGAAACCAAACCCGGACCAACAGAAACTCCGAGAAATTAATAAAGGAATATCAAAAGCGCTGATAAAAGATATAAGGAAGTACAAAAATGATAAAATCACGCAAACCATAGAACAAAACAAAAACATGAAAGTCTTGAGAAAACAACTGACAAACGGCAAAAAGGAAATTTGTAAATTGAAGAAGAACGAAGGACACTTGACATCAAACAGAGAAAAAATGGTAGAGATAGTAGAAGAATGCTATAGAGACCTACCTATATACGAACATATACCCCTACCCTTTTCCCATGACACAAAATTCAGACTAAGTTCAAAATCAAGAATCAGAAGATATTCCCTACATCACAAAAGCAGAAATTTATCACTCATTAAAGAAAATGAAAAATAACAGAGCACCAGGAGAGGATGGTGTTGTGGTCGAGGCCATAAAGCTGGGTGACCCAAAGTTGAATGAAAAAAATACACCAACTCTTCAACATATGTTTACGCAATCAAGAAATCACAAAATGGAATAATGCGATGATCATCCTACTCCACAAGAAAGGAGATGCGACTAACCTGGACAACTACAGACCGATTAACCTTCTCAACCATTTTTACAAGTTGTATACAAGAATAATAACATGCAGACTGGAGACCAAACTTGACTACTATCAACCACACGAGCAAGCGGGTTTCCGCTCCGGATACTGGACAAATGACCATCTACAGTGTCTAAAGTTACTGAGCGAAAAGGCCGTAGAATACAACAGACCTCTGGTGTTGACATTTGTGGACTTCAGAACAGCGTTCCTAAAAGCCCTAAACGAATGCAGAATCGACTACCGATAAGCAACCATTATTTACAACATCTGCAAAAACGCAACAACTACCATACAGCTACACAAAACCACACAAAAAATAGATGTTAAACGAGGAGTCAGACAAGGTGATGCCTTATCACCAAGATTATTTACGACCGTCCTGGAACACGCTTTTAAAACCCTCAACTGGAAAGATAGAGGTATCACAATAGATGGGGAAAAACTCAACAATCTCCTCTCCGCAGATGACCGACGGCCTAGGCGAGGCGAAGGAAATGCTGCAAGAACTGTAAAACGTAATGCAGATGGTTGGTCTAAATATGAATTACAATAAGACTAAAATAATGACAAACTTAATCCTCAGCTAGAACATACAAATAGAAAGTAGAGATATCGAATATGTTAGAAAATATATATACCTGGGATACGAAGTAAGAATTGGCAGGGACAATCAAACATGTGAACTCATGAGGCGAACCACTCTGGGATGGACAGCGTTCGGTTGACTCAGGCATATCCTTAAAAACGATAGTATCCCCATTAGTTTAAAGAGAAGAACATTTAATGCACGTGTTCCGCCAGTTCTCACCTATGGAGCGGAGACTCTAATCCTCACTAAAACATCTGAGAAAAAAATACGCATCACACAACGTAAAATGGAAAGATCGATGCTGGGAATAGCGTTGAGATATAGTGTCAGTAATGAAGAGATCCGAAGAACGAAAGTAGACGACGTTAATAGAGAGACTAGCTAAAGCAAAGTATGGATGGGCTGGCCATGTGGCAAGGCAGAACGATGGCCGATGGAAGAAAAAGATAATTGAGTGAAAACCAAGATCAGATAAGCGAAGTCAAGAAAGACCACCTACCCGATGGACAGACGACCTAAAAAGAATATCAACAAACTGGATTGCAACTGCACAAAACAGAGAGACGTGGAAACATCTGGAGGAGGCCTATGTTCGACAGCGGACAAATTGTGGCTAATTGATGATGATGATGCCAGTGACAGTTACATTAGTTAAAATTGCGTACTTTCTGAAACAATACTATGTTACGGTTGCGGTCACCTTGCGCATATTTTAACGTCAGCTTATAGTTGGTGCATATTCCTAAAGCTATGCCTCACCGGAGTTTTTCTAAACGCACTCTAGATTTCCGCTACGGGTATCGTGTAGTAGCAGTTTTACTTATGGTCGGAACTACTAGATACGTTTACTCATCGAGTTGTGCGTGCTGTCTCTTGGTTTTCTGAAAGTTCAGTTAAGATAATTACTTATCAGATGACTTTTGACATCTGAAGGTTTAGTATTTGACATTTAGATTCTCATGTGCTTCTCGTCTCATGAAAGTGACCCTAACTGACAGCTGATGCTCACTAAGACTTAATTTGGATTGCCCATGTCAATTTATGCCTAACATTCCGAATTTGTTTTAGCTCATCCGACGTTCTCTGTTGAGATTCGAAGTATTGTATACCTGCTTCGTAAAGTATGCGTTTCCCTGTCGTGCGATTTAAGGTCATAGGAACTTCCAGTTGCGATCAGAAATGATAATATCATTGCATGACATTGTGGTGGTGTAGGCCCATTTTATGTCGTCGCTTAGAAATAAAAAAACAACTTGACCAAAAAAAGTAGCAAACAATTGATTAAGGTTTTTGTGGGACTTTGCTTCCAATTCAATCATGTGGGATTTGTGTTTCGATGAATAGCTGAATATACATTTGGTGGCAATTCTTGCTTATGGATAGATTCGGGTTAATACCTATAATATCGAGTTACATGAACGCAGGATGTTTTCTAAGCCGTGAGTATCCATGTTGGTAACGTTATGATGCAATTTTTTAGGTATTTATTGATGCAACACCTCTGGATTATTTTGCGTAGGACTGGGAAAGCATGTTAAAACAGTTTTTCATCTCGAGCAAGCTTTTTAAATAACATGCACACCTATTAGCTAATAATACCTTTATTATAGGGCCTTTCATTGATTGTTTTATATTGTGGTTTTTAATTTAAACAAAAAGCAGTTACGCGTTCTGACAGTAAAAATGTGCGTTTAGTATACGCTACGACGTACATGAACAACGAGCACAGGAAACTAGACCGCAAATTCAAATGAACATTCGGTATTAGTTATTGTCAGTGTCCACTAGTGGATGGTTTATTAGCATATAAGACAACTGATTTCAAAAAACAGTAATATACAATAATTGTCAAAAATTATGATCAATAAACTTATACCGGGTGGCCATATGTATCTGTGAGCCCGGTAACTATGAAATTAGCTACTTATAAATGTTGGTTAGTATTATATTTCAATTATAATAATCCATTATATTAATCTGGATTCATTTTGACTCTTAGGAATGTCAGTTGTGATGATATGAATGACATTTGATATTTAGGTTAGGTAGTTGAATTCATCATTTTTAAAGCGTAGCTCATTCAAGAGGCAATGCGATCACAGATATTTATGGCCACCCGGTACCTGCTTTAGAAATGTGTGCCAAAAGTTTTGTTACATACGTTATCTAAATAAGTTGCTTTAAATAATCTTATTTTGTGCTCAGTATGGTTATGCCGTGTTTACATATTTAGGAAACATCCTGTATAGTAATTGTTACTGACACATATCATGTGATTCAAAATAAGTTTCATCAAAGATGGTCAAGAAAGGGAAAGGTAGAAGTAAATTGTATACCGAGTGGAAACCTTTGAGGCCGAGCACTACTAATATTAGTGTACCTTTGACTAAGACATTTTACTGATATTGTTCTACTTAAATGTCATAGTCCAAAGGTATACTGATCTGGGTCCACTCGGTATGTAAATAGTTGTTAACCGTTAAACACTATAACAAATTATTAATAGCACCAACCTAAACCAATGACTATGATAACACTCTTCAAAGCAAGCCAGATAGTAAATACCCAAAATGACCATTGCGTTCAACAGGAGCCGCTTACTAAACTCCAGCAGAAGGTACTGGGTTAGCACTAAATTGAATATAACTAAATACAAGCGCCACCAATTTAAATATCTACATTTCGCAAAACTTAAGTTGGAAAATTCTTCGATATTATTAAGTATTCCATTTGTAAAGAAGATAAAATTTTATTAAACGCATAATCCTTGTAAGCCATAACCTATTACAGCAATAACAAGACATAAATTCGATGCAATTACAGTGGCGTTTATTTTAATATGTCTAAGTTTTATAATATTCATATGAAAATAATATTAAATACTCGATGTGATCACATGGCGTTTATAAATGTAAGTTTAGCGTTTCATTAATTAAATTATATAGCATGGGTATATAAAGCGATATTAAGATATATCATTAGAGTTGAAAGTAAGTAATTCCTTATATATGAAGCGACAAATTAAAATGCGAGTGAATATTTCAATATATTTTTAATAACTTGTTTTATATTTTGTTTATCGCCGCCTTAACAACTAAACATAGGCGATACAATCACAATATTACTCCCCCGCCCCCCAAAAAACTAGGGTGGGAAGCCAGGTAAGAAAGCTGTTATAGTTCCAGATAAAGGTAGCAGGATTATAATTATTTAGCTACAATACCTGAGCCTTTTAAAAAATCCTAATAAAAATAAATAATAACAATGGCACTAATAAAATAATGAGTAACAGAAACATGACACTGAACATACACTGCTATTGGTTGCCAAGTCTGGGCCGTTGGTGCGGCGGTTCCTCTTACTTCGGAGATGAAATCTAAAAAGAAGGAAAAATGGCAAGCGTATGCATGCAAAAGCAAAAAATTAAGAAGAAAATCAAATAAACACATGGAAGCGTTGAAGCATATGTTATTCTAGAAAGTAAGCTAGTTTCAGCCGACCGAAACTGACTGTCCCGGCAATGCCTTCCAGTGACATGTGTAGCAAGAGCAAATTGCGGTTGCAACTACATATATGCGATGGTAGACGTGTAACCGAGCACGAGTGGTTGCTGCACGTACCAGACCAGAGTAAGTCATGGGTGTACGTGAGCAGCGATAGCAGGTTGTGACCGCCACTGAAAATGTGCAAAGGGCGATAAGCGACCGAGCACAAAGGGTTGCTGCACGTATCGGACCATCGTGGGTCATATATGTACGTGGGCAGCAAGAGCAGGTTGCGGCTGCAACTGCAGAAGGGGCCGGAACGTTGCATGTAAGTGATTCATTATATATGAAGCACTAAATTAAAATGCGTGTAAATATTTCAATATATTTTTAATATTTTTTTCATTCCCTCGTCTGAAAGACGAAGGAAGTATTGTAATCATGAAAAAATTGCCTTCCGAGATTTCTTCAGATCTTCATGTTTCAGGGTCCCTAGATGACGAAAACCAGGTTTTCTCAATTCCAAATGTCTGTTTGTCTGTCTGTCTGTCTTTATGTCTGTCTGCGTGCCTTTTGGCGGTATAACTCAAAAACTATTTGTCGGAGAAAGATGATATTTTGCATACACATTATATATATACCGGGCATAAATCCGTGAAAATTTCAGGCAAATATAATATACAGGGTGAGCACCTTAAAAAATAAAAATTTGTTTATTTTTGCGTTAATTTTGAAATAGAAGGAAGTAATAATTTTCACACAGGTCAGGCTTTACACTTGCCGACAATAAGACTCAACAGATACAGGATAATGTCACAAAAGAGTCGAAAGTTTCAATAGTAATACCGTTCCGTTAAATAGGGGCGCAATAAGGATGCATGGCGCAATTCGACTTATCGATGTGGTTACGATCGCTGCCCAGATGCGATTAGAGTCGCTATGCAGATGCGGCGGGTTCAAACCCCAGCGGGATACATTTCTGTTTAATTTGCAAATTGATCTAATTGGCGCTAGGGAAGTTTGGTGTAAACCCATTACAGATTTTTTAATATTTTGTTGGATCATCGCCTCAACAACTAAATCTGGCGATGCGATCACAACAATACTATTGCTTTGATACATGAAGAACAAAACCGCTAGAAGCAGGTTTATTTCAAGAACGTACATTTTCAGACTACTGCACGTCACTATATTTTTCAATTGCAAAATTTTCATTTGAGTATAAATAAGTAGCTTATCTTAGAATCCAAGCATACTGCGATAAGGAAGTGAAGAGGTCCAAAGGCAGATGGAAACTTTCATCCGTCAACCAAATCCAAATCCAGCCGAGTCCACAATCAACCGCCCAAATCCAGACAAATACGAACCCAAGACACAAAGAAAAGGTAAAAAAGACTAAACAGCACAAGCAGAAAAACCATAATCTGTTTTATTAGCAATAACAACGAGCAAATTTTTGACAGTAAGTTACAGGTTGTTATGATAAAACTTCTAACTTTCCATACCGATAACTTGTGCATTATTTGAGGCAAATATTGAAACAAATGTGAGGTTACGCGTCGAACCATATGATGTAATACACGACATGATTTCAACAATTCCAAAGTTAACTGACCAGAAATTCAAATAAACACCCTTTACAATCTTAAACGGTGATGTATATTCGTATGGAACGTGACACTGAATACATATCATCCAAATCGATCAAAGAGTTTTATGGTTATAAATAGGCTAAGTTTTTTTAAACGTTAATGAAGAATTGCAGCCGAATAGTCCAGTCAAAGAAAGGTCAAAATATGTAAATATAAGAAAATAAATATGAAAGTTTTGAAACTTGGCACACTTGTTTATAGGTTTCTAGCAAAGATCATATCAAAAGTCTTGATGAATTAGAGGTAAGATCTAGTCGCCATCTTGAAAATTAGGTACGTTTTTTCGGTTTTCGTGAATATCTCGAAAACGGGTGGTAACAGATTAAAAATATTTATATATGAAATTGAAGCTAATAAAATGTCTTACAAGAAATCTTCCATTCACTTTTTTGTGCATTTCTAATAGTTTCTGAGATTATCGGGTGAGAATGTTAACTTTTTCGCTAATCGCTACATTATCGTTAATTTTTTTCATACAAGTAAGCTCATAACTTTTGAATTGTCAGTTTTTTTCGAGCAAGAGTTCATAAGCAATATTGTGGAGTTTGGTTAGACATAACTATTGAAAAGCATAGGTGGCCTAACACGAGGACGGTGTATCACCGACAGCATTGCAAGTAAGTGGTTCCTGTTGATAACTGCAACCCATGACTTTTGCATGCCACTGGAAGAATTTTGTGGAGTTATTTTTTTCAAAAGTGAGCAGCATAAAGATTTCGAGGAAACCTGCAAAGCAAGAGATGCCGCAGACATTGCCGATCTCTTGCATTGGTTTGAGAGTCATTCCCCATTCCCTATAACAGATGACAACATGTCAATAGCTGATGTTCATGGGCAACGCCACAATTACGTGCTATGATACTGTAGCAGTTGGTAAGCAAGCAATAGCCAAATGTTTGAAAAACCTTTATCATAAGTGAAGTTGTCACGAAAAGACACCATGACTTATTCTATTAAAATGCATTATGACAACGTAGCAGTTGATTCTTTGCTGATTTTTCAAAGGATATCGATCAGTAAACAAACTAACGTCGATTTGAAGACATACTTGCAGCATGGGTTAGCTCCATTCCTGTTAGCCCTCTTTGATACAGCTGGGGTTTGAAAAACAAATAAATTTACCCTGTACGTCATGTTTGAAGTAAAAAAAGGACGCCAACTCCCACAACTTCGACGTTGTTGTGGATGGTGGATCATTTTTACACAAATTTACATGCTCAAAGAAGTTCCGTGATTTCGACGATTTGTCAAAGCTACGTCAATAACATCCTGAAATGTTAATCCAGTAAGAGTTGCACAGTATTTTTTGATGGCTACTCCAGCACAGCGAACAGTACAAAAGTAGCTGATCATATCGATAAAAAAGTTAGCAAACATACACTTTGCTGAGGATACAGAGATCACCGTCAAGCAAACCTGTCAAACTAAAGCAATAAATCAAGACTGATTCCTATTCTATCAGCCAGTGACTTTGATTTTCGAGAAGCATGAAACGGTGATGAGTCAATAATTGTTACAACTTCGTTTGATAAATCGATAGTCAGTAACAACGTAGAAGTTATTGGCCAATATATTGACCTGGTGATTCTGCTCACATATTTAATCTCAACTGAACGCGAAATATGATTTGTGAATACAAGCCATGACAAGACTGGAACAAGATCACAGCATACTTTTCATACATGCTTTTAACGGGTATGATACAACGTCAGCAGCAATCTTAGCTTTTTTAAACTGTCTAAGAAGCGTGTTTAACAGTCCCAGCTCTTCCCACGAAGCGGTAGCAAAAGCAAGGAAGAGATGTTTCCTGAAATTGTGTGGAGCACCTGCTAAAGAAACCTCCCTTAACTTGCATCGCTACCATTCATTCACGAAGTCGGTATCTAACGTGAAACCGAATATTTCTACGCTGCCACCAACGGAAGGAACAGTCAAACAGCACTCCCTCCTCGTGCACCACCCACCGCAGCGATGGCTGGGGAACCAATCATAAGCGCAATCAGATCATACAAGTGGCAACCAAAAACCCTGTCGCACATGAGGCAGTTCTAAACTTCTTGTTCTGCAAGTGCACCACTGATTGTGGTGGGGGCAAATGTGGGTGCAGCAAAGCTATAATGAATTGCACCCCCATTTTCCACAACTGTCATGATGAATTCCTAAATAGTAACAGGTTAATTCTGGAGGAAGACGATTGGGAATCCTATGACAGAACTACTTTCTGAGACCAGCGATAAAGATTTTTCAAGATCATCCATTTCAGCTGTTGGTCAACCAGTCTCCGGACACTCCCGTCCCAGGAAAATAACGGAAAACCATATAAACCAATGTAATATAGACCAATTTTAATGTAAATCACGTATCCAATAATGAATCAAGTCTATTTAAAATTTTTGTTTTTCATCATATTTACCGCATCTAACCCCCCCCCCCCCTCCCTTAAACATTGATAAAAGTTGGTGTTCGGCTCTGTATTGCGATAGTTACATTAGCTTGAACCACTGGAGTTAGGGAGAAATACAACATTCACATCAGATCATCTGAGAAAATATTAGAGACACAACAAAGGTGAATGGAACCTTCTTTGTATGGAATTATATTTTTAGACTACGAGCAACCCTTTTCGAGATATCCATAAAAAACCGAAAAAAGGTACCTATTTATTAAGATGGCGGCTAGAGCTCACATCTGATGCATCAGGGCTTCTAATATCGAGAGATAAAGAAACTGATCCTCAGTGTGCTGTGGAAATTCAAACGTATGAATAATATGTTGGTGGCACTGTAAGTCTATGTCAAATTTGAGGTTAGCAGGTTAGGTTATGTGTCAGTCTCAGTCTGACTGTACGATATGGCTACTATATAGAGCAGATTTTGTTCTATTTAACCAAGCTTAGTACTCTCTCGGTTTCCAATTGCTACACGAAACCCTCTGTATAGTTAAATTTATTAGACTCAGTAGAGGTGGGAAAAAGCAAATGATTAACATAAAATATTGTAAATAAGAAGAAACCTTATTTCAATTTTCTCCTACTATAATGCTATTATGTAGAAATAGAAAACAGAATGTGTTATTCCATCTACAGAGGATAAATTCTTTCACTCAGTAAAAATGTTACACTAAAAAAGAATTTTTAACTTACCATTATGTTAACTACTAAATTTTTAAAAATCATTAGTCTTTTTCTAAAACATTATGTTGCTCAGCGTAGCCTGAATTTTTGGTGGTTTTTAATAGCTCCTGCAAGTAGATTACACATTCAGATTGAATTACTTAATAAAACCACGACCATCAGCGAAAAAATATTCTGAAACGATGAAGAAGTGTTGACAGGTGCTTTTTGTGGTTTTGCATGTCATCATTTTAGATAAAAATAATCTGTAAAGAGTTATACACTACAGACGGGCGCGCGAGTGAGTATTCACTCACGCAACGCACGTTTCACACATGCTTTAAACACTCACGTTCACGGACGCTCACGTTCACGTTTATTCATGTACACGACGTAACCCTCCAGTCATGAGGTGACCCGCAGGTTTTATTTGAAAATTTAAATTCAGATAGAAGAGAATGTTGAAATTTAAAACCAATAAAAGATCCGCAACAGAACTCTAAAATAATAGTATATTATGTTATTAGGAGCAAAAGCTATATTTTATGTGGCGAGGCTGGACGGGTTATCTGCCGAGCTTGCGAGGCAGATAAGTACAGCCGAGCCACATAAAGATACTTTTGCCCCGAATAACATATAGTATTTTTTCTTCAAACGTTTTTATAACAAATTATTTACAATTTTGTGAACAAAATTCGAAGAAAATTACTTGATCTCGTCAGCGGCAGATAATATTATCTGCCGCTCGTCCGCGGCAGATTAAGTTGTCAGCGGCAGATAAAGTTGTCAGCGGCAGATAATAATATTATCTGCCGCTTGGCAATAAAGTGACTGTTTAGCATCATCAATCCAGCAGTATAATGCCATATTTTACTGCCGTTTGAAGAAAAAATATGTTTTGCACGTGAAATAATTTACGTGATATGTTGCAATCAGAATAGTAGACACAAAAAGAACTGAATGAAAATTGACTACAATAGTTTACAACAAGAGATAAATACTGATTTCTCGTAAAAGAAATTCTTGCAACCGTCTTCAAAGACATTACTATTAACACCAAAAGATGTCATTGGAATTGACTTTTCCCTTACTGATACAAATACAAGAAGGTGTATGTTGCTAGGCAACACTTTTAATTTCTAGGTTTAAAAGTACTTTTACGTTCGAGGAACTAACAGTAAATTCTACTTGGTCGCCTATAGACGCAGACACGCGATTGACTGCAGACACAACATTCACAACACATCACAGGTACGAAGCTCTGTTGCTGCACACTGCCACACATAAGTACAATAACCTCCCGCTCCAGCTCTAGATCTTCCACATGGGTGGGCAGGTGGAGAGCGGGGCACCCTGCAGTCTTTTTTTCATTACTAAATATTTAACGTGAAAAGTGAATCACGCTTTGGAAATTTTCACTCACGCTCACTGCCCGACTTTCAAATATTCGGTCACGAGATAGATACAAATATCCTAAAGTTGCTAATAATACTGAGACAGTAGAAAGACACACTTAGTAATGCATATTGCATCAATTTGCAAATAACAAAACAGCTGCACCCGGTGGGATTCAAACTCGCGCATGCTAAATCTATTTTTTTAATGATACAGGTTGAGGCAGAATATTGCAGAACACATCTAGGAATGTTATAAGTATCCTAACTGCCGCAGATGTTGTTTTGAAATCCGAGCTCGTAGAGCGATGATTTTAAAACATCTAGGACTGTTATGATTTATAACATCCGTGGTGTGTTCAATAGTTTCTCGGTTGCAGTATGGTAATGGTTGCCATGTACTTTAAAGGACTATTATTGTACAGATACAGTAGTTATGACTTAGTTACCAGCCTACTTTTGTATATGTAAACAAGGGGTTAATACCCTGAAACCGATAATGGTATTTAACATTACTAGCTTGGTAAGAGGGTTTTTACTGGCGAATAGAAGGATATGACTGGCGAGCCGCAGGCGAGCCAGTCACCTTCTTGAGCCAGTAAAACCTGTTACCTTGCGTGTATTGTTGAATATTTTATTTGTTCCTCACTTGTAAATAACTAGAAATTTACTATTTATTTAAAATGTCAAACTGACAAGCAACTAAATGCATTAATGTGACACATGCTGAAGAAGACAACTCTGGCTTTGCACGCTATCATTTATCTATGAGCACGCTTGTAAAACTGACAGTTAACTTGTATAGTATTTTACAGTAGAAGTCCGTTAGGATAGCCTTTACGGCCGAGCCAGAGAGTTTGTAAGACGAGCTCGAAGAGCGAGTCGAATAATACTGGCGAGGCAGTAAAAGCCCTAACAGACGAGTATTGTACAATAGTTTTTGTAATACCTACATACAATTCGGTCATGCCTATCTTTTTTAATTTATTTTCATCAAAACGCTAGATTTGTGTAATAACGTTTTAGAATGATAGAGCGTGCGTAGGACGTTGCAACTGTTATTTATAAATATCATTTATTTCAAATTTTGTGTATAGCTGTAAGCAGGTGACAAACGTCACTTTGACGTTTGGCACACAATTGTGGTCTTTACGGACACTTTTTACGGCCGGGCCGTAAAGAGGTTGCTTACGTAGTAGTAAACAGTCCTTAAAGAAATATTTAACAGGTAAGTATAACAAAAAAGATTTTACAAGTTAGTAGCTTGTTAAACTAAACTTTCTTGATTAATACAGTGTATGTATGTATGTATGTATTATCATTACCCTCATTTTACCTTGCGGTGTAGAGGCTGGTGCTTAATGTGCTTGCATCTGGCCGTACAATGCTCAACTTTCCCCAGATTCGGGATACAAAGTTGGAGCGCGCCTTTTGTGCTTGCACAGCAACCATTGTGTGAAGTGTGTGTCATGTTTATGTGTTGACCTTGTTACTCTATCTCTTAGGTCGGTGGTTCTGAGTAGAGCACAGTTAATTTGGTGCCCAACTGTGAGTGGTCTCACTGAGCCCGATTCTAATCGCCAAGGATACGGAAAAATTCCGACCCCAGCGGGATTCGAACCGAGGACTTGCGTAATGCAAGCCTGGCGCTAACCCATCTGCGCCACGCAGCTTCTGTTGATTAATACAGTGACTTTATAAATTGATGTTTACAAGTGAGGAACAAATAAACACACTTACTTCAAAATTTCTGCAATATTGTGTCTCGCCCTCTATCATTACATTTTTATACAATTTTAGAATTTAACAACTAACTATAGTCAAAATTATACCCATTCGGTGTCCGTGACTTTTGTCTGTTACTGTTCATCTTTAGTAAAATAGATGAAATGGAAGAAATTCGAAAAAAAGCATGTCGAACAAAAAATTAATTTTAAAAATCTGGTGTGATACACTCACACAACTTCCTTTTACAGTGTTCTTATAATTAGTCAAAAATTTCATTTTTAATTTTTAACCATTTGTCAAAAATTTTCAAAAATTACAAATTCTACAAAAACGGTACAAAATAGAGCGTTAGTTGAAGAGACAAATTTTCTGCAGAACTTTAAGGTAAATTCAAAAATGTAATAATATACCGGGTGTTTTATTTAAAATAGGAATTAATAAAAAAAATAGAAAAAAAAACAAAAGAAACCTACTTTAGAAGTATTCAACTGGAAAATTACCTATTTCACATCAATACACATTAAAAATGTAGTAAAAATGTAAAGTTTAAAAAAATCGTTGGAGCCGTTTTTGAAAAAATCGAAAAAAACTTAAAAATCACAAGAGTAAACACCTACTTCCGGTTATGCGATTTTCTTCAAAAGTTTTCTGTCTCATCTACATAGTACACAAAACTTATATATGAAGTTTCAATGCCATACCTCTTTTCGTTTTTGAGATATTCTGTTCACAGACAGACACACAGACACGCACAGACACACAGACACGCACAGACACACAGACAGACCAATGAAAAAAAATATGTTTTTTGGGTTCAGGGGACTCTAAAACGTGAAGATCTGTTAAAAACTCAATTTCGAATTTTTGGGGTGAATCCAATACTTCCTTTATTGTAAAAGGAAGTAAAAATTTGACGTTTCTAATTTGTCGGATATTCTTAGTGTAAGTTATTGAGATAAGAGTAATAAAATCTAAATTAAACCTAAATTAGTTGAGCAGAGAACTGAAAATAGAAAGAAACCATCAAACATGCGGTATAACGAGCAGTCACAACAATTAATTTTTAAAGTTTTGCGTTTTTTTGGTGAAGAGTACGACAATATTAAAAATGGTAAATCAACAGTTTTACCCTCCAACATTATTCGCCGTGCGTTAAGTGTCTCGGAAAGCACAATTTATAAATTAAAAAAAACGGGGTACTGCGCGACATATTATTTACTGAAAATATGAGCTAGAAAGTGGAAAATACAAAAACGGAAGTCGACGAAGCAGTCAAGAACTCCACCAAGGACACTATATATGAAATGTATGTAGCTAAAAAACCATGGAAAGTCTAAAGAAACGCTTGGTTGAAGAGTCTGGAGGAGATTCTTCATATTCAGTTTCTTCCCTAAATAGATTGTGCAAGCAAATAGGCTTCAAATGGAAAAAATCAAGAATTAGGTTCGATAACAGAATATGCATGAACAGAAATTGACAAATTGACGTAACATTTGCTATACGTAGCAGGTTTTTTTAATGTAGCAGCCCACATATCTTTATTAAATTTACATTTTACGACACGCTATGTTCTCTCTAACCTGTAAAGTCAGTTTAGTTTCATATAAGAGAAAAAGACCCGTAGCAACCTTGTTTTAGAAATTATCAGATGTCATGATAACCTACAAAACAAAATGTCATTTATTAACCTCAAATTACATTTTTAAGAAACGACATACGTAAAGCTACTAGATTATCGCGTGACTCCGGATGTATAAATATGACTATAGCTTTTGTAAAAACAAAAGCATTAATAACAAACATTGGATTCATAGATCATTTTTCGAGTATTTTTTGTTTTTAGGTACAAGTTAAATGCTTGTTTATACTGAAGCTGAAAGCGCTAATCAAAAACATGAAAGAGACAAAAAATATGTAGATGAGATTGATCTATCATAAATTAGAACATTTTAATGATGCAGGGTGAGATACAATATTGCGGCAAAAAAAAACTTCAGCGTATAGCTGCAACAGCGTTCCCTGTGCATCACTTTCCGAACCACTAAAACGGTGTATTACTCAACAATAGATACTCACGTGTGCCAAATATTGATCTTTAAGAGGCTGTAAGACATCAGGGGTGCGACTTGGTACTAAGGTATGTTTATCTTATCTTCTTATTTTGACTCGAGGATTCGCCCGTATTATTTATGCTACTTCGTTTGAATATATAGATATATATAGCGTTAATAGTTTGTAAAAAAATGTAAAACTGTATTTCTACAAAATTATTATTGCATTAACTATTTCATCATAGTTAAAAATATTTAAATAAATATTTAAATGAAAGTAATTTACATGATCGTCACAATTTTTCAATATTTCAGTATTGTGCTTAGTTTCGCCTTTTCATTATTCGCTTGGCTATTCTGCCCATTAGCAGTGGAGCAAGTTTGACATTTACAATATGGTCCATTGAGAAGGGCCACCGCAGGACTGGAATACTGCACAACCCGTAAAACACCTCGCAATGACCACTTCATCAGTGCGAAAGTAATAATCATTCGTGCGAGGCCATTAGTGCATTAAAGTTATGGCCAAGGCAATTAGAACTTGAACTTAGAACAACGAGCTAGGTTAAAGACCATCATCTCATTTGGTGGAAGTAGGTCACAGTACAGGATATTAAGGACTCAGACGCTAAGTATTGTCCACATTCAGCCAAAATTAATGTGGGGACTGGAGAATAGCTATTTAATCACAGATTTACAATACCTCGAATTGAATACTGAAACAGGCTGCGATTTGAAGCCGGTATGATTAAATAGATAACCTTCCTTGTTTAAATCAGTTTCGGCAGCGCGAGATTGTATTGAACGAAAAAGTTCCTTAATGAGAATGCGGTTTACTGTTCTTGAAGGCCTACTATGATGAAAACAATCCCAAAAGAACAAGAAACAAGAATGCAAAAAAGAAAACTACTCTAGAGTTGCTTAATTTAGCGAACTTCGTTTGTAATAAAGTTAATATGCCATTGAAAAAGCGAAATCGTAGATATTTCAAAATACAATTAATTTTATTTTGCTGTTAAATTAAATTGAACAAGATTACAATTTTATATAATCAAGTACATAATTCCAAAATTAAAGGTGATTTTATTCAAATAACGTAGATGGTTCGGTACATTACCAATATTTAGAATAAAATTGAGATGTTGGATGCTTCTTTTCAAGCTTTTAAGAATTTAAATCGAAAAAAGTTCGTAGACGTGGCATTAAATTCGTTAAACTAATCTAACTTTTAAAAAATTGCTTACATTGCACGATTGGTGTAAAAAAAGTTATTATTTTACTTTTATAAAATCGTGTTTATTTTATATGCAGGGTGACCGTTTTTTGAACTTAAGTATGAGAATATAGGTTATCTTAAAAGATACAAAGTAGGTTAAATTAGATCAAAAATGCATATTCCAATGCTGAGTAATGTTAAAGAAGAAATTGGATCTTGCAGTCCCAGTTGTTAAGATATGCCGAAATAATAAAATATAGAGATTTTTGTGTTCTAAGTCGATTATAATAATTATTCGGTTACTTTTAGAAACAAAGTATCTTGACCTATTAGGACATATTTTGAAGAAGAATTAAAACCTGTTTTAGAGTTTTATTGTTTTCATAATATTGATATTGTCACTAAGTTTCTTATTTTAAATCCATATCAAAAATATGTAACAGAACAAGAGAGTTCTGCAAATCACACAAACACAGAAATACCGTATCCATAAAAATTAGATGTCTAAAACGTTTTTCTATTTTAATTTTTAATTTATCAAATTATTTAACAACAGTAAAATATTCGTAGGCATACAGAAATATAATTTAATATAATAGATCGAGTTGTTACTGTAACTATTAAATAAAGACGGAAGATGGAATCACTTTATGCAAACCACGCAAAATTCCGTGGGCTAAGGTACAGCAGGGCTGAATTCTAATATACCAGTTTAAAATATATTTTTTTGTCCCGATCGCACTTCTTGTAACACCAATCCTGCTGCACACTGGAATTGATTAACGCTTACTACTCTGTCATTATCTTTACATTACACGCCAATTGCATTAGAAAGCAATTATCAATTACATTACCATACGACAGTCAATTCTTAACTTAGCAATTTGGGCGCCTTTAAAAATACTGTCATACTTAAACGTTTATGGCAAGCAAGTTCTATCAGCGCGTGCTGAACAGTTTCCAAATTTGCTGGTGCCAATTGCACGCCACTAATTAGAAACATACCATGCTTTTACAAGAGAAACTCTGTTTACGGCAGGTAACAAGCATAAACGCCTACAATACTCAGTGTGAGGGGTAGATTTGAAATAAAAGGAGGCTCGCTTGCGATAGTGAAAAATAATTTATTATACCTGGAAAGATACGGGAGCAAATTCGTATTACATTTAAGGGCGTTATCTGGTATATGGTGTGCAAGAAGTGGACTGGGAAAAGTTCCTACCAAGAGAAGAATCCTCTCGGTTATGAAAAATTTTCTTGGTGAGTTCCAGGTAGTAATGACTTGCCTTGTGATATTTCTGAAAAGTTGATTTTACTGCAAGAAAGCGTGTAACTCCAAGTCGTGCCACAGATGCAAATTAAACAATAAATTCTCGAACTCCTTGAAGATAAAATCATAAAACTACGTTTATGCAGGTACCAGTGAAAGGACAAATTCGCAACGAACAATGATAACAAACAATACTTATGAATTCGACCTGCTTCAAAACGCTTAAGTCGCTACTGCACTTCCAATGGGAATACGCACGAAAAATGATATTCCAAGTGCGTTACTTAGTTATTATATTATTACTAGCAACCAGTGAGACAAATGTCTCATTTAATAAAACAAAAAAGACCGTTTTCCAAATAGAACAGCGTCCCGGACGGACCAGCGTCCCGGACGGACGAAAATCACGTGATTTCTCGAAAACCGGAAGTGTCACGTGACTGAAATTTGTTTCCTGACCTGACATGACCATTCCAAACATATAACTTTCATAACTTTTTTCTCTATCTCTTACGGTTTGGCTGCTGAAACAGCGTTCCGGACGGACCAGCGTCCCGGACGAACGAAAATCACGTGATTTCTCGAAAACCGGAAGTGTCACGTGACTGAAATTCGGTTCCTGACCTGACATAACCATTCCCAACATATAACTTTCACTACTTTTTTATCTATCTCTTACGGTTTGGCTGCTGAAACAGCGCCCCGGACAGACAAAACAGCGTCCCGGACAGACAAGTCTATTAGATAAAGGACATTGGTGGCAAGTCACTCATGCAAAAGTTATGGTAAATATCATAAACAATACAAACAGGTTCAATTTTGCTTGTGCAGGAAAAATGTTGGCCGCGCAATGCCCCGCAGCGGCCAAAAGCGTGCCAAGAAATGCGGGTGCAAGATGGAAGCCATATCTGACAGCGGGGGGGGGGGGGTGAAAACATTCAACACCCTATATGACGGGAGACTTTTTAGAGTTACCTCAAATTGTCGAATAAACGATAGATAGCAACAGTTTACAGATTAGCTACGAGCGTCGGCATCAATCTACAAGCTGACTACGAAATCTTTCGCCAGGGTTTCGTTGGAATACACGTTGGCGGAACGATACGATGGTTTCTTTAAATGTATTCGATTGTAGGTCGACATGAAATTTCGGGGTAGTCAAACGAGATTGGATGGAAATTTCAGGCAGGTAGGTTGCTCGTCGGGATTCGGGAAGCTACATGTGTCCGATAAAATTAACACGGTACGGCTCCCCCAAACATTCACGGACCGATAACTATCAACTATGCACAAGCGTTCTGCTTGAAGTCAGCTGTTCGGCGAAGGATCGGACCCTCACACAAAATTAGCGCGAGACCAGCTTTGCGGTTGGTCTCCTCATCACTTTGTTACCAGAGGTGGCGTCAAACCTCAAACTAACGTAAGGCCCCGTTTCGAGATATTGATCGCAAATCCAATAAATACGTCTTATATCCTTGCAAACTTACGACCTACCGCCCAACCGCCAATCGCATACGGGGAACGTATTCGTAAACCCAACAGAAACCCAACCGAAGAAAGTGAACTGCGCGTCATATAATCGGCGAATTGCATGGATCTCACAACAAAAACAAACGATTGAGGTAATGAGCTACGAAGGAGAGCTATATGACATAAATTGCCTATGATGATTAGTCAGCAAAGTGGTTTATATAACTTTAAATCTTAAACATGCTTAACATCCTGAATGGCCTGTCAATTCACACATTGTGTACGATACATTAAGAGAGATAAAAAAGAACCAATACAGTTTAGTTTAGTAATTTTTTGAACACGGGCGTCTATGACAAAGCGTCGCGGTTCGATATTTATATCTTATTAACGTCCATAGTTTGGTGAAGTTGCCCGAAGTCACTTCCTTCTGAAACAATTTCCCTATTAAAATTTGGAAATATAGGCCTATTATAATAGAAGAAGAAGAAGAAGAAGTGTTGAACAAAGTGCTAGGCGGCTTAAACCCCTTTTTGTGGGATAAACGTATAACAAGGAACGAGAAAAAACATATCGTAAAGGCCATCTAGTTAAATCGGTGTTAAGATATGGAATTGAGGTATGGGTAGAATACATAAGAAGAATAAATAGCATTGAAATGGACTACCTTATACGAAGTGCTAGAATATGTAGAATGGGCAGAATACGAAACGAGAACATAAAAAGGTGAATGGAGACTCAGTATACAGTAATGGATATAATAAACACTTCCTAACGAACTGCATTATCTCCAAGAACTACTCCATATCGCCACAGCATGAAATCACCCAACTAATAGGGTCACAGAAGATATAATCGCGTCTTCTGCAAAGTTGACAGAATTGAGATATGCAGGAGGAAGTGAAAAGATACCAAGTCGACACAGCGAAAGTGTGTTCTACCTTTTTTCGCCGATAGTCACGCAACCAAAGCAATAAACCCGATTTCCGGACCTGGTCATCTTATTTAACGGACAATAGACCATTGTAAGTTCAAAGTTATACGAGACAGCTAAGGATCAATACAAGATTTGCGCTAACATATCCCAGGAGGACCACCTGCATTGAAAAGGCGAGCAAAGAAACATTTACGCAAGTCACAGGAAGCCGAAAATAAAATACTGTTGTTCTCTGAAACACTTGTGCTCACCACAACTGACAATAAGTATTGTCCTCGAAGAATGCCCCAAGATTCCTCCGTAGCAAGCGTTCTTTCAGGCACCCTATTTTCTTGCGTAAGAAGCGGTATTTAAGACCAGACAGCCTGCCGTCTCAACATTGCGTCTTCATACTCCGACTTGACCTACTTTAAGCAAAACGAATGCTTTCGGTCAGTTTCCAAAGTTATTTTACTAGTCGGACTCCGGTGTTCGTGTATATAATTCTCTATATTTATGTTTGTACGTATGTCCCAGTATTATTTTGTATTTTCAAATAAATGAAATGGATTGTCTTCTACATTGGGTATGCTTTATTAAAAAACAAGTAACTCTTCACCGATTGACATACCCTTTCCAAAATAGCTAAATACAGAATGGCTGCTAAGACACACCCAACTTATTTGTAGTTAATCGATTTTCCAACACCTAAACCTTTTACAATTTTAAAATTCAAATTGCTCATAAACCTATAACATGTGTTGCTGCAAAATAATATATTTCTCTTATATTACATAAATATATAAATGTGTGCATGGAATAAAAATTAATGTTGCACAAAACTGATAACCTATTTGCGAAAACGTTTGCTATTTGTGACTATACAAAGACTCTTAAAGAATTTTATCTTGTTAAAGTATTTGGATACATGCCAATCCAGTGGAAATCTAACATCTGTCATAATTAACTTTAGTGTAGTTTCCTACTATCATTCTGATATCCAATTTAGCTTGATATTCGTTCGTCAAGTAAGGAGTAGACGGATGCCTGGAATAACACGTGAAACTTAAGCTTAAACGGTAATCATGGGATTACGTTTGAGGTGAAACATCGAACAGCGTCGCTGTTCCTGACTTGCCAAAGTGTAAGCATGGTGATTCTAATCTACCCTTTGTATCACGTATTCCCTACTTGTCTAGCCCTAAGTTTTGACTCCGTACTTTGGCATACAGATAACGTTCCCAGTTTTAATATCTACAACCACTGGCATGAGTGTAAGTTAACCACTTAATAAAGCTTTAAAAGAAAATCTGTACATATTGGAATTTAATAATTTATAATTGATATACAGAGTGTTAGGGAAGTCATTAGCATAAAGTGTAAAGATGAAGGAACTGTAAACATAAAATCGAAACACAAACACGTTACGTGCCATGTCATACATATGCCAATGACAGCGATGCTTCCAAAATGGTCATGTCTTTCATTTATATATGAAGGGCAGCGTAGACTACGGTGCTTCGTCGTTCGTATATTAACAGCGATCTCGTGTATTTGAATAGGTGAATTTAAAGTGTGGTCTCCAGTAAACCCAACCGTCTCCGGCAAATTCCTCGAATGCAATTGCTCGAAATCAATTGCTCGAAAATTAAATTGATCGAACGTAACATTTCTCGAAATACAAGTTCCTCGAACCGCAATTTCTCGAAAATGTTTTGCTCGAATTTATGTGGTCTTAACATCTGGAAATTTATTTCGGCATTAAAGAGGGAGCAGAGTTTGAACGAATTACGAATAGAACAATATGTCAGCGCTCAACAACACACCATAAGTTGAAGAATATATCGTGATAGTGCACAGAGACTTTTAAGATTAGTGAATAATTTTGGACATCAAATATCTATGACTATGTCCGTTGAATAGCACATAACATATCATATTAAAAACATATAATATTTGGTTTTTATAATTTTTAACTTAATCACATGCATATACCTATTTTTTATTAATACAAGTTATAATTTGTAATTTGTGTTTTTTTATATTTGATATTAACTGTTTCGAGTTAAGGCTATTTCACAACTTAATTTTTTTCGAGGAACAGATAATCGAGAAATTGCTGTTCGAGAAACTTGCAATTCGAGCAAAGTCACGTTCGAGCAATTGACTTTCGAGCAACTGATTTCGAGCAATTCGTTTTCGAGCAATTACATTCGAGCAATTTACCTAGAACCAAACCCAACGTATATTTGGTAGGAGCAAAGCTTTAGAGAGAGAGAGAAAGAAACAGTATACTATTAACCGAAAAAACTTTCTTTTAGAACTTAGATCTTACAAAAAACAAGTAACTTGTTAACTGAATTTATTAATTAACTGAGCTGTAATATACTAAACGTATTTGTGAGTGATCAGGACACCTATGACAGTACGTGTACATCATGTTTTCTGCCTCTCTAGCAGCCTCATGACCTTTTTTCGTAATTTTGGTATAACAGGTAGTGGATTTTCTTCGTATTCTTTTGTTATTATCATACCATCATAAAATTGAAATTTAAAAAAAAGAACACTTGAATGACGATGCCCCACAAAGAAAAAAATATCAACATTTTCATGGAGGGCCGTGTCATTCATATGAATGACACTATGAAGGTGTTGGAACAAATGAAGGATGATATGTTGAAATCACGTGTTAAGCGCGAAGTAGTATTAAAAGTGGCAACTGACATATTTTGGTAAATCTAGAGAATGAATGCAATCTATTACATATTTCTTACTACTAGCTAACGGTTTAGTGTTATGTAGTTTAGATAGTATACACAGATTTTATATAGAACTCCTAAAGGTATCAAAAAGCCGCTGTTACTCTTAAAATGCGATTAAAGTTATTCTTTTGTTAGTTTTAATTATTATAATAACACCGTCTTTATTTGTATTCAACAAAAAAAAACTAATACCACAACTATGACCAACTGAAGTTGAACTCAAGAAGGATCTGAAACTACTATCGTATTTTCTGAACTTGTTGCTTGATTGCAAAAGAATGGTGCTCTATGTTGATTTCTTGAAAACATGGGCAATTGTGAATCATATAAAAACATGATTGAAATCGTGATGTACATAAAATCGTAATCTTTTTCGCATTATCAAAAAATTTCTATATAGGTAGCAAGAAATAGGAAGCGATCAGTTGGTCCAATTTCTTGTTTAGTATGCGAGTAACTGCAGGTAGATATCAGGAAGTAATCATTCAATTCTTTTTAAATGAACTTCATGGTGATATATATTGTTATGATACATAAAGAGCAGTTTTGGATGAAGATAAATGTAAAAATAGAATTTGGAGGATCAATACAATCAACTTACAAAAGTTCAAACTATGGCTGTTTCAATGAAAGTCACTAAAAGAATTTGAATTTGATGCAAATTAAGATGAAAGGTATAGCACTTGAGTATTCTATAGTGGTTTTGAAAGTGATAAGGTAAATAGATGCTTATATTACAGATGACAAATTTAATTTCTATTAAAATAATGTGATGAAGTAGGTAGAAATCAAATAAGTTTAATTTGTAGATGGTATGAATAATTGTAACATAGGATCTAGGAAAATTTTGTTATGATTATTAGAAAATAACAACTCATAAAATAAAATGTACTTTTGATATGATTTTTCGATTTTAATAAAAACTTTAAAATTTTACACTAATTTTTAATATGTAAGTTATTGAAATACATTTAAACGGGGTTTTAACAAATTTACGAGGTGAAAATAAAATGAAATATTAAGAAAATTATTATAAGAGTTGCTGAAGAGAATTTGGAAGGTTCTATAACTAGATACAAGCAAGCAGAAAAAGCAAAAAGAAAATAAGATTTGGATGGAATTGGTTTATTTTAAATAATACAATTAATAAGAAGTTACCTTGGTTAAAAAGTTGTTAATTGCTGGATAAGTTGGGGATCCGGGCTGTGGATATCAGGAGGAGTACTGTCTTGGAGGTGACATTGAAGCAGGGAGAGTAAGATCAGATCAAGGTGGGTTTTTAGTTTGTCCTATTGAAGCTATAATAAATAAAAGACAATTAAAAAAAGTGTAATAAACTATAATCAAATACTTTGTTATATTCTTTTCGACCTCTTTCGTTTTGCTCAAAATTACGTTTATTTGTCGCCCGAATTCTTACTGATTACGGCCCTGTACTAGTTTCATTTAAATTTAGTCCGGCGGGTATTGAAATGCTTGCGCTTCATATTTGTTTTCTTAAGTAACCAATTCTTTAACGCGGGCGCAAGGCCATAGTAAGATTTCTTTCCTCGAAACTATATTATAAATATTACCGTTTATGTTGCATTTGCCGAATTGGGTCCGTGAATTCATCCTTTAATGCAGGAACCGAACGCCTGCACAAGGCCGACGTGAAGTTTCATTCCTGGAAATTAGATTGTAAAATGATACCTTTTCTTAGCTTCTTGAATTGCGTCCCTCGCTCGCTGAAAGCGCTGATTAGGTTGTCGAAGGTTCTAGAGTTGTTCGTGTTAATTGTTCCTTGTTTCTTTTGCAAGACTGGCAGGTTCTTTGTTCTGAAAGAATGAGATCATTCTGCGCGGGGGTGACCATCGTTTTTACCGCGCGTTTCTGAATGAATTGACATCGAGCTGTGAACCACAACGAACGTGAAAATTTTGTCGCCCCCGGGCCGCGTGCTGCGGTCCGGGGAACTTTCTGTGAACACTGTGTAGTTTAGTGTCCACGTTATGTGAACTTTGTGATCTTCACGTACGCGGGCTAAGGGCGATGTTTCGTTAAGCTGTTTCGAATTATTGGCGAGGCGCCTTCTATCGGCTTTTGCCCTCCAGCCAGGAGTGGAAAAGCAAGTTGCACCCTTTTGCACATTCAACAAAGGTGTCCTCATAAGCCTACAATACTTTTCATATCAGTGGGAAAAGTTTCGGCAAGTTGCGAATTCTGTGAAGCCGTGTTAATTCGAAGTTACCCGTCGCCCGCCGCTGGCTGCCATCCTTCTTCGTGGGGTAAACCGACTCTCTGGCCCTCCGTACCGAATTGGCCCCTGTACAACCCTTTCGTTCCCATTTGGGGAGCCAGCTACACCTCTGCAACGTCACGCCGGCCTTCGCCGAAGTGGAGTTCGTAACTATCGCCAACCCCAAATAACATGCTGACAGCTCTCAGGTAGGATCTGTTTATTGTTTCTACAGCGTAACTGACGTGCCGAGTTGAGTGGCGTCTATAATTTTATTGTGTGTTTTCCGAGTGTTCATAAACATTGCGCCCGTTCACTCAAGCCTATAATTTGATGTATGTGTTATCAATCTGGGGCTTCACCCCGGTTATGTACTTCGTGTTGCCCAGCGTGTAACTATATATTCCTTTTCTTAGACAATAGGGTAATTGTTTTTTTTGGGGGCCCCGATATTTCATGTGAATATTTGTGCCATTTAATTCCTTTCAATAATAAACTTTATTAAAGTTCAACTTATTCTTTTAGTGAATGCTAAACCTTCCTGGTATGGGTCTTCAACCCATTTCGCATGGCAAAGGCCACATATAATTAATTTGTAAAGACGACAGCATGTCCTTGTTGATAAGTGAACCCTAAGAACTGGGGTTAGTGTCAGTCATTGTGTTTTTATGTTAAACTAGGCGGGTGGCCAATCAAGGTAAGTCATTTGCTTCGTGGCCACCTGTGTGTTGAAATCTGAAGACTCGGAGGAAGCCCGGTGGACAGCGCCGAGGTGAATAGCGGCGAACCTGGAGGACTTCTACATAGGCTACGTGTGTGTTCTTGTTTCTAACACGTTTGCCATTCCCTATCTAGAAACAAGTGGCGCTCTAGGCATATATCTTAAGCAATCCATCAGGGTAAGTGCCGCCGGTTTTTCTTTGTACTCTCGAACCACGCCTTCCCGACTGAGCCAAGTGCGAGGAATCGGAGCAACGAAATCTGCTCCAACACATTAAGATCTGTGTTCTTTTCAGTAAAGCCGGCGAACCCTGTAGTTTGTACCAGATTTTTGACGGTGCTCTTGGTCAATGTCGATCTGAGCATTTAATACCGTAACAACTTACAGTATAATATTGAGTCAATAAGAGGTGAATGGAAGTTATATTTGTCATATTTAATTGACAATATTAGTAGAGCACTGTTTGAAGTACAAGGTAACAGTTCACGTCAGTAAACAATATAAAGTCATTATTAGAATAAAATTTCAATTAATAAGCAACTAGATAATCGAACCAACCCTGAAAAGAGTCTGAAGGCACTATCGATTTTAATAAGTAAATTATATTGAAATTCGAACAAATAGTTCAATTTAGAAAAATAGTATAGCAGTCACTACAATATATTTACAACAAACTGATGCTAAAACTCATTCAACGTACGAAACCATTGAGTAGTTACAATACGATTATTGCATAATCAGTTTGAATGTTGAACATACTTTTCCACAACCACTATACGCTCTAACAGCTTTAACATTTTTTGTTGGATCATGTATAAAACTTCAAAGAGTAAGAATGGAGTGTAAAGTACTTAACAATTCATCTAGCATCTTAGGAAATGCCATGTACAGCATCAACAGAAGGGCAAACCTTGCATTCAGGAGTGTTGAACTCTTTAAATATATGTTATTTGTATGTGTAGCCTACGTAAATTAATACTCTCTATGTTTCACTTTGAATTTCGTTAAATACATTTAAACGCGCTTATTTTTTTATTGTTGACTCCGATTATGACGTCATTAATTTAGTATATGTACCAAATAATTACTATTTGTGAGGTCAGCCCTGCATCAGGTTTTTTGTAAAAGGTGTAATCTAGTTACCTGTATGCTGAAAAACAAGTGACAAAGAGACAATTCCATACGAAGTATCATTAATTACATTAATAAATTTGCAGTTAATATTGCAAAAATATAACGCAATGACCTTCAACACATGTGCATTATGTTTACTTTGAACAACCGGGAAAGAATTTCTACGAAAATTGTACGACACTCATTAATGACCAATAGAAAAATTAGTTCACGAGCCATAACCAAGACAACAACAAAATTTTTTGTAGGTAGACTAACCTAACTGTAATTAATAAGTGGAAATTTTTTGACATTCACTATTGTTAATATGTTGGTGACACTGACAAATTCGAGGTTAGTCTATGTCAAACTCGATGTTAGCAGGTTAGGTTTTGCGTCAGTTTTGACACAGACTGACGCAAAATCTAACCTGCTAACCTCAAATTTGACATATACTTGCAGTGTCACCAATATATTAACAACTTACTAGGGATACATTTTTGATATTACTTGATATTTTATTTTCGAGTAAAATTTAAATTTTACTTTTTATGGCTGTGTCGCTACGATTTTCTTGCCGAATCTGCATTCTAGCATTAATTCATGTTCGGTAATTTTCTTACGTTGTTACTGTGCACTCTAAAAAATTACCGGAAAGAATTAATGCTCTTATGAGATTATAACTGATAATTAATTAGAAATTAGTATTTCGTCATGTTTCGCAGCATACAGGAGAACTTGACTGCACCATTTAAAAAAGAAGATGACGCAGTCGCTTAGATTTTTTTTAAATCACAAGAGAAATCAAACACTACAACGACAGAAACAATTATCAATGAATGCCTCTTTCCGGAAAAAATTAAAATCTGTCGGCCTAACTATTAAATAGTTACTGTGAGATTTGTGTCGTGACACTTCTGTTGCACACATTAGGAATACATCGATAATAAAATCCATATCATCTCAAAAGATGACGTACTGGACTTTTCAATTTTTTTTAGTTACAATACACCCCCAAAGGCCACACGTCTAACTATCCCATGTTAAATAAAAGTTATTAAAAATTATTCAAAAGCCAAGCCAATAACAGTACGGTAAAATATAAAAGATTGTCTGAAGGGTTTGGAAAATATGGAATAAAGAGTTAGAGCCCATGAATGATGACATTAATTAATTTATATATACATGTATCAGGTGCTGGCTTTCAAACCTGAATATACAGAATTTGCATTGAGTATGAGTAACGCTTATTGCCATTCACCTATATAAAAATCTGTAAAGGGCTTTACTGAGGACTTCCCTCGCCAGTGGAAGCTGTGAGACTAAACAATTTTAAAAATTAAAGGAACATGGTGTAAAAATATCTTCACGATTCTAATACTACTGAAACAATAAAAGGACACTTGGTAATGCGAATTAAATCACTTTTAAATTTAAAACATAGCAGCGATGGGATTTGAACTACAGTACCTGCAAACGCGAATTTAAATCTGGCATTTTGATCCAAGGGCTCATCGAGGACATCTCTTTGCGATGCGCGACTGTATTTAACAGAAAGGACCTATGATTGAAACTTTTTTACTCGTCTATGACATTACCATGTGTTTATTGGGTGCTGTTTTCGTCAAGTGTATACTCTGACCTGTGTGCAGATTATTACTGTTATGTATTTCTCCGTTAACGCAAACATAAACAAAGTTATATTTCTTCCTGTATATATTTCTTCAAAATTTTCTCGATTTGATGCCAGGTATACATTTAATCTACATGTAAAATATCTTCTGTCTCCAACAAGTAGTTTTTGAGTTATACCGCCAACAAACAGGCAGACGGAATTGAGAAAAACTGTTTTTCGTCATCTTCCCTAGATGACTGTTATGAAGATCTGAATACATATCGTAAGGTTATTTTTTCGATATTTCAATACTTTCATCTTTTAAATCAGGAAAGTTAAAATTGTAATGAATAATTATATTAACCCAAAAGAAAAAAGGTTGTGTGCACCCTTTCCGTATGATTAACTGGCCAGCAGCGATACGTATTAACGTAGTTCCAATACAAATTCCTTATATACCATTTTGAAAGCTTCCACTCGGTTTACTTTCTATTTTTAAATAGTAAATGTCACTCACCTAGCACTGCAAATCTCCACAAAATATAAAATTAAAATAATTTAAGGGTATACCCCTACCACATACTACCACGACGAAGAACTAGAAAACTTTTATGAAGATCACTATATTACGAAAAAAAAACATGAAGACTCAATATGAAAATTTAGAATAAGTATTAGATACAAGAGAGGATAAACACTAGTACATTACACGGAAAGTAAAACGTCCAGTCAAATGGTAGAAAATAGTGTAAAGTTTTGGTGGGGTCTTGATATTTGGTTCCTATACGTTTTTTGGGTCGCTTTAAACGAATATTAGGTTTACTAACAAGAATTTTGGCCGGACACATGTTTTTTAAGCAAAAATGGTGTAAAAACCGATTTTTTATAGTTTTTTAAAATTGCCCGAAAGCTATGCATTTTCGTATTTGTTGAACCTATATAAAATGAAATAAAATACAATTTCCTACATTTTATGTACTAGAGGTTTGTTTCTCCCACCAATCGTTCACAAGCGATAGCGCCGCGAAGTTACAGACCAGTCAAATGGTAGAAAATAGAGGAAAGTTCTGGTGGCGTTTGATATTTGGTTTCTATATGTTTTTTAGGTCTCTGTACATGAATATTAGGTTTGCCAACAAGAATTTTGACCGGAAACACGTTTTATTTATGTAGGTATAATATTTACGAAAAATGGATAGCTTTCGGGTACTTTTAGAAAAACTAAAGAAAAACGGTTATTTACACCACTTTTTTGTTTACAAAAAACGTGTTTCCGGTCAAAATTGTTGTTGACAAACCTGATATTTGTGTACAGCTACCCAAAAAACATATAGGAACCAAATATCAAAGCTCCACCAAAATTTTCCCCTATTCGCCCTTTTGAACACCATTTGACTGGACTAATATAATAAACACATTCTTTAAAAAAAAGAAGAATTGGAAGTATACATTAGTAAATGAAATAGAATACGTCATATCATTATATCGGCATATAATCAACGATGTATCGGTAATAAATCGATTTTCTTCATGGAGCGACCACCAGACTGCTAAGGGCAAAACATATTCTACAGCAACATAGACGATCAAGATTCATTAAATAACTTAAATAGAAAAATGGCCAAGGCAAGTTTACAATAGGAAACAAAGACCACAAAGCCTGATAAAAAGAAAAAGAAAAAAATTACTGACGATAATCAAAGATCCGATACAAATAAGCAGTGATTTAGTAAGCAGCGAAAAAGAAAATATCACAGCATATGTGGAAACGAACTAATTAGTACAAAAACAGTATTACACAACTAGGCTTTTCACACGTGTTGTACACTATACTTTTTCTACGACTGCAACCCGCCACCTAGATTTCAAATATACGCCTGAATTTTTAAGCGTCCGACAATGTTGTCCCAGCTGTATTAAATGTAGATGCAGATGTTTCTGATTTCTTAAACCATCTAAGAAATCAGATGGCACGACTTCGATCAGTCCCTGCATCTCACCATGTAGGGGGGTGATGTGGCGATCAAGACAGCAGGCGTAAAAAAGCGGCTTAGAAAAACAATTTTAATTAATATTGTCTTGTCAATTACAACATGTATTTTTAATGAATAATATTTTATTTAATGTGAGAAACGTGATTATTAATAGAATAAGCGTGTCTTCTCGATATCGATATAACTTAAAAACTGTTGGAGGAAGACAATATTTTCAATGCAGATTATATATCTGCCTGGCATGAAACCGAGAAAATTTTGGACAAATATATACAGAGGAAGCACCTTAAAAAATAAAATTTTATTTATTTTGCTTTCACTAAGAAATAGATAAAAGTAGCAATTTGCACATACCTAAGACAAAAATGGAAACCAACACATACACAATAAATGTCCTAAAAAATAAAACACGCATCAACAATAAATGCGTTCTATTTAAGACCGCCGCATCTTACCGATCAAATGCATCCTTGGTGGGTGAGGCAGCAAACGAATGCTTTACTTCGGGCTACGTGCAGTTTATTGAAATTGCTGGCTCATTCGCAGTCGCTGAATTTCGAATCCCATCACCGGTAATGTTTCTTTTATTTGAAAATTTAGATAATTTACATTACCAAGTGCTTTTTTTATTGTTTCATTATGATTACGAACGTGAAGATCGTATCACACCAATTTTTCTATTATTTTTAAAATTGTTTAGTGCTACAACGTCCACTTACGAGAGAAGGTCTAGATAAAACAATTTACAGTTTTTTAATAAATTTTGTTACAATGTCAATCTGTATTTTCTCTAGTATAGTACAATCAAAAATTATTTTCATCTAGAATGGCTATGGAATAGTTCCTATTTTATGAACGCAACTACAAGTAATTTAAAAATCAAATTTAGGTATAAAGATAGTTGCATTTTATAAATTGGGAACTACACACATCACAAAAGTCTAGGGATATTTTTTTATACAAAACTGTAAAGTAAATTGGTTTTTTGAGGTGGTCTGCTAATAATAAATTAACACAGCGCTTTTACAACATTCGAAATTAAAAATTTCATTTACAACAAAAGAAAACAATCTGAAATTTTTTTAATGAAACTTATTAACAAAACGTTGATTTTAATCACAAGAAATTGAAGTACCAGCTCTTAATGTATTCATTAATTAAATTTAGTAGTGAGTATTGCCTCCTCTTTGGTTTAAAACGGCTCAGCATCTTCTAGGCATTGATAAAATTAAATTATCTATTGCATCTTGTGGTAATTGTTGCCAGTATCTTCCAAGGGTATCACGAAGTTGAAACCGAGTATGAATTACACCCAATTCACTTTCAACGCTTCTTCCCAACATGTCCCACACATGCTCAATAAGGTTTAAGTCTGGGGACTGCGCAGGCCATGATAAAACAGAAATGTTTTCGTCTTCAAGCCACTCGGTAACCGCACCTGCAACATGCGGGGTGGCATTATCATGCATCAGTGTGAACTCAGGTCCAACAGAACCTGCGAATGGAAGCACTATAGGCCGCAGTACCCTATTTAAGTACTCTTCAGCATTCATAAACCCCTCAACAAAAACGAGATCTGTTTTTCCGCCAATGCAGATACCACCCCACATCATTACGGTATCTCCTTTGTAAGAATGGACCTCCTGAACACAGCTGAGCCTTTCCAAGTTACCAGATCGGGTCCACACTCTAACTCTTCGACTGTCAGGGCGTATTCTAAAACAAGATTCATCTGTGAACAAAACTCTAGACCACTGCTCTTCTGTCCACAGAATATGCTCTTCAGCCCATTCTACTCTGTGTGCTCGATTACCATACCGAATTGACGGGGCTCTTATTGGACGTCGGGTGTGCAGATCAGCATCGTGCAATCGATTTCTAATTGTTTGAGAGCATACAGTTACATTATGAGTAGTCCGAAGCTGTGAAACCAATTGTTTAGCCGTAATTGTTGGTCGACGTCTACCTTCCAAAGTTAAGTAGCGATCTTGAACTGCCGTGGTAATGCGTCCACGACCTGGATGTTGTTCGCTAGGATCTCCGGAAGTCCTATATCTACGCCACAATCTGCTAATAACACTTTGAGAGGTGTTTAAAGCTGCTGCGACATCAATTTGTGTTCGGCCAGCTTCTAGCGTACCTACAGCTCTATTCATTTCAGCTAAACTTAAATGTTGACGTTGTTGATTATCTTCCATAATAACAGCAACAGTAAAACTTAAAACACCCCAAAATAAACTTAAACCAACTGTAAATTATGATTAAATCATTCCCCAACAACACTGGAATTGCTTTATTTTCAGTTGAATTGACAATTAAGCATTTGCATTTGTTTATTTAGTATTGAAACAATTGCTATCGCTAGCCCAAAGACTAGCACTAACATACTTGGTGAATGGCAGAAATATTTGATAACAAAATTTATTTATATCGATAAAAAATGTTATATCCCTAGACTTTTGTGATATGTGTATATCATAGCCATACACTAGATTAAATTAATACTTGATCATACTTTATTTTTACTTCGTTCGTCTAAAAAACATAGAAAGTATTGTAATCGCGAAGAAATTGCCTTCCGAGAATTCTTCAGTTCTTCACGTTTCAGGGTCCCTAGATGTCGAAAAAGAGGTTTTCTCAATTCTACCTGCTTGTTGCCGGTATAACTCAAAAACTATTTGTTGGAAGAAAACGATATTTTGCATGCTGGTTATATGGCTTCCTGGCATTTCCCAATTTTTACTTTAACTCAATAAGTACTCGTATTACTTAAATTTAAGTAATATTTTGCACATAGCTTACTCTTGCCGTAAAGGGCATACCAACATATGCAGGGTGAGCACGTTATTTTTTTTTAATTTCTGCCTTAACTGAGGAATAAATAAAAGTAATAATTTGCACATAGCTCAAACTTTACCTTTGACAAAAATGGTCCCCAACAGATACAAGATAAACGTAAAAAAATAATAGCTGACAACGAATAGGAGCCCCGAATCGTAAATATTTGAACGGTACCGTGTGGCGACGTGGATCGAATGTCTAGTTCGCAGTCGCAAGGTGTTAAGTTTTAATCCTATCGCCGGTTTTTTATGTGAAAATTGATGTAATTCGCATTGCGAGGAGTTTTCTTTCATTGTTTCAGTATGACAATATGTTTGCACCTAGTTCCTTTGATTTTTAAAATTTTTTAGTGTCACAACGTCCACCTGCAAGAGAAGTTCTGAGTAAAGCCAATTACATATTTTTTTAATCGTCCACAAATGGTGCAATACATAACCTGTTTCACATCAAGTCATAACTATGTCAAAACTAACACAATAAGCCTTTTACTTTATTATTTCCATATTCTTTTAATATTTTAAAATTGCTGTAATGTACTAAGCAGTCGAAAAAAGTATAAGCAAACTTTGTGAAAAACGTTAGGACACCTCTTTATTAACATCGAGTCAAAGCTTCAACATTTATCTAATAAATTAAACATCGCCAAAACTATAGGTGGTTCTTTGAAAGGGTTTTGTTACGCTTAAGTAACGTAAAAATTCAAAAGTATTCGTTAGTTGAAAGCAAAGCATGTTGCTTATTTCACAGACATGTGACAAAATAGGCTTCTGTACGTATCTCACATTTAGACGCTATTTAGTATTGACAAGCATTAACTTTCATTATACCTACATTTAGTAAACTGAATATAATTAAGCTGCTAAATTAACGCTCCAAAATCATGCAGATGCCAAATCCAACGTTTTGATCTACTAGCTATTGATCAACAATTCCATCCACTCACCGTTACCATCCCTACCCTTATACATAACCTTTTGAATACATTGGTTGTATTATGCAATATTAAAAAGAACTGGATGTAGCCCACAAGTTAATATAGACATTAATTGCGCGGTAATGTAGTCTTTAGGGTATCCTCAATAATTTTACACTTTTACCTGTCCTAATAAATTTCTAGCATTATTAAATTTTAATCCCTAATCAGTTTAACACACACGCACTTACATTCGCTACGAATTTCCCTCCGAAACGTTGCTTTTAAAATGAACTTTAGCGAATTTGCATTTCAGCTTATTTTTGGCTTATACCAGCCTATTATAAAGACATTAATATGTAAATGGATATAAAGTTTGTATCAGAACATGCACTTTCAATATTTAATGAATTTAGGATTACAGTCTGTCTGGTACACGCTGAAGACAGACTATCATAGAGTTATAATTGAAAACACAGTTTGAGTAACTGGCGTTTCAGTAATTACTTTTAAACTAGCTAAATCTGACAACTCTTTGTAGAATATTTAATATTGGTAACATTTTGTATTCCTAACGTGGTATAATTTGAGTACCTTGTACTTTTTTAACGAAAACTGCTTTTGAAGGAACATTATAATAACGTTTAGCCAAATATAAATGTTACGTCACAATTACGCATATTAATTGTTATTTTTCACGGGGTTTAAATAAAAACTATATAAAGGTAGAAAAAGGTGACAAAATATTTGGGTTTCTCTGTATGATTTACGGTTGATTAGATTGTATCATTCTCCTACTGATTACTTTAAAATTGCATCACACGTTTTATATTTATAGAAAATTTGTATTATGCCATTATGGTTAACCAACTCTTATGTGTTATGCAGTTCACGTCTCAATTACAAAGTGAAAGGCGTATACAAATTATTTAAAATATTCTTGATTGAATAATAAATTGAACTGTGTCAGGATTACAGACATAATTGAAATCAAGTACCTAGTCTAAAAAATTTCACCATAATTTTCTGAGTAATGTTAGTCCCACTAATAGTAGCCTCTAATCGGTCAAAAGCAACATTTGATAATCCATTTATTTTAAATCGATCGAATGAGCACGCTGTAGCGACTAAGTATGACATATACATAGTTGGTAAATTTACAATCGCTTCTCTTCAAAAAACTATATTGTTCTTTTACCCAACAGAAAAGTAAATGGATCTACTTACCACCTATAATGACTATTTTTATCTGTCACTGTAGTTGTCAGCCCATTGTCGGCTTTACTAGTGGTTTTGTTTGTATATTGTTTATGTTAAATATTGTTTATTGTTTATTTATTTATTTATACTTGTAGTTTATAGCATTTCTATTAATAATACTCCCGATGTACTCATACGAAATATAAATATATATATTATTAAAAATGGCACAAATATAAGCACATTTCATTTTTTCCGCATTTATAGTTATCTGCTGTTCATTTTTAATATTAACTCTATTTACCACTCCTTAGGCCAATGCATTTTTAATTCTAAAATTTTATCTATAAAAAATTACGGCAATTTCGAGCCAAGAGCAGTTTAGAATTTTTCATAATTCATTAATCTTTAAATATAGTATTTGTCTTTGATAGTCTACTTGTAACATTCGACGTAAGAGAATGTAATTGAATTCACTTTAAGACTTTAATTTCGCATATAAGTGCATTTGGAGTAGCTACAGGCCAAAGATTGTTCATCACTTCGACTGATTAGATTCAGAACACATTGGATACATTATGTGAATTGTTTCTGGTAGTACATCTCATTTGTGCAAATAAACTTAATGCTAAAACTTATCTACATTAACTATAGTTAAATAAAACAGATTCAAACCAATAGACGCCGACTGATCGCTAAACGCCTGTGCAGGTTGGGGAGCCGTCACTTAAGTCAGCGAAGGGGCTGCAGGTGCCGATAGGTTGTTGCGTAGATGCTTCGCGATATGGCGCTGCCGGGGGGCCGAACCTAGAACTTATAATATTAAATGGCATCGTTTGTTGACACACGGAATTTGGTCCCTGCGTAGTCGTTTTAATGGTAGTGAACTCCTAAGTGTCTTTAATCGGTTGTGGAGGTACAGTGCAGACACCCCAGAGCGATTTATGCCAATTTGGGCTGACCGGTGACACAAAATTTGACCTATGAAATGGTTCGGGAAGGCTCGAGGTTTTTCCTGGAAACCGGGGCCTGATTTTGGTCTCACCCTTTGAGTCGTTATTTGAGCTGTTATTTCTACAAGATGCGTCATAGAAACTGCGCAATGGCCAGGAGGAGATCTCTATCCACGTAAAGTATACGTTTAATTGACCACGGTAGCGGTCATGTTTGGAACGGCCTTGTCATGCCACGATCAGGTAAGAATCTTTACTACCTAGAATCGACGAGGCGAAAGGTGAATTGAGGAACGCATTTTTAGGGAAAATTTTCTTTGCTACCGATAATCCGCGAGTTATAGGGAAAGTTCAGGATCTGATTTCAGAGGTATTCTCTGGTACCGATATCGGCGAGCCAGAGGATAGTCTAGGAGCAAGCTCTGGGGGGGGGGGTCAGATCATGTCGGCCAACGATCATATCGGCCAACGATCATATATCGGCCAATACCAGATTTTGTTCATATCGGCCAACGCGATTATCGGCCAACGCTGGCGGAATATCTAAGAAGGAGGAAAAATCTATCTGCCAACGTTTATATCGGCCAACGACCACATCGCCCAATTAGAGGCGTTCACATCGGCCAACTTGTTCATATTGACCATTTTTATTTTTGTTCATATCGGCCAACTTGATCATATCGGCCAATACCGATACTAGCCGAAGAGCGGACGCGCAATGTCTTTTTTCTTATTATGCCTGTTCAGAACGCCCATCTATTCGATCGGGTGGCGGAATAAAAAGCCGTGGAAAAAAACCTGGGTATAGAAATCCGAAAAAAAATCCGAGGAAAAAAAAGCCAGCGAATAAGAAGCCGGCGAAAAAAAACCGATGGTATACATATTTAAATACGTAAATACTTCAAGCAATTGAATTCCTTGTTTGTGTGTGTTTTATTTGAGGAATTTACAAAATATAAATGACGGAGATAAGTACAGAAAACGCGACCAGATTGACGTAGCCATTTCCTTTGGCATGCTTTCAAGATCGATCAATTCTGGATAGACTTCCCAAAGATTTACTTTCTCTTGCCAGAATGTCGAGATCGATAAGCTCTGGATGGACTTTCGAAGGATTTTTATTTTCCTCTTCGCTTGATTTCACGATCGAAAGCTGTGGATGGACTTCCAAAGGATTTTTCCTTTCCCATGGCATGATTTCAAGATCTATAGCTTTTGAAGAGTTTATTTTCACAAATGTAATAAAATTTAATAAAAGAAATAATTTGGAGTGCTAAATTTTACAAAAATAACTGCACTTTTGTTAAATAAATACTGCTGAAGTAAATTACTTACCATTCCCACTTAAAGCTAATAACCGCCTTGTTGGTATCTTATATGCATAATACCTTTCCCTCCTATAAAAATAATATTTTTTAACTCGTCAAAAAGATTTCTTTGGGAGTCTGATCGTACTTACAGTATTTATAACAGTCGCGTTTCACCTCTGACGTGGTTAACACGTTGAGTTACCGTGCTCTTTTGCTTTTTCCTCCTGATGAAACCCCTTACGAAAGTGGGCGACACGTTGAGTTCTTCGATCTCAATCATGACACGGTCCAATCCCGGAAGTCGTTTGTTACTTAATGACAATGGCCGTGAAAGCCTCAGAAATCAGCATAAATGCTATTCTTACTGTTAGTGTCTTATGCAACAACTCGCAGCAAATGTTTATGCGAAGAGGATGAGTTTAATCGAATTGTTAACAGAGGTAACTGAAATGTACTTTTAGAAAATTGACAAACCCAAATCCAACTATATTGCGTTGCCGTAATCTACATTATTATGCAACAGAAACCGCTATCATACTGAAAAATGCAAATCGAGAGCAAGTTTTGGTCATTTCTCCTAGAATAATAACAGATAAAGATCTGTAAAAGGCTTTACCCAGAACTTCCCTCGTCGAAATTGTGATACTAAATAATTTTAAAATGAAATTAAGTTAGAAGAAAAAATATCTTCACGTTTCTAATAAATTAAATAATTTTCAAAAAAAAAATCCGTTACCTGAGGGATTTGAACCGCGGCGCTTGCGACTGGGAACAAATTCACCAACCAATTTATTGCTACTCTATGGAGTCTTGTTTGTATCGTTGGGTTTCATCTGGCTTAACATTCACGCCAGGAATGTCTTAAGAAAATTAATTATATTTTTTACATCAATAAACCAATGCAGCTAATTATTTCACTAAAAATTTCTTTATTCACTTTTAAACATATCATACGCAGGATGTATATATTTATGTGCAATATTTTTTACGATATACGTCGATGCCTCGCCCAAATATACGTTTTCCTTCTATTTCAAGGTTTGGGATTTACGAATTTATGCGGCTCGCGGCCTAAAAATTAAAGGAAAATAGAGCTAATAATATATTAACACTTGCTTATGCAAATTAAATCAATTATCAAATTTTAAAAATACCGGAGAGGGATTCGATCTACATCATCTGCGGATACAATCGTCGGTAGCCAGATAGATTTAACAGCGCCATGCAGGATCGCTGATATGTCTGCGACGCGCGGCTTTATTTAAGCGAACGGTGTTATTTTTGAAACTTTTTTGCGACCTTATCTTGTATTTTATGGGTTCTATTTTCGTCAAGTGTAAGGCCTGCTCTATGAGCAAATTACTAATTTAATCTATTTCGCACTTAACGCAAATATAAACAAAATTTTATTTTTTTAAGGTGCTCACCCTGTATATATTTGTATGAAATTGTACCAGTTTTATGCGAGGTAGACATATAATATCTATGCAAAATATGGTATTCCTCCGACAAATACTTGTTGAGCTATACTGCCAACAGACAGACAGACAGACAGACGGAATTGGCAAAACCTGTTTTTCGTCATCTAAGCACTCTGAAACGTGAAGATCTGAAGAAATCTCGGAAGGTGATTATTTCGCGTCTTTTAGACGAGGGAAGTAAAAAGTAATAGGATCTCGCTTTTTGAACCTTCTCTAGCAGCCCCAAGAAAGGTATTTCTTGCTAGGATTATGGTGTTCTACCCCATTTTGAGCAACATCATTCTTCATTGCTGTATGCTGAGTATGGTGTAGTTTGGGCTTCAAGGCTTATCCTTTTCTTCTTGTAAAGATATACAAAAGTACTGTTGGCATTTCTCGACTCGAAAACATGGTAAAGAAATTAACAGCTCATTTACCACCTTTGCTACTAAATTGCTAAACAATATAATTGTATTATGTTAAGCTTGTTTAAATTTTCTTTAAAGATTTAGTTACTATTCTTATTACTTCATTGAATATTTTGATAATTATTGTTTTATCTTCTTGAAATAAAGTAATATCATTGCACTCAATGTGTGGAAATAACAGGCTCTCAGCCTATATATTAAGAGGAGGAAGAAGAAGAAGTAAATAGTACAAGTACAGAGTGTCATTTTCGTTATTACAATTAGAAGAAAATTGTAGGCATAATAGCAAATACTAAAAGCTAAGAAAACGTAATAGTTGCCGTCTAATAAGTTTTCAAAACTGGAAAGATGTACCAGTCCGTTTAGTATGATGTGGGGGACAATTTATAAGTTGTATTTCAAGGGCTCAAATCTATACAGATTTTAAATGCTAGGAATTTCATGTAAAATAAAGTATTCCAGTGGTTTACAGCAAATAATGGAAGAAACTCAGCAATATTTATATATAGCTATTGTATGTCAGGCTCGATTCCTTGGAGTACTTTTTATTTAATAATTACAACTTTGCTGTATATAGGCTTTTCAGTCATATTTCTACATGTGCTAGTTCATCAAATGGTGTTCAGACAGTTGGTGGTTCAAAATTTCAAGCAACTGTAACGGCCGTTTTAATCTTTTCGTTCATAATTATTTGCTTTGGTTTATTTAGAATTTTAAAGATTTCCAACACAGCTTTGTTCTAGAAAGTTTGTCGAGCGGTTGTTTCTTGCCCCGTAGTTGGTCACAGCTGCACAGATCATGCTACTAACCGGTTCCCCTCCACGTTGCAAGCGAGTGCGGCTGTCTGGGACCGCGTGGCTTTTGTTTGGAGTTAGTTAGTCACCAGCCGCCACTGCGGACAGTTGATAACGTAATTTTTGTCGCCCCCTGCGCTTCGCGCGCGCGGTGGCGGCCGGTGTTTACGTGCTGTTACAGCAAGATTTGGCTTTGTGTTTTGTTGTTGTTGGAGTTCATGAGGGGCCAACTTAGAGTGAAGTAGTGTCTGTTGGGGGTGTTTGTTTTTGTGCGTGTCCACGTGTTGAATTTGATGACCTTCCGTTCTGCAATTTTTCGACGGCCTGGTGGACCATTTTTCTCCGCTACATTGGAGGATCCATTTCTACAGAACGGACAACTGTACTGGTCTCGACAGTTTTCGAATATTTATTCCGCAATGGATTTCGCACAAGCCCTGCTTTAAGCCCCGACACGTCTGCTTCTACTGCAAGCGCTGCGACGACAATTGACGCAATTAGGCAAAGCTAACGAAACACGGTAGAGTGCGCTATTTTTAATTAATCATTTATGGTACACAATTTTATAAATATTTGTTCATATTATAAGCTAGCGCTCGCGCCATTCTCAAATTAATCATTTATGGTACACAATTTTATAAATATATGTTCATATTATAAGCCAGCCGACGGCTCCGGCTAGTGTTAATTAACCGTTCACGTTACTTTTGCCGCAAGATTTTAGCATTAAGGCGACCTCCCAGCTGGGCGTTTAAATTATAGCGCGTTTACTGTGCGTTGCTTTATGATTTTCCTACGAGTGTGTACATGCTTATTTTTCAGGTTATATTATTTACAGTGTAAAGATTTATGTACGGCAAAGCCTGAGAACAGTTGATAAACGTTGCAGGTAAGTCGCTTGCGCTCGTCGCCGCCGTGTTGAAAGTCATAAAGTTGTGCACATATATTCTACCCCGTTTGGCTTTCGAGGTTCGGTTAAGCGTGGGTTTCAAGTCTGAATCTCGTGGCGCCTATTTATTTTGCAACACCTTCTACATACCGTCACGCTTTCCTTGTCGTGTACCGGTTCTAAGACCACGACCATCTCCCTGAGCGTATCAAGCCGTGGCCTTTAGCCTGTTTTGTGAGATTTCCAGGATAAGTGATGACAGTTCACTTGTTGAAGCAGGTGGCACTCCTGTTACGCTCATTTTGACATTTTCCTATTTATTGATTGAAATAAATTAGTCAGATTTGGTTATTTGCTTTATTTTCCTAAAAATACAATACTTCACTTTGGATAGGCAACTTTGTTAACATCTACCTTTAATTTCAAACTTAATGCTACACTGCTGTTATCAGTTCAGAGCTCTCTGCATTCTTTAGTTTTTACGTTGGCCAACTTTCCAATTTTTGGGAACTTTGATAAGCTGAATTGGGCTGGTTTTGAGCATTTTTCGGCCATTTCCTGGCAAGTCTTGCATTGTGAGAGTTGGAATTGCTTCCTATGGGGGCTGGTCTCGCGGCTTTTGGAAGCCATCTTCATAGTTGGAAGGATTTGGAGACTTCTTAACCCCTGCTGGAATGTTCCGGAGATTGGTATTGGTGTCTCCGGCATTCGTTTCGTCACGGACGGATTTCTTGGGACGTTCCTTCTTCACACGCCCGACAACGAGTTGGCTGCGCAACATCTTAAGGTTCGTACATGTTGTTTGCCGGCGCTTCCCTCTTTTGAACGCCGTAATCTATTTGGAAATTTTGTATTTTTAGCCATTAAAAATATGGATTAAAGATATGGATTAAAAATATGGATTAAAAACATCTGGGATCGAATTAAGTTTATGGATCGTATTTGCCATTGAGTTTTGGATCCACCCAGGAAAATGTTTGTAATATGGATTTGGTTCGCTTACTTTATTTGGTGTTTTGTGTAATGGGTACTGGCATCGTCTATTCGCCACCCTCTCTGCGACGCTCGCATTGCTGTCGGAAGTCGGCTCCTTGGCGCACCAGATGCTTCCGAATTTGCTGTTGATTTGCGCTCGACCCTGGAAAACAGCATGCGTGATTCGTATGTGACTTATACTAAGGTGTGTATATCTGAATTAGCGTATTAACTGCTCTGCTAATTATAGACATTTCGTATAGCATGCATATTGTAGGATTATTTGTGTAAATTTGTATTTGAGAAATGTCCGTCGAATTGAAATTTATGGTGTATATTGCATGTGGGATTATTTTATTGATTCGTATTGCACTTCGTTTAATTTTAGAGTAGACTATGTTCATGGTAGCTGCATTAGCCATGCTCGTGATATTAGATCGTAGATATTTTTGTGTTATCGAATGGCTTGCTACATTTAGGTTTGCTTACCGTCAGTTAGTAGTAATTTGTGTTGAAAGCCGTTTTGCTCTGGGCCCTGTATCGTAACAAAACATTCAGTTATGCCGTTGTACTATTTCGGGATAGATTAGCTTACCTAGAACACAGATTAATTGTATTTTTATGCAACTTCGGTCACTGCTTTTCACTAGCTTCTTTGCAGAGGTTAATCTGTCAAATGTCATTATTAGGGGGTTGGTCGTATCTAAAGAACCGCTCACGGTATCCTTATGCTCAATATTTAGGATTTTCGCAATTTGATTATTGGCGATCTGTAAGTTTAGCTTTTGTGAGGAGCATAATTCAAATCATTGCTTTGTTTAATCATATAATAACTTGATGCGTTTAAAACAGAAACCGCCACGCCTGTATGATCATACAATCCGTAACAGCGGGCTTCGAGCCTTTGAAATTTTGTCGTTACATTAAAATTATAAGCTAACATTCGGGGTATTAGTTAGCCTTTCGCTTGCATAGCTTTAGCTTCGTCACACCCTGCCTCACAGGATGCGGACGAATTATTGTGCTGGTGCTGCTACTTTGGTTAGCAACTCGTTTGAATATTTACGATAGTTTACAGCTGAAGTTTATCGTTTAGTCCTCGACTAACATATATATCTCTATGCTTTTATGAAATGTATTGATGCAGTACCTTGTCGATTTTTAACGTGTTTATTGTTGATGTATTGGTTTGTATATTGTTATTTGTTTATTGCTGCGTTTTCGATTTGTTCGTATATTATTTGATGATTTGCCTGTTTGTGTTTGATTTTGTATGTGACGCACTATAGTACCAAGTTGAATAAAGCTGTGATATTTTCATTGGTGGTTGATTTGATTATCTTTCTTTGTTCTGCTGGAAATTGTCCTTACCTTGTGTACGGTCCGGCACAAGGATTAGATCTGAGTCGAGGAACTGGCGCCCTCTCCTATTTTTTTTTAATTATTCTCTTTCAGCATAGTTGGAACCCCGACCCTCGCGACTAGTTAGCCCACTAGGCCGATAGTTACCAGCCGGCAAAATATCAAATACAACTTTCGCCAAAAGGTAAGGCCGACCGTCTATCTTCCCTTACACTCCCCCACCCTAGAGTGTCTTTAGAATCATTTGATACCGTAACATGTAGCTTACCTGAAATGCAACCATAACAGTGCAGCCTTGAAACAAACAATATCAAATCACCAACGCAAAAGTGTCAAAAAGGAATTTTATTGTTATATACCTTTGATGTGCATCGTTCGTTAGCATGTCTATATTGCTCATATATTGTCATAGTGGCAGCACATCAAATCAATGGTGAATGTCGAAGAACTTTTAAAAATGATTGATTCTGATCCAACTACAAGTACAAGGAAAACTGGATTCGTCGAGGGCAAATGTGCATTGAAATGCAGGGTCAGCATTTTGAACATCTAATGTGACTGCTTTTGTTACGGGGAATATTGTTTGTAGCTTATTTAATAATAAAATTGTAATTTATAAAATAACGTTATCTTTATTTGAAAAGGTATCTTATTTATATTGTGTGTTTTCTGTATAATTTAAAATTAAACTACCTTAACAGCAAATTATCAGATACTGTAAGAAATATGTTTCTACGAAAACGCAATGATACTCTTTCTAATGTTTCTTCATTAAAAGCAGCGGTATTCAATACGTGGGCATTAATTTACAAGAAGTGTAAACTGTTGTTTTATTATGTTATTGGGTTTTGGTCAAGTTTATTAAGAAAATAACTTTATTCTGGTTCCCTCTATCTTCCCTTTCAGTCTCCTCAGTACGTTATGAACACCATGTATATATTTCTTTAGTACACTGAATAATACTTCTACAGATAAGAGATAAACTACAAATTGATTTTGATACTTATGAAATTACTAAGGTATCGACTACACTACCCCAATTCTAGGAAATTATCAGCGGCGCGCCTTCTTGATCACTTAAACAAAGAAGTTGTTATTTTCGTTACCTTGCTAAAATGTATCTTTTTAGGACAATCGAAATGAAATGAGTATAATATTTCACCATGCAGTCAGCAACCTTAAAGGCTTTCAATTTGGTCTAAATGCCAACCTCAATCGATAAGAAGAAATCAACCGGTATGAATGATACAAAATTATTCGACTGAATAAGCAGGACGTGATGAGAATTTAATTACAGGCCATAGCTGTATTGGGTAAAATATATTAATTTAAAGCCTACCAAAATTTCTGGATTTCAAGTATTAGTATGAACTGAAGGCAATCACACATACCATTTAGAAAGTTTTTGAATTTAGTAGTTCAGTTTGAAATTTCATAACAACCATACCTTTTATTCTATTACTGCCCATTTAAAACAAAACTTTATCGTTACAAGCCCAGCGATTTCAGGAAACAGTGCATGGCTGAAAGTTCCTCTAAGTTTCACATTTCCTGTTCATGTAGCCGTTCATAGAATGCAATACAACTCCAATCAGTCGGCGCGTAATCCGATCAGGAAGTTTAACAGAAGTTCTGTGTGCCTATTATTCTCACATTATCTTAATTCACAATGGCAGCGCTCATCCTACTCGTCGTAGTTTTTATGACGTATTTTGAATCATCAGAATTTTTATGAGCCACACATTGTAGAAGCTTCCACAGCCAAGAGCATAATAAAATAGCAACATAAAGTAAGAAAATATATTGAAAGCTGCCTTGAGATATTAAATCACTTTGTTTCAACTTCCTGAATTAAAAAAACTATTCTGTAAAAGACATTCAATAACTACATAAAAATGGTTTCTCAAAAAAGCAAATGTAGCAGGGATTTATTCTTTTTTGTTAACAAGGTCTCGAGTCCTAAACTATCGATGCTTCCGCAAATAAACGTAGCAATCGTCGTAGTTATGGCCTTCATCTCCTTTACTAGCTGGATCTAAAATGTTGAAAAAATTTGTTTGAATATATAATTTATCGGTGGTGTTTAAACTTATGTTTCGCTGTAACGCAATTGTAATTTCTTTCTTTGGTTGCAATTTTGAAAATATATAGATCTGGGTAAAGTGAAAGAGAGTAAAACGCAACGGTTTCCGTGACAATTATTATTATTATTAATATTATCGTATGGATGCAGCATATTGTTCTGGTATTGGTACAAGGGTTTAAAAATCAGATTAATAATATTAAAAGAATACAGTATTAAAAATTACAAAGATGAATTTAGATGTGAAATGAAAATAGAAGTTAATAACAAATACTTTTTCGAAATATACTATTTAACATAGTAGGTATTAGACATATAATAAAGCTTCAATAGTGTGTTAAACTGTAAAAAATAAGCTAGATCGCTAAGGAGATAGTTTATTGATGAGAATAAAAATATTAATAACGAAAATGATGTAATACAATTTGTAGCGTTTGAAATTAAGAAATAAACCCCTTTATAAAAGAGTTTTAAAATATATTTTGGTAAATAAGAGGGTTAAAATTGGAAAGAAATTGGCGTGGTTTAAAAGAGTAAAAAGTTAAATGTTAAAAGAAGAAGATCAGCAGACTAGATGGATGACGATTAGAATGTGGTGAGAAGACCAATCTAATACAACTATAATCTACAAAGGCAAATAAAAGTTAGGGAATCCTGAATTGAGTTTATTGTGGAATTACAATGCATCGAATGAATTGGATAACAATGAATGGCTTATAAAGGAAGTGGTTTACATCGACATTATTAGCAGAGTCAGCGTATTTGTGGGGCTTGTCAAGTGACATCTTGTGGCTTGGATCTGGTCAAGGTTCGTGGTGCCGGGTTGTAGCAGGCTTCATACTTGTGATTTGGTTGAGCATCAGAGTAAACACATCTACAACTGAAGTCGATTTGGATGCATACTGAGGTGGAGGTGTGAATGCTGTTTTAAAAAGGCGAGCTGTTTTTCGAGTGTTCCTGTGGCGAACTGGGTTCCTGTGTTGATTTGAATCCGGATTCTGGACGTCTTGGCAGTTGGTGGTCAGTTGAAGCCTTCGCCGTGGTTTTGAGTGGAGCAGTTTTTGTTAAGTTCAATAAGATGTAACACAATACAGGTACTTAAAATAAGAACTGAAAGGAAATAAAGAGTGAAGTGAGTTAATTTTAATTAAGGGAGTACTTATAATTTGGGATTGTGGAACGACAAAAATATAACGAGAAAATATTTGTAATTGATTTTTCAAAACCAGTTTGAAATGTCAGTTGACAGATGTATTGAGTTGTCATATAAAATTTCTGATTGGGCATTACTATATGTGACGTGATTTGTTCGGCTACACCGCAGTCGCTGCTTGGGTCGTTGGGAGGTTTTGCGGGGTAAATTCCACTCTCTGGGCTTTGTTACTCTCTTCATATTGGGCTCTCCATTTGGTATTTAGGTCAACGTTATTTAGTTGATATTGATTCTCTTCCTTTCATATGGGATTTCTCACTTTTATCAGCTTCTTTGAGGGTCATTCACTAATTGGTGTAGTAGCAAGTTGTTTTTGTCCCCGTGCTCATTAAGCTTTTCCCATTTCTTTTTAACAGTGGGGAGCCAGGTCGGAGGTGTTGATTTTATAAAATCTAATATTATCCTCATGAGGTTATTCAACTAAACCTTTTTGTGAATGGTTACTGGTTATGCGCAGTATTCGGCGACGGAATATACAAGAACTTGAGAGGCTCTTTGTAGGATGTCAGCATCGGCTCCCCATATGATGGCCGCTAGTTCCCCTATTAGGTTATTTCTGGTCTTCAGTTTGGCCCTACTTTTTCTAGGTGACTTTTATAGGTGAGAGATCTGCCTAGGGTAATTCCGAAATATTTTGGGCGTGTTCTCTGAATGCCATTTCTTGGTAGTGGTCTATTATGATATGTTTTATCGGCAGTACTAAACTACGTGGCGACTGTGTTGAAATCGTTCAAAAACTGAAGTGAGCCTTTTTCATTTGAACAACAGGCTTGCAAACCAACGCTTAAACATGCAGTTTTGTCAAAATACGTTAAAACACAGACCAAGCCCAAAATGATATGTTTTATCGGACTTTTTCCGCTGTCTAGAGTCGACGTTTCGGGAGCTTTGATCTACTCTCATCTTCAGGTGTTCCTAGTTAGTCCTGAGAAGGACTAATATTGTACGTCTGACCGCTGAACCCAGGACCGCTGATCGCAGATCGGTGGCCTAGTGGTAAAGATGACAGGCTAGTAATCACAGCGATCAGCGGTCCTGGGTTCAAATCCCGGGGTAGGCACGAGTGTACGTATAAAGACGTACAATATCATTCCTTTTCAGGACTAACTAGGATCACCTGAACACGACAGTAGATCAAAACTCCCCAACGTAGTGTGATATACACCCAAACATATCATTTTGGGCGTGGTTTGTGTTTTAACGTATTTTGACAAATTTGACAGCATATTTAAGCGTTGGTTTGCAAGCCTGTTGTTCAAATAAAAAGTGCTCACTTCAGTTTTCGAACGATTTGAACACAGTCGCCACGTAGTGTAGTACTGCCTCATTAACTCTAACACCCGCATTCATAGTCTTTCGCCAGCGGCTCGCCGGCGTCTCGCCGGAGTTTCGTTATGAATAGTATGTTGGCGACACTGTACGTCTATGTCAAATTCGAGGTTAGCAGGTTAGGTTTTCCGTCAGTTTTGACTGAAACTGACACAAAATCTAACCTGCTAACCTCGAATTTGACATAGACGTACAATGCCGCCAACATACTATTCATAACGAAACTCCGGCGAGTCGCCGGCGAGCCGCTGGCGAACGACTATGAATACGGGTGTAAGTCTTGTGTGAGGTTCGCTTCTCCATGGTTTAGCTTCTTGTATTGTGTGCCTAGGGCTAGGTCGTCTACGTATATGAATTTTTGAGAGGTAGTTTTAAGCATGTTGCTTACGTAGAAATTAAAGAATAAAAGGGCAAGGACTGATCCATGCGGTAATCCTTTTTTAATTGACATAAACTTGCTGTGTTTGTCGCCCATACACAGTTTGAAATGTTGATTTTTACGCATGTTTCCAATTAATTGAAGGAGTTTATCACATGTTATGGTTTTCTTTAATTTATAAAGAAAGCATTTTATTCATACTCTGTCATAGGCGGCGCTAAGGTTTATGAAATCTACTGCGGTCTTTAAGCCTACTTGGAAACCATTCTCAATGAAGGTGGTTAATGATAGCATTGATAGCACTTGTTCGCAGCAATTTCAGTGTAGGGATGTTTTGGTATATGGTTGTGTAGATTTTATTATATATCAACCGCTCCACTAGTTTATAGCAGCTACTAAGAAGAGCAATTGGTTGGTAGCTGGTTGGGTCTTCCGGTGTTTTCCCATGTTTTAAAATTGCGATAATTTTTCCCATTTTGAGGTCCTGGGGGATTCGTCCCGAATATATTATTGACTATTCCCCTTAGATAATATTAAATTTTCAAAATTTGAACCAATACAGTCGAATACAGCGAATATTTTGCACTCGTGCAATACCCGGATATTTGCACAAGTGCAATATGGAGTATTTGCGGGAAGAAAAGCAAACCAGCTAGGTGCACAAGAAATTTCAGAAAGAAAACTGAAAACTTTAAAAATGAATAGTGTGGTATACAAAGGATGACATTTCTTCCAGGAATAGTCTTGTACGCCAAGCGTTCTCGTAAAAATATTCGAATATACAGAATTCACTAGGGATATAACTACTGAGTATATTATTGAAGAAAGCAGTTATCCACTTTAGATGATTTTCTTCTAGGTTTTTAAGGAATTCAGAATAGACGTCATCTAAGATAACTACTTTTCGTGATTTTAGAGCCTTAATTGCTTTAGTTGCTTCTTCTTTAGTGATAGTGGTTGCAAGTTCGTTGTTTTCTTCTTCTTAATGCGGATTTACTCTGTGGGAGTCTTCTTGTACGGTTGCTTGCCATTTTTCTCTTCTTGTATTGTTTAATATTTAATCTTACCTATTTCGGAATTCTCTGATGTTTTATAATCTATGTACAAGTTTTCTGTAGCTGCGTGGTATGTTTCTTTCTGATACAGTAATAATTATTTTCTTTAACCGTTTATAATTTTCGACGGAGGGAGTGAACTAGCATACGTGCGTGTCCACTTCTTTTGCAAAAGAGAACCAGTCCGCGTTTTTAAAGTTTCATCTGGGTTTCTTTATGGACCTTATTATGGGTATTTGGATTTCAAGTGTGATTACTATGGGTCTATGTTGACCTCGGAAGTTTGTCAAACTTTTTTTTCAGAGATCCTGGGTTTCTTTCACTATCTGTGGTTTCTGCCGCCTGCCAGAATGAAACGAGCCCTTGTCTTTAGCGTCAAATATTAACTTCTGCCAAAATGGTTCGACTGCTGTCATTTGTGTTGTATCCCCAGTAACTGTGTATGTTATTGAAGTCCCCGATATATATCCTTGGGTGATTTTGTAGTAGTAAAGGAGGTGTTGGCCAAGATATATTAGGTGGTTTATACACGGATATTATCCGTGTCAATTGATTACTATTTAATCATTCTGAATTCATTGGTGTGTAAAGTGCAATAGAACAAATGTTGCATTTCAAAACGTACAACATTTTTAGATTAAAGAGACACATTGTTGTATATAAAGGAACCGTGGAACAAATTTCTTGCCTATCGACTGGATGTGGATAGGTTACGCCACAGAGAACGTTCATTTCAAGGGAAAACTGCCATCTATATGGCTACAAGCCCCACACCCCCGGGCAATTGTATTGACTTACATACCAACTAGGTTGAGAATGGTGACTAACGTTGTTTATTGGCTTATTCTGTTACTTAATATTTTTGTCGTTAGTTTTAAGACAGTGCCTAACACGGTAATTATAGTGCGGCCGACAAATTAAAAACCAAAAAATATCGTATTAAGGTTTTTCTCGATGTGATTTGTATCATCAGATAGTCTTGTTCAGATATCCTGACTCATGGCAAACTGTCACCTTTGGGCAAGTGGAGATATAGGCTAGTTTCAATAATATTAAAAAGTTAGTTAAATCGTGAATATAAGTATTTGAATATTAAGGGTTTACATCGGCAATGGAAATTGAAAAACTGTTTAAAACAGACAATTTGTTTTTTAATATATAAAAATTATTTTATTCTTGAAATCAAGTAGAAATTTTAAGAAAATCAAATGGAGAAACATCAGTTTAAAGTTTCAATACTATAGGAAAATTGTGCAAACACACTAATCTTCAATGGAATCATCAAGGTCATAGTAGTCATCCTGGTTGTCATCCTGATCTTCAACTTCAGAAGTATGTGTTAAGTCATTACAACAAGCAAAACATTGTGCAGAGCAAAATAGCATATTTGCAACCACGCCTTTTAGTCTTGCATGGAGCGTTGCTTTTACAAGAGCTTTTAATCAGTCCCAGAATGTCAGTAGGTGCAACTTATGTGTTCTCCGGCAAAATTATGGGCATTAAGCACTATGAATTTTCATCCATATTGAAGCCGTAAAGTAAGGGATCCAAATCTGGGGGATCAGACTTCACTAACACCCGTATTCATAGTCGTTCGCCAGCGGATCGCCGGCGACTCGCCAGAGTTTCGTTATGAATGGTATGTTGGCGGCACTGTACGTCTATGTCAATTCGAGGTGATCAGGTTAGGTTTTCAGTCAGTTTTGACAGAAACTGACACAAAATCTAACCTGCTAACCTCGAATTTGACATAGACGTACAGTGCCGCCAACATACTATTCATAACGAAACTCTGGCGAGTCGCCGGCGATCCGCTGGCGAACGACTATGAATACGGGCGTTAGTGTTTCCAAATACACGTTTGAAGGTGAGCACGCTTCACATTCTCTGCGAAAGCCGTATCTGTTGAAGGTAGTGAGCATAGAAAGGGCAGTTATAACCTACCACTTCCAATTCTATTTGCCCATAGTTTCACACGACCCTCTGAAGTTGAATTTTACGAATTTCAAGATTTACCGTAGCATGCAGTCATGAACTTTGATGCTTGTTGTATAACATCAAAAAGATTAGCATGCTACTCTCCTACGTTGTTTGAGATCTTGATTTTTTCACATGAGTTTTAGATGTGCATGTAGATACGCAGCTTCTATGACACAGTATTGTATAGTCCTTATCGTCACTAATTTTCTCTTTAAGTTCTACGTATCTGTTGTCGCGATAGTCTTTACTGCACTTGATAATAGTTTGTATGCGCAGAGTACCAGCCACTGTAAGTTTTTCATTGCGATTGCTACAAGCAAATTTCCACTCAAAATAGCATTTGTCTCCCATTTTTTACTTAAAGTTTCTACTGCAAAAAAATCTGAAACAACAGAAACCAAAAATCAAAGCAATTCTCTTTATATTTGTATATTTTCTGGTAATTTACTTATCTCACTGTAATATGAAATCCCCAAAGGTGACGAAGTGACATGTATTTTCTTGGTGTTAATCATGCCCTAAAACATATTCATAAATAAAAAAAACTTAATACAACATTTTTGAGTTAAGTTGTTTATTTTGTTATTCAATGCTTCATAAAAATCTTCCCCCGAAGAAAGTATTGTAATTGCAAAAAATGAATTTCTGAGACTTCTTCAGATATTCACGTTTTACTGTCCCTGTCCCTGACGAAAAACAGGTTTTCTAAATTCCACCTGTATGTTACCGTTATAATTCAAAAACTATTTGTTGGTGGAAGATGCCATTGTGCATACAGATTATGTGTCTACCTGGCATAAAACCGAGAAAATTTCGGATAAGTATATGCATTCACCTAAAAAATAAAAAATAAATTATTGCTGCTTTAACTGAAAAATAGCTAAATTTAACAATTTGCACATAGTTCAGGCTTTACCCTTGACGAAAATGGAACCCAACAAATACAGGGCAATTGCCGTAAAACAGAAAAAGGGCCAACGAAAAGCTTGTTCTATTTAAGGCAGCCGCGACGCAAGGGCGCAAGGAGTAATCCGTGACGCATGTACGAAAGCGACAATGTGCTTGCGGAATATTGTCAAACGCATTCCCAGCTGCTGCCGTTCAAATTCGATCTTTGGTAATGTTTTTTTATTTGAAAAATAATGCAGTTTACATTACCAAGTATTTCCCTTTGTAGTTTCAGTATTATTAGAAACGTGAAGATATTTTTACCCCTAGTTGCCTTTGATCTTCCGACTTTTGAGTAAAGCCTTTTACAGATCTTCGTATTTGAGTTTTTCTTCTTCCGGAGCATATGCATAAAATATATGTTAATTGTTCTTCTTAACCATCATTCTCACTGTTAATAGCCTTGGAGATACATAATTAGTTTCAGTTATGCTGCTTGTAAATTATTATATACTAATCAAGCCACACCCTTTTCGCACATTCTTCCTTGTTGACACGGTTATGAACCAGAGTATTAGAGTTATATTGTATTATCTTTTTCCTTTCTCTGTGTCTCTGTGGGCGGGCGTAATTCTTATTCATAGTCTTATTTCGTTCCATTTCCATCACTATTTCTTGATCTATTAGATTCCAACTGCTGATGTTCTAGGTCACTCTTGTATGATTCGTTTTCCATGTGCTCTTTTTCCTTTGTCTCGAAGTATTCGTCATCTGATTATTCGTCCTATTTGAATGCATTGCATTAGTTCTAAGATCATTAATTCGTTTCACAGAGGGTAGGCTGCTGGTCCGTAGCTCCAACCCTCTTTCATCCGGACTTGAGATAGGCAATGGCACGGATGAGCTACTCAGTTACCAATTAGATCAATTTAACTAATAAAACTAATAGAAGAAGGAAAAATTTCCATTATAGCAGATCTCTTTAATATGATATAAAAAAAAACTTAAATATTTTTACAAAAATGGCTAAATTCAAAATTTGCAAATTTTCCAAAAACCAAGAATGTGCAGACTAAGTCATATGTTACATATTTTTATTTATTGTAATGTGCCATAGATGTTAAGTTTGTATGCTTCTTTGTATTTTGGGCATTGGCCTGTCGATATCCTGTATATAAATAAAATAAATAAATAAACAAATAAGCTTGACGAATCATACCTTTAAGACCTTAAAGATCAGACACAGAAGAATATATCGAAAATGTAAAGAACAACAGTTTGATTTCCAAGATGGATTGTGAACACGCAAAGCACTACTTTTTATGCGAATACTATTAAAAAAAGCCCGAGTCGTGGGATCATGTACGGATTTATGGACAAAATGCACCAGAAATTACTGTAATATACTAGGGGAAGTGAGACAAGGCTGAAGACAGAATCGCATCGATAGGCAGATTATAAGGTTCTAATAGCAAAATCTGAACAAGAACTACAGAAATTTTCAATTTTATTAAATGAAATAAACGTTTTAAATATTACACTTACTTCTAATTATTAAATTCACTTTATCTAGTTTAATAATATACTTAACAGCGTAATTAACTTCCTCAAGAGGAATTGTGTACAAAACATTATTTATGGAATATTTAATTTTATGAACCAGTGACTTGTAAATTAATTATCACTAAATAATTTCGAGGGAAATTCTGTAAATGCTAATTAGCAAACTGCTACTAGGTGCACAATGTAACTTCAAAATAATTAAAATGGCGGAACTGGGTTCCGGCCGCTGTTTAATTTGTAATACTCAGCGCGCTTTTAATGAAAACCAGTAAAAAACAATCATTTTCTCAAAAAGGGGATGTGTAACGAGTTTTTAATAATCCCCCGGAAACACAGCAAAGTGCGAAGTTGGGAGCGATATTTTACCACTCACGATAACAATTAGGTGCTTGATCGAGCCGCGTTCGATACTGATGCGGAAGTGGAAATAAAACTGCTTACCTGCTGTAGGAAATTGCCAGAAAGTTTCCGATACTTTTATAACGATCTGCTATTTTGGGGCTTACTTCGAAAGTCTAAGGCGGGATATTTTGTATAAGTTCGAACTTATTGAGTTTGGTCCGTAATTCAATTTTTATTATGTAATACTGGCATTTTTCTTTCTTTTGTAAATATTCTTAAATTTTACTTATAGTAAATAAAAGGTACGTTAATTAAAAAATAAATTCTATTACTTCAAAATTGTTGGCACTAAGATACCAAAATTATAGAGCTTTAAAATTATTTCTTTATATCGAATCACAGAAATACTCTTAACTTCAAGCTTTCTAAGAAATATAGTAATTAAATTTCCATATTTGATATATTAGCATAGTATTTTCGAATATATCTTTGCTAATATATTTTTTTATACAGTGCGTATGGATTCTCACAATCCCTGCTTTGATATATCGGGTGTCCATCTCAAAGATAGGCAATCAACATAGTGCATTCGATTTTTAGGTACTTTTCCATTATTTCTATACTACATCAATAAATATTATTATTATTAGCAACATTTGATGGGCAATAATGTTACCTATCTATTAATAACATTCCCTTACCTGTACGTAGAATTGGTAAGCAAGAGACAGCCAAAACGTTCAATGCAATGTTAAATTTCTATGTTCGGGTTTGAGAATGGGTATCTGGTATATAAAAGTGTGTTGTATGTCTGTATCTGTTACGATTTCATCGTCACTAATCGGACGTAGTTCGTTCGCGATCGGTCCTGTCGTCACAGTGTTTTCATAATGCAAAGATGAGCAAGTGCGTGTACGTTACTGGTTCAGCGCGTAAAGAGTCTGCCTACAAATCGGTTTCTCTCTGGAAGTGCAGGCTCAAATTTTACCAATTGCAATATTTTGTTATCTCTTCAAATTAATTTAATTTTTTTTGGGATGCGTTTTCTATATTAAAGGTGTTAAAAATATTTTCTTCTACAGTTTATAATTCCATTTAGAAAATAAAATAAAGAAGATTTTAATTTAAATAACGCCACGTACGTGGTAGGCTAAATAACTGAGTTGACACTGTTGAAAATGTTTTACATCTTACGTTTATTTTCGAATAAGTAACACATTTTTCTAATTGCTTTTCTTTTTTATCGTTTTTATTATTTATAATTTGTGCTTGATCTCATGCGTGTATAAAAGGTACTTTTTGTAAAATTATTGGTATTATTTCCTTCTTTGCACATCAGCCTACTACGATCGATAAAAAATGCGAATCCTCCGAAATTTAGCATAGTGCTCAAGACACAGGCTGAATTTGATTTAAAAATGTATTTTAGCATCCTCAAAAATTTTTTTGCTAAAAGTAACAAATAAATAAAGGAGAAAGGCAAATAAAAGTAAAAAATTGGATGAATGATAAATGTAAAAAGAAATAAGTAAAACGAAAATATATAGACATAGATTGCTCAGACAAGAACTGGAATGAACAAAAGACTTTACCATGAGCAAAGAAAGAAAGTAAAACGAATGTCCCGAGCTCGACAAAGGACGAATATGAAAAATTAAATCAAAGATACAAAGATATGCAACTAAAGTATGAAAAGAAAAAGATACATTATATTTATACAGATATAAAAGTGATAAGAGATGGTTTACCGCTAAGAGTAACTCGTTGCAAAAAGATGGATATTTATTAGAGGAATAAGAAAAATTGGAAACGTGGCAGCAACACTTTAAAAAACTACTAAATACCACAAATCAAGGAGAACTGAATGTTGATAGAAAGGTCTATAAATCCTGATGGAATCTCGGACCCAACTAAAGAAGAACTAACATAGATACTGCAAACAATAAAAAATAGTAAAAGTGCAGGTGAAAATGGAATTACAGCAGAACATTTAAAATGTGGAGGAGATTTCTTGAAAGAGAAAATCTATGTGTTGATGAAGGAAATATAGCAAGCAGAAATGTACCTAATTATTGGGAAAAAATCATTTATATTCCCGGCATAAAAAAAGGAGACCTGACTAAATACTGTTACTATAAAAAAAATTATTTGTTAAATGTAACGTACAATGTTCTGTCACCATTGATAAAAAGAAGACTCGAAATTTACTCAAAGAGTACAATAGATGAATATCAAGGGGGTTTCGGGACAGGTAGGTCGACAACGGATCAAATTTTCATGTTAAAGCAAATAACTATCAATTGCTACGAATATTGTATTCCTGGGTATATAACATTCTTTGACTTTAAAGCAGCGCCTGACAGTTCTGAGATACAAATTGTACTAAGCACTAAAAGAACTAAACATTCGCGACAAAATAACAAGACTAGCATCAATGGCGCTATATAATACAATTTGTGCGATTAAGTCAAACGGAGCTCTCTCTAAGGATTTTAAAGAAAATGGTGGCTACGACAGGGCGGCCCTTTATCTACAGTCCTGTTTAATGGAGAAGACGATAATATAGTGCTATATAAACAGAAAAAGAACTTTACTCAACAGAAACCAACAATGTCTAGCATATGCGCGCGATATGGTGCTATTAAGTAGGTGATAGAAAGAATTGAGTAAAATGATGTAAAGACTGATCGTGGTAGCAGAAAAAATAAGGCTACAAAGTAACGAAGCAAAAACTAATTTTATTTAAATTTAAACTAAAGGGAAATACTTAGAAGTTTAAATGAGGAATGGTGAAACGTGGAAGTTTGAGAAAGTTGAAAATGTTATCTACTTAGGTGTGCAAATAAATAATAGATGGAATGGAGAACCGGAAATTGATTTTAGAATGACCAAAAGTAATAAATGTGCAGCAGTAGACCAAAAAAGCAGTGAGAGATCTGAAAAGAAAGCAATGTGGAAGCAGGAAGAAAACTGTTAGAAACAGGAATGCATGGAATAACATTACAAAGCAATGGGCCTAATCGCCCTGTCAACGCTTACAAATATATTTTTGCTTCAATAATGCACACAAATGTCATAGTTTCTGAAATACGGCGTGTTCAAGTGTAGCAAGAGCCTTGGAAGAGTTCAAGGGCATTATAATGCTTCGAATAATTTCGACATCCGGGACTGCTCATTATCTAGAAGACCAAGCTGGTAGAAGCCTATCAAATGCCAAAGAAATTAACGATGGACAGCATCGTATAAAACGTGGTTTGCTGCGTTGGACCGCTCTCTTACTTCATCGGCAATCGCATAAGCGTTTACACTTTTATCGATCAGGATTATATTGAGTACCACACTTCAAACTGATGTAAGTCATCATTTAATAGCAAAAGCGATAACTGTAAAAAATCAGGAAGAGCCATTTATTGATAATTTTGGTGTCTTTGTAAATATTCATGTCTCTTGCATTTAGATAGAAAATAATATCTTCCATAGCGAGGTGGAAAATGTTTCATTCCCGTCGAGAGATTAAGTAGTTAACCGAGACGCGTAGCGTCGACGTCAACTTTATCTCGAGACAGGAATGAAACTTTTCACCGTGGTATGTATACTATTTTATTTGCAATCACTTTATTCTAAACAATAATTGGAAAAATTATTATATTGTGATACGACAGGTTGTGACGCGCATGAATGGATGAACGAGATTCCCAGTGTCCCTACCTATACAGCGGCCGGCAATGGATTACTTTCTAACCGCTGCGACGGCAATCACTTTTCCGACCGGTTGGAAAGTTATAAAGTTGGGAATAGCTTATTTTCCAACTTTTTAAAAGTCAGTAATGATCTTATTACATATATGGTTGTGTATAAAATATATATCTGAGTGGAAATAGAACATGGTTGTCTTGTATGTCAAGAAATATGTTTTAATTGCGGCAATTATTGTTTCTCAGTTGTCAAACTTCTTACTGATGAATAATGCAGAAATGTTGCAGAGCACTGACCATAATTGCTTTGCATAGAATCAACTTTTTTAATCAGAAATATAGTGGTAAAATCGAGTGTTTACATTTATTAGCGTAACTAATAATAATAATACTTCCTATCAAACTATTTCGTTGTCTTTTATTTCTCAGATATACCCGACAAGTTTACACTTGTCCCCAAAAAAAAGCCAATTACTTCGATTTTATTTCTTCTACCTGAATCGTATGAGATATCAACAATTACAAAAACACAAAAAATTACCGCAGAATGGCTCTTGCTGGGAAAATTTTTCGGTCTTTCTGTTAAATAGTTACTCTTCCGATCTGTGGTAAGAGTCCTACCGGAGTTTTCAACTTTTTTTATGGTACGAGTACAATATATCTCTAGAAACTATATGATTGCCGTAAGACTTAACTGTTGGTAACTGCTGTTTGAAGATTTCTTACACAGCAGTCTACGCTTCTACGATTGACTCTTCCTCAACGATTCGAATATCGCATGATGACAAAACTGGTATTTCCACTAACCATTTCTAAAATTTCGCTAATGGAAGAGTTTCAGCAAACAAAAATTGCATGATCGTAAACTGATCTTAAACAGCTTTTCGACCACAGACAACATTTCTACATAAAAATTTGAATACCGTTCATGTTGTTTAATGGGTATTTCGCCAATGGGCAAAATGAAAACTATCAAAAATCGAACATTTCGAAAAGTAAATTGCTCTCGTTATCAACTAATTAAACCTGAATATGAACAAGAAATGTCATTTAAACATTTACAATTTAGTAGCATGTTGAGAATAAACACTACAAATATTTAAAACATCCAGATAAATTACTTTTAATTTCTGCAATGTGCCGGTACATTTTACGAGAAATTTTTACCTCGACAAAAGTGCGCCGATCGTCAGTAAGTTTTTGCTAAAATCGGAGAATTTCGTACTTTTCTAGGACTCATACAGGTGCTGAGATTCGCCTCTGGTGGTGCACTAGGACTCCGCTGTTAGACGAAAAATTTTCTTTGGCTAGGACCTGGAGACGATTTCAGCAGGTTCACGGAGGTGTACAAGGAAAGACCGAATCATCGGTCTCCACAATGTACCAGGGTTTAACAGGTTCACATAAATGTACAATACAAGACCGGATCATCGGCCTCCACAGTGTACAAGGGTCCTAAGGAGTTCTAGGAGAGATGAAGTCCTGGAACTCAAATATTACGGTTTGGGGAGGACTAGTTTGACCCACCTCGGACGGAGAGCTCATCTAGGTTAGAGCTGCTATTTGGGTGGCTGGTCTCAAGTTTTCATTTCATTTCGACTTCATTTATCAGGGCTATAACCCAGGTAGGGTTAGAATAGGATTGGATTTGCCTTATCGTAGATCCGAGCATTCGGGCGATGATTGTGACTGTATTAGCCATGAATAAAACACTGCTTGAGCCTGTGGTTTGAAAATATCACATATTCGTTAAAACCCCTCACCACACAAATATTTAACAACTGCTAAATACGTATTTCGACAGCCACGCTGTCATCATCGGTAGCTACGAAAAAATTACACAGCAAAAAGGCAACGATATACTCGCGACCAAATCACAAATGAAAGTGGGCGATGTCCGCGCATTTTACATCTATTTATACTGTCTGACCCGGAGGTCGTGACCGAGGGCCAATGAACTTGGCCGACGGTCAATGTAACTTCAACAAATCATGCAAGACGGAGGACGGTATTGGTCCGCCATCTTTGTTCAAAAGTTTATTATCTCGGTTCTTAAAACAAAGATCGATATACCACTAAACTTCAGATCACAAAGAGCATCGCTGTGTACAATGGTTTCTCTTCTAAAATTATCGATAATTTGATTAGGAAACAACAAACAAAATTGTACGTTCGAAATTCCACAACTCTCTTCAGTCTTAGAAGTAAAGGACTCAAGTACATCTAACTTCCATATTACCCGGCTACAAAAGGCCTAGCAAACATTTTTAAAGAATCGGGCCATAAAGTTGTGTATGGTTCAAACAACATTAGAAATTTGTTGAGAAATCCAAAAGACAAACTGAGGACTTTAGAGAGATCTGGAATTTACGAAATTAAATGTTCCCATTGTGACTCTAAATATATTGGGCAAGCAAGTCGTAATTTTGGTACTAGGTTTAAAGAGCATTCAGCTCATTTTAGATTCAACAGATTCAAAAAATCGAGTATTGCCCAACATATTTACGAAACGGGTCATAGTAGTATAAAAGAGGATGACCTAAACATTGTAAAGGCGTTAACTTCAACGAAGCAACTAAATTCTTTTGAAAGCTAGGCCATTTATAAGAATCGAGATAATAAACTTTTGAACAAAGATGGCGGACCAATACCGTCCTCCGTCTTGTATGATTTGTTGAAGTTACATTGACTGTCGACCAAGTTCATTGCCCCCCGGTCACGCCCTCCGTGCTAGACAGTATAAATAGATGTAAAATGCGCGGACATCATCCACTTCCATTTGTGATCTGGTCACGAGTACATCGTTGCCTTTTGCTGTGTAAGTTTTCCGTAGCTACCGATGATGACAGCGTGGCTGTCGAAATACGTATTTAGCAGTGGTTAAATGTTTATGTGGTGAGGGGTTTTGACGAATTTGTGTATTATCCGTGGACAAATGTGAACACATTATTTTATGTGAAAAATACACATTTGGGTTGGAGCTAACATCACATTTTAACTATGATCAGGGATGAATTTCTCCTAATGAACTTCGTATACCTATAGACGTCTACAAAATAAAACGACCCCTAAATCAATTTGATTTAAAGTAAAAATATGAACACATTTTTCATGTCTCAATTCTTAATTCTAAAAAAACCTTTTAGTATTGAAACATATAAATATTTTATTGTTGAATCGATTGTTTCTTAGTTTTTAAGCTATTAAAAAATATATTTGTTGCAAACGTTCTGGGCTATCTTGTGAATTGCTAATTAAATGTTGTTAAAATAGTCTCTTCTGCAAGTGGGCCTGATAGCAATTGCATGTCAAAAAATTACATATCTCGACGCAACTAATATAAACTTTTCAATTATTAACAAAAATGAACTAACTGCTGTTGCAATTATGACATGAACTATGAACTTTAAACATTTAATCCACTTTTAAATCGATTCTTGTGAATTGCAGTAAATGCACCATCGTAAAAAATAATGTATCGAAACTGGTGCACAATGTAGTTATTAGTGTACAACACAGTCACTGTTAGCTTTTTTTTGCATAAATAACTGCTCGAAAATTGCTAAATTGGCAAAAATGTGTAATATTTAATAAAATGATTTAAATTCTGGTGCATAACAGTTAAACTAAAAATTTGAATGTTGAACCTACACAAGCCCAGAATTCTTGTCATATTGTAACGCACAACGTACTGAAAAGGTTGATCGATCTAAAATGCTATTTTATTAATTCGACCAATCTATATTCAAAAGTCTCCACACCACTTTAATGTAATAACCTTTGATCTTCTCTGCTCCGCTTCTTTTTATTCAACGGCACTTCGTTTTCTGTCTATCTGAACGAACGAGCGAAAGGGGATAACATCAAAAATATTATATAACGACTGTCGTAGAAGGAGTAACTTGGGATATACCTAATAGAAAAAAATGAAATCCGCTTTTATTTCATAGTATGATTGGAGAAAAGGTTTCATCAGGGATCAGCTTAAGAAGAAGCGGTCACCGCAGAATGTTACTAATGTAATTGGCCAATCAAGTTAGAGGATTTGCCAATATCTATACTCCTACAGCCGCAGATACATTTGAACCGGAAACTGCTGCCCTCCGTACATATTAGATAAGTAAGCCTAGTAATGTAATTTTGCCTCCAGTAACAAAGTGAATATATTACACGTACGAATCCCGAGAACATCAAATACTTGCCGAAGGTATTCAGTTTCACAGCTTTCAGCTGCTAAGAAGCAATTTTAGGCATTATCTCGAAAAGGAATCATTTCTGGAAGTATCCGAAAAGCAAACGTTTATACTATTGTAATGGAAATACTGTTGCAAGAACAGCTTTTAAAGCAATTTTAAGAAAATATAGAGTAAAAATGCAAATAACGCAGATAATAATTTTCTAGAAAGTAAGGATTTACTTTTGTAATTCAAAAAATCACTGTACTTAAATATTACGTGAAATTTTCTAAAAGTACATAAAAGCTCGGTGAACGGGTTGTAATATCAAAATAAGCACTTATTACTCTAAATTTGATGTCTATAAAGAGCATATTTGATTTCTTCTACGATAGAAAGTTAGTTTTGCAACTTCTATAAATTTACAATAAATGTTTTATACTTTTACACAATCAGCAAGTATTGACTTTAAAGTCGAAAATTTATAAAATAGAATTTTTGAAAACTCTTTACAGATGTTTAACCAATAGATTTAGTAATAAAATTACTGGGGCGGTTTTAATTGCGCAGAAATTAGTATTAAACGATACAAATTAAAATCTCGGGGGAGTGGTAATAATTATTTATGTACCATGGGCGTAGGAAAGCGTTTATAGGCCGCGAAGTAAAAATTGTAGATTAAGGCGTAGCCGCAGTATTTAACCCGACCAGGGTTATAAACACTAGTTTCACACGAGGTGAATACAATATTCACAAAAGAATCAGGTTTTTAATTTTTATCAATTTTGACAACCAACGATGTTATTGCTTGTCAAACTGACAAATAAGAAACTGAGAGGGCCGTAAAGTACCTTATCGTCCTTGGGCTGTGATGACACATTACGCGTGACCAATTCCGTCGGATCGTACATAAGATTGTTTAATTTCAAATAAAACTGGCTTACTGATAGCAATATCAAATTCAAATTTAGCCCTCATTTGTGTGAGCAGCTGCTACTGAATCTGTTCGTTAGCTTAACATAGATTAATTTTTATATATAACATATAATATTATTAATATTTGCGATCTTGGGATTGTAATGTTAGAGAAATCATGGTAGAAAGCCTATGCACCGTTATAAAACAAAAATTCAAGCTATAAGAGAAACTACTTTATTTACACCATTTATTTAGATACTGCTGTTTTGCCTAAACAAATGTTCCAAGTTGAGCCTATTGCATAAGGTGGCACCCCCACTGAGCCACCACCGCTCACTACCATCAACTACCATCAACTAAGTATTTGCGCTACGGTCTCACTGCAGCCAGCGGTGACCACCATCAGCCACTGTACATTTAAATTACGCGCATATTTGACACTTGCAGTGCGCAGATTTACTAACATTTTTACACGTTAAAACTTCAGGGTCTGAGAATACCCATTATGTACGGAAGGCCACTTGCATTAGTGCAAGAGGTCAAGTACCTGGGGGTAATCCTCGACAGCAAATTAAGTTGGAGGTCGCATGTCGACAGGACGGTGAAGAAGTCGACAACGACCTTATGGCAGATGCGCAGAGTTATAGGCAGGAACTGGGGGATAAACCCCAAGATTCTGCACTGGCTCTACACATTGGTAGTAAGGCCAAGAGTTCAGTACGGCTCAGTGGTCTGGTGGCCTAGTGTAGAGCGCCCCAGTATTTCCGTAAGATTGGCAAAGGTCCAACGACTAGCCTGTCTCGGAATTACAGGGGCAATGAGGACAACCCCAACAGCCGCACTGGAGGTAATACTGGGACTCCCGGGCCTCGACACTTGGATAAAGAGAGAGGCCATGGCTACCCACCTCAGAATGCGGGATACGGGGCTATGGAATGACCAGGGAGTTCGCACGGGCCATGCTAGGATCGCCGACATGGCTGCTAGAGAAATACCTCTATCAGCCTACAGGGTAACCGAAGCAGAGGACCGGCTAAGGTTAGAAAAAGGTTTCTCTCTCACTATCCCAACAAGGGAACAGTGGGAGCAAAAAAGGGTTAAGGTCCAGTCGAATGCCTTGATATGCTACACGGATGGTTCTCGAGTGGCGGAAAGGCAATCCTCTGGAGCAGGCATTTATATGGAAGGCCGGGGGGTGTAAGAAAGCTATGCTTTAGGAAGATTCACCACGGTATTCCAAGATCAGCTCTTGTCCAGGAATGTGGAGATGCTTTAGCCGAATTGGCAAGGAAAAAGGACGTCGAGCTCATCTGGGTCCCGGGACACACGGGGGTCCAAGGCAACGAGAATGCGGACGAACTAGCCAAACTCGGAGCCGGGGAAACTTGTTTTGGACCGGAACCTTTTTTGGGTATAACAAGGCAGCAGGTCTCAGCAGCCCTAACCGGGTGGGCCTACAAGACCAGCGAGGAAAAGTGGAAAGGATGCAGGGGCTGTCGTCAGGCAAAGTACCACATAGCGGGATTTGATTCAAAGAAATCGGTCTGGCTAATGGGAAGGAGCCGAAGAACCACAAATCTTTTGATAGGGATCTTGACAGGCCACTGTAAACTAAAGAGACACCTAACACTGATAGGAGTAGAGGAAGATCCCATTTGCCCAAGATGTGGGAGGGACGAGGAAACGTCCTTTCACTACTTGGGAGAATGTGAAGCGTACCAGCGACTGAGGTATAGAACCTTTGGAGCACCTACGCTTCGAATGGAAGAGTTGAACTCCCTATCCTGGGCCGAAATTCTGATCTTCATTAGAAAATCAGGAAGGTTTAAGCAGGGAGAAGAGCCCATCGAAGAGGACGATAATGAAGGCGGTTGAGGGGATGGCATGGGGTTAGCAAAAAGGGCCTATGGTGGCCTACTTGCTAGACTTCGGTCTCCCCACAACTACTACTACTACTACTACTACACGTTAAAACCGCTAGTAATAATTGACTTTATGTACGTATGTGTCTTGTTTATTTTCCGAATTGAAAATGTGGGTATCTTCAGATAGTTCGGATTCGGAGGGGAAGAAGTATTATGAAACTATCACATTTCAAGAAAAATAAATCAAAAGTAGCAAAAAGTGTGAGTGGGAGAAATATTGTTACACAGGCAGCAGCTCGGATAATATCATCAACTGGTGCCACAATTAATCAAAGGTGAAGAGAAGTTCTACAGCTACAGCAGAATGAACCAAGATTGGTACAATCTATTAGTATCAAAGGTCAAACCTTTATTTTAATTTTAAAACACCGCGAAATATCTAGCTTTTTGTTAATAACCTCAGAAGAAAAAACCCGGTTAGCTAGTGCTTTCTCATCGGTAACCAGCGACGTCCACCGTCCACCAAAATTCGGTCCGGTTGGACATTTTAAAGTGGTTGATGGCCGTGAGTGGCTAGCGGTGGCTCAGTGAGACCAGCCGCATATCATTACGCATGCTGGAATTTTAGTTGATGGTCGTTGGTGGTTAGTGGTGGCTCAGTGGAAGGGCGGCCGTATAAGTAATTCCGCGTACTTCTTAGCAACAATTAACAGGCTCGTCCCAGTGCATTTTGCTGTGGTACCTGTACTGTCGGGTCATAGACTCGTTGACTCGACTCGCTGATATTTCGCGTTTCAGGTAGTCATAACCGATAAATCAAATATTTCATCAAGCTTCACACGTAAAAATGAAGTGGATTCATATTGAAAGTACCTGATAAAAAACATTCTTTGCAGGATAAAGTGAGGTAAGTACTTACGTTTTCTACAAGATTTGTTAAATCATTACAAACATTCGAGTAGTCAAGGCCGACAATTCTAGGAGAGATGCTATGGACGTCTATTAAAGACCAGTTGATTATGCCACCCCATGCATTCACCGAATATTTCTCTTGAAAGTTGTATTGCATTGTAACACGTCGGTTCTTCACTGACCATTGGTAGTTGTTATAAAATTAAATATGCTATTCCTGGAGAATCTAAACTCATCCGCGAAGAAAACCGCGCTGAGAATGTTTGGATTTGCTACGTTTTGTTGCAGAAGCCGTGATAAAATTGAACTCTCCTTGCTGGGTTTTAAGGGACTAATACCTGCACTCTTTGAAAATTATAACAGTGCTTCATTTCTTCTGGAATGCTGTGCCCAGTACCCTACTAGATATGCCTAACTGAGGACAAATGCTGCTTGCACTTAATGTTGAGTAGTTTGCTGTTAGTTCCAACACCTATTCCTCTACATTCAAAATTCTTTGGTCTATTGGATTCACCATCACGACCACGATTGGGTTGAAGTTCGGGTATTCTCTCATTCTTGCTACGTAACATACGTAAATTTCCGAGGTGTCGGATGAAAGCGATTTGGAAACCTATTTGCATAAATTAGCTTCTTCTTCAGAATTACCTCGTGCTTCACTTCACATCATTATCGTGTTTACCATTTCATTTTTGACACACGTGAGTAATGTCAAGTTTAAAAACAAACCCAGACAGTACAAACGTTACACCAAAATCGCCAGAAGAAGAAACACCACAATAAGATCAAAATAAGTAACATGTGTGAACTTATCTAAAGGATGTGAAAAACTTGACCGGAGCAGAAAAACTTTAAATCCAGAACAGTTAATGGAACCAAAGCAAAACCAAACCAGATAACAACAGTGGGAATGTGTTGAGGCAGTGTGATAGAAATTTCAAACTACAAAGTGACTACATGGGTACTTTACGAGGGCCGACTAGCTACAGTGGAAACGGCTGCGTACTTATACAAAGCTTAATTCAATATAAAATTGCCAAAGGCGCCAAAGAGTATTTAATGCAACGAATGTGCCCAAATAGAGACCAGAACTCATAAACTCATTGAGAAGTGTAGTGGGTCGCTATGTAATCTGAAAAAAAAGTCGGTTTAAGAGTCTAGTCATGAAGTTTGCAGTAAGCAGTAACCAACAACACAAACACTTTACTGCAGCTTCTTCTTCTTCTTATTATTCTTATTTGATAGGCAAATTGCCTGTTTTATTCTGGGTATGGGTGTAAGCCTATTCCTGCGATATGGATTGCCAGCTATCCCTCCATCTCTTTACTGCAGCAATATATATAATAACCAGAATATAATATCAAGTACAAACAGCTTGAGAAAAATAAAATATTAATCGAATAGGGCGTGCCGGTATAAAGGTTCTACATATAAATTATGTAACTGTTCTCAAGCAAAAACGGCAGGCAGATGGGTAAATACAGGTAAAATATAAATGTAAATTACAAAAGCAGTAGACGAGTAGACTATATAGCTAATGAGCAACGACAATAGCATTACACAATTACTCGAGCGGACACGAAGAGTCTCTGTCAATAGCACCACTACTTAGCTTAACGATTCGGTAAAAGTTAAATATAACGACAAATTTTCTAGGCAAGTAAAACTTGAAGAGGTTGAAGAACATATGCCGAGAGTAATGGCACTTTGTGCAATAATTTAATAATAGTAATGTGAGACAACAAATAGGTAATGGATAGGTACTTCTTCACGACTCCGGTGGAGGATAAATCTACTTTAGGGTTGCTAGAACCCTCCTCACGTAAGTTTTCGGATTTATCATCTTCAAAAGTTGTGCAAGTCATATTCCAAACCCTAATGCCACCAACAGTATACAGTCTACAGTCTACAAACAAGAAACATTGTAAAAAATGTATCGGTTGTTAATAAATTTAAGTTTTTTATACATATCGTATCGATTGTGACTCCGACTATCCTAATAATCCAGAAAATCGGTGTCAGGAAAGGGTGTTTTGAAGAAAAAATCCGGGTTTAGGTTTTATGACTGATATTTATGTTTTCAGGTGTGCTGAATCCGAATTTCAACTTTGCCGCGCGCTATCGTGGTCGCCGTTAGCCGAAATTTAACAATTTAATTAAATTTAATGGTTTGTTCTTGTTTATTTAATAACGACTGGCACCGAAGTGAGAGCAGCGACCGATGGCTTAACATGTTCTCCGAGGTTCGACTGGCTTTACTACCATAAACTAATAAAAGCAAAGGTATAGAAAAATCAACAGATATTTAAAAGAACGGGCTAAGAGCGCACTGACGAAAATTTTGTGTACGTTCCGTAAGAGTAACTTGTAGCACTTGGAGGTCTTGAAGCTGTCAAGTTTAACTTTCAATTTGTGATTAAATGTCTTTGTGTTCTTGCTTTTGTTTGTGTTTTATTTCTGTTAAAAGAAGTTTTTGACTGATTTATTGCGAAATTGTTTATTCAACCGAACAAGGGACGTTTATGGTAAAAAGTTATTTTTACAACGGGCGGAAGATCAACGAGGAGTGGTCCTTCTCGTTGCAAAATTGTTTGGGGAAACAATTTTCGCATAATGCCGTTGATTATAAACAATTTTTAGGATGTTTAGATCGTTGTGTGAACTTGTTTCGTAACTCTGGAAGTATTGGAAAAAATAAGATAGCGGAAGAGCAACCAAACGTATCCCATATGCAGTTCAAGACATATATAATGAACCCAAAACCTTCCTTGGTAATTTATTGCAATAAGTGGTTCTTTCTTTGGAAACGTTCTGTACAATAATAAAAAAGAATTTGCATTTATATCCGTACAACAGGACTTTAGTTTCTGAACTATTGCCTGATGACCTTGCTCGAAGATTTCAGCTTTGTGAATGATTTTGAAATAGGTTACATAATGACGATGTAACTTTAATCAAAACGTTTTTACTGGCGAAGCTCGGTTGAATAAAACAAGATATAATAATAAAAATAATAAAACATCAGAATATGGAACGCGGAAAACCCACATATGTTTGTCGAAAATTCGTTACACCCTGAAAAAGTTAGTGTATGGGCAGCCTTTTACATTCTGTTACATTCCGGCAAAAATAAATTTTTTAAAGTTAAAATTTTACGTAACCTAAATGCAGAACGTTACCAAGAGGAAATATTACGACCATTTTTTGAAGAATTGCACAAGATGAAATACAAGAGGGCGACTTTCAGCAAGATGAAGCAACACCTCACTGTACCCAAGCCAATTTATATATACTAAGGCAGTTTTTCGATAATGAAACCATCAGTCAAAATATTGTTATGATAATGGTACAGGGGTAAAAAATCAGATTAATAGGAATAAAAAATTATAGTAATTAAAAATTATAGAGGTCAATTTAGATGGGAATTGGATATTAAAATTATTAAGATGCATTTAGTAAAGAAAGAAAATAGAATTTATAACTTAGGAGGATTCTAACTTAATTTAATATCTAAAATGAAATTGGAAATTGATGACAAATACTTTTTCGAGATAGACTATTGAACATAGTAGGTGTTAATCAAATAATAAAGCTTTTATAGTGTGTTGGCTAGAGAAATAAGCTAGATCGTTAAGGAGTTTGTTTTTATTGATATATAAAATTTTGAAACGAAAAGATGTAACCGATTTGTGCAATAAGAAATTAATAAATAAACCCTTTTAAAAAAGTTTAAATTGGTTTGGTGTGTGAAAGGGTTTCAGTTAAAGATAAAATTCGCGTGGTATACAAGAAATAAAATGAAATATTAAAATAAGAAGGCGAGCCGACTAAAATGGAGGAAGATAGAGAATATGGTGAGAATTCCAAACTAAAGCAGTTCTAATCTACAAAAGCAAATAAAAAGAAAGAAATACTGAATTAAGTTTATTGTCGGATTACATTTGGCATGTGGAATCGATTGAATTGTATTACAACGAACGATTTACATGAAAAAAGAATCGCAAGGAAGTTGTTGGCTGAGTGAGCATGTTTATGGGGCTTATCAAGTGAGGTCTAGTAGCTTGTCTTTGGTCTAGATTCTTGGTGCTGAGCTGTGATTAAATTTTCAAAAACTATTTTGGCGTAACATTTGATAGAAGTTTAGAATTGTCATAATTAAAATAGGAACATCAAATTTTAGAATAAGTAATCTAGATAAAAGGAATCCACTCTGATTTTCAGTCAAGTGCATCTACAGAAGCTAGCAGAAATAATTTTAAATATTCAAAATAGATGAATAGGGCAATTTCATCTAATAATATTTAATTATAAAAATAAACTTATAGACAAAATAACGTGGAGCTTTAACCTTATCATATTTATGGCGCGCAAGTAGAGCCCTAACAATGGTGCGCCGACAAAACAGCCCCACCCAAAATAGCCCCGTTAAAACAGCCCCGTTAGAATAGCCAGGGCAAAATAGCTCCATGACAAAATAGTTTCCTACCAAAATAACTTAGTGCTGTCCAACTTAATCGCAGATTAGAAATGGTAATACAAGATTATCATAATTTTAATGTTATTGATTTTCTCTGTAGTGTCTCATATAATTCAGAAATTTAGAATGGTAAAATAAAAAATAGTATAAGAACTACTTTGTAGTAATATTGCTCTTAATATACTTATCCTTTTATGTTGTTATTTCATAATCAAATGTAGTTTTCTATAAAACGGGTGTTTTATATGATCTGTACACAACATGTATTACTATAATAAAATAGTAAATAGTGCCTATTTCTTTTTTATAATTTTTGTAAAAGCTGAAAATCTACTTTCATTTTCTAGTTCCGGAAAGTACAGATACAGTATTATTTAAAAAAAAACATAAGTATTCTTTCGTTTTAAAATAATAAGGGAAGCAACTAACTGAATATTAAGAATTTATCATTGAGATCGTCACCCTGCGTCGCCCAAGTCACCAACCGGTATTAGTTATATACAATGTGTATATAAATAAACAAAGTAACTTTGGTCATGTCTTGTGTTTACAAATATTATTGTCATTTTCGCTAGGGATGTTTTGGCGGGGCTTTTTGTCGGGGCTATTTTGGACTGGGGTATTTTGTGTGTGAGCCTTCTTGTCGGGGCTATTATGACGGGGCTGTTTTGACGGGGCTATTTTGACTTGCCACAACAATATATAACCTTCATCGCTTTCACGTTCCTGCCACTTAACTCCTTATGATTTTTTTTGTAACCTTACCTTAAAAATAATATTTTCTCTACGCCAGTTCTTATTAACGATAGCATAGAACAACTACAAGAAATCTTAGTGCAATTAAAGACAGAATCAGTTAGAAGAGGCTTGGAAATAAATCTAAAAAAGACTAAGATCATAACTACGGATAATGCAAACAGAAATTGCAGGACAAAACATAGAAATGGTTGAAGAATACATATATTTAAGACATAGACTAAAGATAAGCCGTGACAAAAAGACAGCAGCAATGTCATCAAAAATTAGAATGATATGGGCCGCAACCGGTAAATTAATAATGGTATTTAATAACTGGCAAGTACCGATGAATCTGAAAAAACTTTAATACGCGTATTCTCTTGATACCATCTTAGAGAATGGAAAATATGACTCTTACTAACAAATCAGCTAATAAAGTATGATCAAAAATTATTTTCATCTAGTATGGTTATGGAATAGTTCCTAATTCATGAATGCAACTACGTTTATACTTAAATGTTAACCTTGACATTTTATTTTTAATTGACTTATTGTTGCATTCATACATGAGGAAGTGTTGCATAGCTTGAAATAGATTGAAAACAACCCACCGGACAATAGAGCGCATCATTTTGGGAATCAACCTAAGAGACCATTTCCAAAATGAAGATATAAAGTCAAGAATCAAAGTGGTCGACCTAATACTTATAACACATAATTACCATGAAATGGAGATAGAACATGTTGCAAGACAGAACAATACAAGATAGACTAAGCACACTATACAATGGCGATCGTTACCTTGATCGATAAAAGAAATGTAGGTTGCACTAAACGCCGATGTTTTGAGGATATCAGGGGAACAGTTGGTAAATAAATAGAAAAGAAAGAATAGGCCTACTTTCCTATTTATTATTATTTAGCGTATGGCTTGTTTGGCCGGGAGTGCCGGGTCTGCGCCCATAAGCGGATAAAGAAGGGCGGAAAAAAGAGGGGGAAAAGATGACGGCAAATACATTTTACATAGCCGGGGGTTAGGCCAGTTGGCACAATAATTTGGCTTAATCTTCTTATTTTGACTTAAGGATTTACCCGTATCATTTTTTACCTAGTTATGAATCACTCTGAATATATAAAGCTATGAAATAGGAATTTCGATAATTGTATAGTTAACATGTATTTCAGTTTTAAATAAATAGAAGTCAAAACTATACTTAACTTTATGACATTAAATATATTGCCAACATCAAATAGTCATTTGATTTTATTTATATTTTTTTAATTTCACTTTTATTAAACAAGAATATAGTTCAAAAGGTGAATCTACTCAGTTTAATTTGTTTTTTGGTGATTATTCTGAAATTAAAACTAGGGTCTCTTGACGCAGAAGGGTTTTCTGAAGTCGAAGAGGTCGCAGAAGTTTCCACAACCCCCGTGCGACGTTTGTAGAGAAATTTGCCAAGTAAACGGAATCGTTGATGTTTTATACCTCGTAGGGCAAAAGTCAGCTCGTTACAATTCCGGTACCACAATTGAAATTAAAGAAATTGGACTCACTTTTTTCTTCTGATTCGCACACCTCCATCTCTATTCTTCTTACAATCAACGAAAACAGTAGTAAGAGTAGTAGTTGTGGAGAGACTAGAGTCTAGCAAGTAGGCCTTTATAGGCCCTTTTTGCCAACCGCTTGATATTCCCTCAACCACCTCCAATATTACCTTCTCCCTGCGTAAACCTTCTCGATTCTCTGATGGAGATCAGTATATCGGCCCACGCTAGGGAGTTTAACTCTTCCCTTTGAAACTTCAGTCGCTGATGCGCTTTACATTTCCCCAAGTAGTGGAAGAATGTATCCTCATCTCTCCCGCTTTTCGAGAAAATATGATTTACTCTATTCCTATCAATGCTAGGTGTCCCCTTAATTTACAGTGGATTGTAAAAATCCCTATACATAATAATTGTAGTTCTTCAGCTTCTTCCCATTTATTCAAACCAAATTCCGCTATATGGTACTTCGCCTGTCGACAGCTTCTACACGTTTTCCACTTTTCCTCAGTGATCTCGTAGGTGCACTCGGTTAGTGCTGTTGAGACCTGCTGCCTTGTAATATGCAGAAGGGATTCCGGTCCAAAACAGATGACCTCGGCTCCATGTTTGGATAATTCATCAACGTTCTCATTGCCCTGGACCCTCGTATGTCCTGAAACCCATACAAGCTTAACATCGTTTTCCTTTGCCAACTCCTTTGCCACATTCCTGAACGAGAGTTGATGTGGTCTTGGCTGAGTAAATTGCTTTTAATTCAGCTTGGCTGTCAGCGCAGATATACATTTTTTGTTCTGGTGACGTCCTGAACTGATCGAATGCTTGGAATACCTCTGTGAACTTTTCTAAATCAAATCTTTCTTGTATCCCTCGTCCTTCGACATAAATTTCTGCTTCAGAAGATTGCCTTTCTAAGTTTTGAGAGCCATCCGTGTATCATAACGAGACATCCCGCTAGAACTTAACTTGGTTCTGATCTTAGTGATACTGATGACGAAATTAATACCTGGAATAAATACGAAGTGCCGCCATCCATTTCTTTATCTTTCCATATTTATTTTTTTATTATACTACTATATATGTATTGTAATAGATACGTGTGTATGATTTTATATTAACTTTTGCTTCACGTTCCAATACCTATTAATAATTATACCAAGACCCAAATATGATATTATTATTGTATGCTTATTTAATTCAAATGTCGAAACTTGAACTTTAACTCAATTGAATTATATTTCAAAATGCATGAGTACTCTTTGCTCAGGGTATGGTTCGCCAAAATCTAGTTAGTTGTTTGTTGCTATTTTATTTACTAGTATTGAATTATTTTATGCAAGTCGCTTGCTGCCAACTATTATGCAAACACAGCGTTCAATGACACTTTTAAATCAATATGACAGAATAAACTTCTTTACAAAGCCCTCACGATTCAATTAACGACATGTAAGTCAATTCAATGATATTGTAAATAACCTTATTAACTGTCTTTTATTTTAGATAACTTCAGAAAATACCTGCTTTCACCAACCTGAGTTCCTTATCCAGCAGACCTGCTTCAACTCACCCAGATACACCTCTCTCTTCCATCCTAACTGCTGCACACCTCTGCCACAAAACACCGATCACCAACTAGACCGTTTTCCACTCGTTGCAACCCAAGAAGCTAGCAGACTATCACTCCTTCTTGAACTCCAACCCAGCTGTCAGTACTAGAACCTTCCTGTATCCAAATCCTTCCTGGTAAGTAGCCTTCCAGTCAAAGTGGTAACCTTAAAGTATTCCTCCCTATATCCTAGTATCTCAATACACGACGTCCACAACCAGTATGTCTGCAACCCCTTCTGCTGCAAACAAGCTGTCTCTCGTCCGATGGTCCTCAGTATTCAATCCCAGCCTCCAACAGTTACTTCTTTCGCTACAAGCCAGCTGGTCCTCGTCCAAATAGTGCTAAGTCCCTCAGGCGTAGTACTCGAAAACTCCAAATGTCATCAACAATCCAAATTATGTAAATATCAATGAATTGTAATCCAACTCCAATTAAACTATGTCCAAATCTTTCTTCTTACTTCTATGTCTTGTTATTTAGCTCCAGTTTACCATCTCTTCATTTTTTAAATCTTCTTATAATTCACTTTCTTATACCTTGCATATTATTAGTAAACCCTTTTAAATTGATTATAGTAAAATTAAATTAAATTAAGAGCACATTTATAGTTTTATCTCACCAAACATAAAATTTTACATCTGTTTTTTCAAAGTTGTTATTTCAATAATCATCCCAATTTTTATTGCTATCCTAGACTACCATTATTCCTGCCTGCTACATGTTATAAATAAATTTAAATGGTGCTCACTTTATAAATTGTTACAAATAGAATTTTATTCTGTCATATGCAACATTCAACTTTGTATTTATTGTTAACTCTTGTTACCATCATCAAGTAGTACTTATTATGTAATAACTTTCTTTTAAAATGTGCTTTGAATCTTTAAGTTCCAATTAGTATTCAATTAAATAAGCAGTCATTAACACAATTTTCCATTTTTTATCATTTCAGTATACTTACTGTATTGAACTTTTCATTTTAGATTCATGTAAATAAATAACCGTATTTAATGTAATACATGGCCTCTATATACCATAGCAGTATATATTTTTTGCTGTTATTCAGCTTTCCATCTATTCTTTGGGCGGCCTATATTTTTTTCCTTTTGATCTGTATTGGTGGTACACTTTCGGCAGTCTATTGTTATCTATTTCATTTCTAGATGCTCTAACCAAATTTGTCTGTTATTTTGGATTTTTTCGTGGATATCATAGATGTTAAGTTGTTGTCTAATTCTCATGTTACTTTTTTTATCTCTAAGTGTTTATCTTGCCGTTGACCTTCGACATATCATTTCAGATGAGATTCTTCTTATAGTGTTTGCTCTTAAAGTCCAACTGTCACTACCGTTTCATATACGATAGTGACAGTTGGACATAAAATTTTATTAGATTCTCTGGTCGTACTTTATGTTTCAGTGTGCGCTTGAAGGTGCCATTGTAGAAGTTGAATTTTTATCTTGTTTTACTTACATCCATTTCTTCTAAAAATGATATATTGCAACCCTTAAATCTGAAATTGTTAACCTGTTCAATTACATATTATTTAAAACTATTTTAGAGAGGATCGGTTCTTTACCACAGAAGGCCATACTACAACTGAATATTTTATCCGTTACCATAAAGTGTTATTATCTGGACCTTCTACCTTTTCCTTAGTCTACCCCAATATTCGAATCAAAGATATTTCTGTAATAGTTTATAAGACGTAATCAACCTTCTACTAAGTAGTCCAATCAAATAAGGATTTTTGATCGGAATAATTCAAAGTGAGCTGAATTTTTTTGTACACCTTTATTTAGTGTTTTCAAACAACAACCGAAAAGTACCCTTGATTTGACCTTCAGCTTCGCTAGTTATATGGTACAGATGTGGAAAAAATTTGGTTTTTCGCTTATATCTTCTTTTCTATTGACTTTAGGTATATGATATTGTACAGAGAAATTGAAGGGCACAAAATTCTGTACAAAAAAGTACTCAATAGTTTTTTTTGTAGGATCGACCGTTTTCGCTTAGTATAGCGTTGAAACTATGAGTTTAATACTAAGTACCCTATTCCACACCACCTTTGAGGCGCGTTTTTTTTTAAATGTGGTATCCCCTTTCAGGCCTAATCCACGGCCTCAGTCGGTCAAAATATCCTCTATATTCTTAAAACAGTCAAAATAGCGTTATGTTAATTTTATTCATCTTCTTCTCCCTCTCCTTCTATGTCGCGTTGTTCCAGATAATCCGAAGAAAATGTCTCTAATCGGTTTTCATTCTCTCCTTCATCAACTTGGTTTTCTAAGATGTTTTCAATTGCATTGGCATTTAAACACGGTTGTTCGTTGTAATGACCACAAATTGACGAGCATTTAATCCCCAACTTTCTACATCCACACAATGGCCCACAACCTTTGGTGCAATTACACAAGATCATGTTTAGAAAAAAATCTGGAGCGGGAGCTTGCATTGTTTTCTTTGGTTCCAATACATCGTTTCTTAATGTCCATCCCCACTCAATAGGGTTTAGTTCATTCTCCAACCACTTTTGTATTTGAAAATAAACTCTGTAAAGGTACTCCTTAGCTGCACTATCTGTTGGCGGCAATAAATTCAATTTCACCGGGTTACTTTTACGTATTAATTTCGTGAAACACATGTAACGATATTGATCAATATACACTTTTTGAATTGGAGCACCATATAATGCCAGTAAAAATTTAATCACATTGGAAGAAATCAATTCGTGTGAGGAATCTATTTGTGTGAAAACTTGAGCCGCAGCTTGCAAACCTTGGCGGTTTTCTAACAGCTTCAAAGCTGTCGTTTTACCTTTACTAAAAAGAGCTGACGTTGTGTCACACCCGGAGACAGCATGTAAAAATAAAAGATGATGTTTACTGGATTTATATTGGTAACAACTTTGGGATGAGTAAATTCTTTGTGGAACTTTTTCTCTGTTTGGCTTCATAAAATAAATTTCTCTATCAACTGGCGTACGAGCTATCAGGAGTACGAAGAGATCTACAAGCTGTAAAGAATACAAGAACGACCTAGCATTGACCGCAGTCATGATAGAACGGCTGATAGTCGTACAAATCTTTTTTACTCTAATTTACCTTTTCTACTCTTTAAAATAATCTTCTCAATAAAAACCAATAAGCTATGAGGAATAGAATCATTAACGTTATCGAACATAGTGATAGTTGAAGGATAGTCGGAAGTGATGCAAACTTGGGTTCGTATGTCCTGGCGAAGAATTGCTGCTGCTGCTTCCAAAACCCTGAATCTCTCATCTGCATTTTCTTTTTTCGAATCATACCAAGCTTTATTCAAAATATCGTAACTAGTATCACGAAAACATATGATACATTGTCCGGCTTGTTTTGTTGTAATTGCAATTCTGTCTCCATCTTTCTTCTTTTTTTTTAATCGTTTTGCCGTTTATGATTTTATTTGTTAACGCTCCTTTTAATTCAGTTAAAGTAAACTGCCAATCTTCATTATTTTCGATGTAAGAAAATATCTGTTCCATCGCTGTTATCACCATCTATTAGGCGACCTACTTTATGGTCAGTTATTGGTGCACAGAGTTTCACGAAGCAATGATTGTGATATTTTGCTTCGGCGGCAACTAAGTCTATTTCAAAAATTATGCGTTATACACGTACTTCTTGCGACACAACCGATTAAATACTAACACGCTAAACAGGCTGCAGGCAGACTCTATAGACTAGGCTGGGAACATGCTAGAACAAGACCGGACCGCAGGTAGAAACCCCTCGCTCGACCCTTGATGCCGAATAGGAGAGGGAAGATGCAGCTGCTGCCTTCCAAGCGATTTCCTTGAATTATTTTATTTTGGAAACATTGTTGTCTTAATAGTGTACGAAAAAGACCCTTCGATTCACCTCATGGTATATTTTTACATTCCAGACCTCAAATTAGTTGTGGAACTCGGTATTTCTGTAGTGTTATCCTTCAGATCAACGCAACGTTCATGGCGAGTTTTCACAGAAACGGTCGGCCCTACAAAAAAACTACCCAGTACTTTTTTGTGCAGAATTTTGTGCCCTTCAATTTCTCTGTACAAAGTCATATACCTAAAGTCAATAGAAAAGAAGATATAAGCGAAAAACCAAATTTTTCCCACATCTGCACCCTATAACTCACGAAGCTCAAGGTCAAATCAAGGGTACTTTTCGAATGTTGTTTCAAAACACCAAATAAAGGTGTACACAAAAATTCAGCTCACTTTGAATTATTCCGAAAGTTTGCCGTAAATTTGTCTAATTTGACTGGACTAAAGCTGTACAACTTTATGTTAACCCATAAAGGCTCCTTTTTGCTTTCAGATTAAAATTTTTTATTTCTCTATTTACTCGATTTTATATGTTGCATAAATATTCATGCCATTAAGAGAATGTATTATGCAACAATAAATACCCACGTATGCCAAATATAAATAATCTATGCGAAAGCATTCTAGAGTAATGAATTTAAATATGATTACTCACAATCGGTTAGTAGTAGGTACGTTTCTAACCTTCAAAACAGTAGGAAAGCGAGTCATTGTTTACTTTACTTTCCAGCTAGCCGGGAAAGCTTTTCCCGGCTAGCCAAACTACACTTTCAATGAACTTGTCATGTTACCTAGCAACAGCGTCGCAGATTCCTTTGTTAAAGTGACTTATTGAACTGCGATTTGCAACTTACCTAATTAAATAAATAATAACAAAAGCCGATTGTGAGTAAAATAGTATACATACCACGGTGAAAAGTTTCATTCTTGTCGAGAGACTTAACTACTTAATCTCTCGACAGGAATGAAACACTTTCCACCTCGGTATGTAATATATTATTTTTCTTCTGGACCTTTAAGGGCTGTAAGACATCAGGAGGACAACTTTGTACTAAGGACTCTTGTATGTTGTACTCAATCTTCTTGTTTTGACTCGAGGATTCACACATACTTCATTTGAATGCACTCTGTATATTTTCGATAGTATTTTTAAAGTTATGGCTACAAACATCTAAGTTTATAAAGCAAGTGTACCACAGCTATGAATGTTAAATGGTCGAAATCGTTTTGAAGACTGATAAAACACCAATGTTAGCACCTTAAGGTTTTGTTTTAATTACAAAATACTAGTTTATTAGAAGAACCTTTTCCATCAGAGAATGTTCTCTCTACACGAATATTTCAAAACCATAGATGGGTTTAGTAAAGGTGTCATTACCTTATTTATCAATTTTCATAATACCTGCACGTTATTGTACTATATCTGCACTGTGTGCTTGATCGAAATTAGTGATGGGCATAACCGGACAATTTTCATAACCAAATTATTTGCACTCGAATGATATTAATAACCGAATGATTATTTGAATTATCATTCAAATAAATGTTGGCTCTCTGTTCGTTTCGATTTCGCCGGTTGGCGGTTTACCGTCATCTGCATCGGCACCGTAACTTGCAGATAGCAGAGGAACTCAGTTAATCGTTAATTATAATAATTCTATAAATGATTTTTATTTGATTTCTAAGGAGTTTAAACCATTGAGAATAGCTATATCAATACTAATCATAAGAAAATTATAAATATGCGAATACAAAGTATCTATTGAATCTATTTTTAGTTCGTAAAATTCTCTAGTAGCCACCCTTCCCTTTTCGCTTGCATATCATACCCGTATATTTTAGAATCCATAATTTATCTACGTTCAGCCTTCCGCGGTTCTAAGAACGCACACTTAAAATTTTAAACATCGAAATCCACTTCTTGTCCCACGTTCATACCATATGACGACGGATGGGCATCGACTGCTCCGTTGTTAAAAATTAAATATAAATCTGTTACGATATTGGAAAATCTTATTTCGCTTTCTGTTTATCCCTTATTAGGCATAATCAACAGCGTTTCGAAGCAAACATTTAGGCCGTTATAAATTAGTACCAACACAGCTTCGGCAAATCTCATACTCAGCAGAGCGTTATCTTTAATAGGAACGGCCCCATAAATTTAACCGGTCGACTGGGAGTCTCAAATGTGTTAATAACATCAACAAGCAGCCGCGAGCCTCACTTGAGTCAATCAGTACAATCTGCCTTGCTTATGGTTCTGAAAGACTTATTATTTACAGAATTTCGATCACTCGCAGGTCGCTGAGAAACGGCACGTAGTACGTATCAAGATGAGGTTATTTTTCATTCGAATACTTGGAACAAAAACCGAGTTACAGAGGTTATTTAAATAACCGGATAACCGCTTATTTTTCATTCGAATAAGCCCATCACTAATCGAAATGTCACCCATAACAGTCAAGGCCGTTAAAACTTACAGACATGGGTTTGATTTATATTGAAATCAACTATCTTAAAATTAGCTACATTTAGTAGTTATTACGAAAACTATTGAACAACATACGACCGATATTACATATAACTGACTCGGCCTAATAAGCCTCGGCCACAAGGTTTATCCGCATCCGTTTTATGCTTAATATCGGTCTAATACCATTAAATACTATATAATTTCCTCATGACAACTCGGTAATAGTTATTTACGTAACAAGTACTGAAAGTGAGACTTTACAGGACTAGTGGGCAATTTTGAAGATGTGCCGTAGGCGAACCCTGGAAGTACTCAAGTCCATTAAAGACACTTTCAATACGAGCTGTGTACAATTTACTTTTTTATTTATAAGCCGATACAATAATAAGATAATTCAACCTTCCAATAGTGGTGCTCGGTGTCACAAACCGGGTGTTCCTAATTTTGCCAATAACTGAAATTTGTCGGAAAGTAGAGTTACACGGTTCAGTAGCTTGAGATATATGCTAGAAAACCTTTTTATATCTGGTTATTGCTGTTTTATAGTACTAGTACGGTAAATATGTGCTTTTTATTGATGTCCTGATTACCATAATATTAATATTATTGCAGGATATAACAAAAAAAGTTTTATTACCATTTTTTTCTTAAAAATATCACACAATGTTCTATATTTTAAAATGTAGGGCACTAGGGCACTTGAAATGTATTATTTACTTTCCCCAAACGTTAAATATCAATATATCAGAACGCATCTAGAACATTTTAAAATTGTATATATCACTTCCATTGTCGAGCCCACCTTATTCTTAGAACCGCCACAGTCGAGTACTATCCCAAACAGGTACTGAAAGGATTGCGAAAGTTCCTAAAAGGCGTTTAAAAGAAAGCTATCGGCTCGGTTCTCATACATACCCTCTCGAAGCTCTATACTTACCCCGTAAAATGTCAGAAGTGGCACGTTCTTCAGGACCTACTACAGGGTACGTTTTAAAGGAATCTCCGACGTTCGATATCGACCTGCTCATTTAATTTCACACCAACGACACGCGAGTGGCAACTGAATCAAGTTTCAGTCTCTTCAGCCGGTTGTACGGATGACTGGCGTTGGCAATACACGAGAATCACCAGACTCTGAAAAAGTCAGCCCTACAGAAGCTCTTCTCGCGGACTCGAATTGTCCGCTACATTAATAATATGATCCTTACACGACGCGACGGCAAAAAGTTAATTTTCAATTTTTGATGAACTCAGCATTTACGAAGATAAAGAACAAGTTGCCAACAAAGCAGAGCAATTTACACGCTGTTTGTTGGCTGTATTTACAAGGAAGAGGATCAGATAGGCCGGGAAAGAGAACAAAGAAGCCTTTTTTTAAAGACAAACCTGCGAGCGTGTTGCAGAGTCATCGAAGAAGACAAAAGTCGCGGGTGTGGGTGGCTTTAGTGCAGTTCAGAGAGACGAGAGGGCAACCTACCACCGCAAGACAGATTAAATCCGCCCCTTCGTGATCAGTGGGCGCTTAAACATGCTACATTACACACTGTTTACTATGTACTACACTTGCAGCAAATTGTTGTTACCTATTTATTGTAATTAAATCGAACAACGGTCTCGGTATATTTACTGTAACCTACTTGTAAGAAAATAATAATACATTTAGAAGCTATAACTATCAATTCACAATATAGCTTAACTTTATTGCAAATTGCATTTATAATTGAATGTATGACTATGCAGATACTATTAAATCCTGCATTATTCTGGTACCGTAATTTCTATAATATGTACAAAATCGACCAGTATGTTGAACGTTTATGTTTACTACTACATTATCATATATTGTAAACTAAATTATTCTATACAAATTCATATCACTACTTTATGGCAGAATTTGTACTTACTTCCCACGCATTCAATGTAACTCGTTTTTGTTAAATCATTTTTGCATTGCATAGCATTTTGCTGCTGAAAAGATATGTTTTTTAGTAACATAGTTATGTGTTTCTGAATTTTCAACGCTTTAGTGCAACTTAAATTTTTAATAAATGAAGTTTATTGTTTCATTGACAATATCCTAGATAATTGAGATGGAATAAGCTCTTTAATTACTTAATTTAATTGTTTTGTTTTATTATATTTTGTTTAAGTTAGAGCCAAAATCCAAATACACAATTTACTGTTTGATATTTTACTGTGTTCCAACCTTGCCTGTCATTAAATTACTAGGCTGGTTAAAATATGAAATGTACTGATTTAGTGCACAAAATAAATGGTTGTAGGCCCCTCTTTATATTTTATTCAACTGCAATTAATTAGAAAAACCCTAGCTCTCAGTAGAATCTCAAGGTGAGTTCCGAAGTCGACTGTATTCTAAAATTGATCTGAAACGGTGCTATACACAGTCAATAGTTCAATTACGCTGTGGCTCAAGGTACACAAATCTGTCAAATCACAAATCGGTTGACTAGTGCAAACAGCGGTTCATTGAAAGTTAAAATACTCGTGAAATATGAGAATTCGCAAGGTAATTATTTAAAATTTTGGGCTTGGCAACAAGTAACAACTTTTGTTTCTAGCAGTTACGTAGTTCGTGACGAGACGCCGTCCAAATTTTGGCAATTGTTTCTGGACGCTTCCTGCACAGCTCAATTTCCGCCAAACCACGGATTTTACTGACGCCGGGCTAATTACTTAAAATGCGGCTTAGCTAAAGCCTTGGAAAGGATCTCCTCTTCTTTAACAAGGTTTGAAGTCGTATGCACTTCGTTTTCCGGACGCTGACTCTATTTGTTTAGGCTAAATCGTACCTTATAAAAATTCACCTTTGGATTTTCTCCGCTATTCTTGGTTCCCTTGCTGCCAAATCTGCTGGAGACGTTCTTGCAGACCTTTTCTCTACCGTAGACTGCCGATCTCTTGGCTCCGATGCTCGTCTTGGCCGTAGTCGAAGTTCGCAAAACGGAGTTGATCGGCCCCGATATCGTCTTATTTGAGATTATGGAATTTGTATGTTTTTTGTTACAGAACTTGTTGAAAATACAGCCACTTGTATACTGGCACTTGGGAAATAAACTGGTATACTTTTTATAGCTTGGAAAACACGTTTATTATCAACAATTTATAAAAATATGGAGCACAAATTTCAACAAACAGCCACCTAATTAATTTTTAATTGTTCTCCCCCCTTATTCAACAAAAACGAATCTGGTTGCTATGAGACAATATTAACGGAAATTATGTTTGATAACTTAAAGTACAAAATGGAAATATATTTGATTACATAATTCTATTTTACATTTTTCTTATAATCTAAGTTATTTTCTTTTCTTACATCTGAAGTTATTTCGGTGACGCTGCGCGCACACACCTTTAATTTTAACCACTGGTCTGCTTTTGCACTAATTGTAATTTTAATTGCACTGATTTATTCGAGTTCACCACTTCTCATTTGCTTCGTTCATGTCCTGCTGCCTGTTTCTCAAATTGCTCTTTTGCAATGTCCTCTTATTTGATTTTATCTTTCTTTACCTTTTAGATTCCTAATCAATTTCACTGTATTTACATTTAATTTAAAAACTACGCTTATTTTAACCTGCACATTGCAAACCATTTTGTGGCTATTAATTTCTTTCGGTTCGGCTTTCTATTATGCACAAACCTATTATTTTTATTTATTTAAAACCTAACTACGACCCCTGTGAAAACAAGCTCTGCTTTCTGTGGTCCTTACTCAATTACTTTATTATTTCTCGCATCTCATTATCAATGCATTTACTGTTTGAATTTTTAGTTTAACATTGCAGCTACACAAAAGACCCCAACTCTGTGCTTATTGAATTGGTCCATTATGTTGCACTGCTGGCAGAGTCGAGTCGTGGGCTTAATACTATTACAATACATAAAAATAGGGTTTCTGGCTACCGTCAATTTTCCTCCTTTTACCATCTTTAGCCTTTCTTCTTGTACCAGTTTCTTCTAAGCTGAGTGATATACCACTCATCCTAGACAATTTTTCCAGTCTTTATTCACTGTTTGCGTGAGTTCCTGTATTAAAGTGAATAACAGTCAAACGAAACACTTAGTAATGTAAATTACATTAATTCGCAAAAAGATATTTCAGTCACTACAATTCGAACCTATGCTCCCAGAGAGAATATGATCGCGGCCGAAGCAAGTCCTATAAATTACTATTCATATCCAGCGTGACGCACGCACTCAGGTTCATTGGCTTTTATAGATATTCCTCTCTTATTTTATGCAAACTGAGAGACCATCATGTTCTTCTGTTTGAAAAAAAATTGCATTTTACATTGTTCTAAAATGTTAGATACTCAAAATTCTTTTTGTCTTATTTATAAATTCGGTCAAAGACAATTTTGAGCAGCAGTCAAAGGATAGTGTGTGAACAATATTTGTGTACTATATCAATAACAATATTTTAATACTTTACAGCTCGGGGTTAACAATTACTACATGAAAAGTAATTCCAACAATATCTTCTCCAAACCCGGCTTACAAAACTAAGACAATTATAATACCTGAATATTTCGAAAAAATTAAGAGGTAGAAAAGCTCTATGGTGCATTTACTACTAATATAAGGTGGTAAACCTATAGAAGGTGTTTACCTCTATGTTTAAAACATATTTTAATTAATTATTTTTTTTAATGGAACATGTCTTACCTTTAAATTCTTACCAATAGCTTACATGTAGAGGTTAGGATTTTATTGTGAAATACGTTTTTTTAAACGTCATCAGAAACAACTAGGAAACTACTGAGAAATAAACTTGATCCGAAAAGTATTTTTTTTAAGAAAATAGAAACAAATCGTCTAACAGTTTAATAATAAGCTTAACTACGGATTCCTCAAATTGTGATTTTCATGGCCCACTAAAAATGTTTATTTGCCGAAGTAGAGGTAATTTTCGAAACAAATACAAATTGTCCTCAAAACTTTTGGTAAAGAACATATTTTTTTAACAATTTACTAACAATCTGTTTATTCAGCAAGCAGACCCATGTAGAGAATGATCCAGTGATCCAATGATTTTTAATAAGATTCGTTTAAGCTATTTATGTATACAGAGTGGACAAATGCTTTAAGCACCATAGAATTTTCAATGGTAATTTCTTTAGTTGAAAATATTTGCTTCCCTCATTATTTTGGAGTAAACTTGTATAGAAGTTTTTAGTAGAGAAAAAAATCTGCATTTGTTTAGTCATCATTTGCCATTTTACGTTTCGGAAAACCTGAAAGCTAAATAAATTACAATGACCAATTTTACAAAAATCAGTGGTGTCAGAAATTATTGAAACAAATGCGTGAAATCTGCCAAAAAGGTACTGTCATTAACCAAATGTCCTCCTAATTTTGACAAAGTTAAATACTCAACATCAACAATAAGCACAATAAACACTCAAAATAATAAATTTAATTTCTATAATTTTTCGGTTTAAGAAATGTAAAATGACAAATGATGACATGAATAAATGATGAATATTTTACTCTATAAAAAACTTCTTTGTAAGTTTACTCTAAAATAAACTGCTCAAGTACAGGTCTAAAGAGTAGCTTCAGCACTGCGAAAACATTAAGTATTATAGTGACCTTTCGCCAAAACCAAATAGCGCATGAAGGTGCTCGGGACCTTAGCAGCAACTTTGCCCCCTTTCAAAATTTCGATATCTGTAGCCGTTCGAAAGTTACAGGCGATCCAGAGAGACGGACAAAACGTTCGCATAAGTACGCTGAAGCTACTAATAATTAGGGAAGGAAATATTTTCATATAAAACAATTAACAATAAACACCCTAAGGTGCCGTAAGGCATTTCTACACACTGTATACATAAACAACTTAATTGGGTCTGATTAAGAAAGAGAATGATCATTAAATCATTGAATCAGTCTCTACATGTTACGTACAACAGGTCAACAGATTTACCTATCATTTGGTGAACAAAAAGATAGCAATAGATGGTTAAAGAAATATGTCTTATACCAAAAGTGAGCAGTTTCGTTTGAAAGAAAGTATTGTAATCGCGAAAAAATCACCTTTCCAGATTTCTTCATATATTCGCGTTTCAGGGACCCTAGATGGCGAAAAACAGATTTTCTTAACTTCGTCTGCCTGTCTGTCTGTCTGTCTGCGGTATAACTCAACAAGTAAAGACGATATTTTGCATGAAAATTATATGTAATTGTAATCATAATGTAAGGTAAAGATTCAAGGTTATTTCAATTCCCCCAACTGGGGACTGGCTGTTATAGAGACCTTGCGTCCCTCTTCAGCCAAGAACAGGAATTATAGGATGGGTGAGAGAAAGGAAGGGCGGAAAATAAAAAAGAGGCCAGGAAAGATGGAAAAATACTGCCCCAGTATTTGCCTCAGATAAAGTACTCTGTTGACTCAGGAAAACCTTATAAAAACCTTAATCAGAGCGGACGGCCAGGGGAATCAAACCCAAGACCTCCCGACCCCTTCTGGCGCAAGCCGGACTCTGTTAACATGTGTGTACGTTTTGGCGCGAAGGTACGCGTATTCTCCCGTCTGGATCGCGTGGCTTTGGGCTGCTGAAAGGATTCTTACGCGAGCCTGCGACAAGACAACAAGTGGTGTTCGAGCTGTTCTTCCACCCCGGCATAGGCCTTTCGGCCTTCGCTGAGAGGTTGCATTTATTTGGGTTTTAATGATGGATTGTCGTGTAGTGCTGTAATTGAACTAGAAGTGTATGTCGTTTATGCAGTAAAGCATTCGCGCCTTCCCAAGGTGTGTTTTCACGTGTAAATAATTAAACTGCATGCAGCTCATTTGGTGGAATATTTATGTAGGGATCTCTGTGGAGGTTAAATTGGCATACCGAAGTTCCGTTTTTCATTTCGAATCCTTTCCATGTTGTTACGGACTGGATTACTCTTTCTGGAGATGTTAACGTTGTCCAGACCCCCTTTTGTCGGCAGCACACTTGGGCTGTTCGCAGTTTCTGCAGGAGTCTTGGGCTCAGTCGCTTGGAAGACGTCGTGTGCAACCACATGGACTCCTTATTAGGGTACCGCAGTTTTATATTAGTTTTTAGTGCCTAGAGTACATTGAACGTAGTGGTTTATTGAAGTGTCGGCCAGTGTGCGTAACGTTGTTGTCAATGTAGAATTTACTGTTTGAACTATTGTAGTTCTCAGTACGCTGAATCAATCATTTACAATCAAATTTAATATTTTTGCTTAACCTAACGTTGTGGCGATTAAAGTGTGTACCGCATTTGAGCCACGTTTATTTGTTTGCCGTCAAGTTTGATTGTGTATGAGTCAGTTCCTTGAATATTTAATGTTGTTATCGTTTGCGAGTTATTTCGCTTTTGTGTTGTCAGGTTTACCGCATATAGCTAGTTTAAACATTACGTAATCGAACCCTTATTAACATTTTCTTACTTACTTACTTAGCCAATATTTATCTACATATTGTTAATTACGTTAATTTAGCTGGGTTTATTTCTCTGATGTGTATGATATTTTCATAAAATTTTGTAATTGTTTTCTCTTGTAAAAGGAGTTTAGAAAGCTGCACAAGAGTTTTTCCGCAAAGTAAGTTCAACGCGGTTGTTTGTGGCTCGTCGACCAAGCACTGCCAAGGCTGAAGTTAGGTGTACGCATTTGCTTCCACTTTTCTCAGTGGGCTTACCTGTGTAATGTGGTGGCGCCTTGGCATCTAACATCTGCTTTTGTCTTAATAGGCCGTTGTCCTGGTTAGTCTCATATTGGACCACCCCAGCACCACTGAGTGACGCCGGCACCCCCTTTTGTTACAGGTTGGGCAACGGTCCTGTGTAATTCTTTCTCCGATTTGAGTCATTTTACGCGCTAGTCATTTAGCTAATTAGTATCATGTCGTAAAGTCCCGTTTATGTGTAACAAACTGGCGCCCTTCTCGTAAAGTAGTTTTTAGGCTATAACTAATTAGTGCCATGTCGTAAAGTCGAGTTTAGCGTGTAATAAACTGACGCCAACGTTTAGGGCTGTGTTTTTTGTCGTTAAATACCTTTTGTCGTTGTTTTGTCGTTTAGAACCTTTGTAGCACTGTTTATGCAAATTTTTTTTTTACATCTCGAAGTATTATGAATTGGTAACGCGTCTCGAGTATCTTTTCTTATCGTATTGATAATTTATGGCCCCTACTTTAAATTTAGTGTTGTTTTTTTTATATTTTAAGGTAATTTCCGAGATTTCAAGAGATCGTAATATGTAGATAAGTTGGGATTGTGTTTTTTATCTTTCCTTGTTATTTCGTTTCTTTTTGTTTCCATTTCGTGTACTTTCGTATTTTCGTTGTGTCTTTTCTTGTTTTAGTGTGTTTTCCCATGTCTTTTAATAATAATAATAATAATAATAATATTTATTTACGGATTATACCTTTAAACAAACTAAACATATACAAAGCTATAGTTTTCTTGTCGTTTATTGCCTATTCTTGTTTTTTTGTTTTTTTCGTGTCTTTTATTGTTTTAAGGATTTTAAGTAGGACAAAATATAGTCTTTTGTTTTCATGAGCCCATTTATGTGTAACAAACTGACGCCCTTGCCGTAAAGTAGTTTTTAGGCTGTAACAAACTATTACTAATTAAAGCCTTGTCGTAAAGGAGAGTTTAGCCTGTAACAATGAATCGAAAAGAAGAACGCGAAATTTGTGGTCAAGAAACGGCTGATGGAGTATAAAATGAATGCTTTCCACATGTAAGAAAAAGGGTAACTTTCGTCTCCATTGAAATTATTGAGGTGTTTTTAAATATCATTGGCTACAAGATCTGACTTGAGATAACGCTGGGGTGAAGAGATATGAGCTTTTCTGAACACCCTGTTTTACCAATGTACACAAGAGCAAACGACTCTGAAAACTCCTTTTAGTGGCAGGATGTGTAATTTATTCTTGGGTAAACGCAAAAACTGAGAATTTGCTGAAAGGTTTGAACACTGTTTTGCTGTTTGTCTTTAAGGAAACTTTTCTGTGCTATAGATAACTTGGTGGATATAGGGAAGAAACAGTACAATCCCGGAGGTCGTGCGTTATATAAAAACAATGGTCGTGAAAGCCTGCCAAATCCTCTTTACTTATACTCAAAGCTATTCTTCTAAGCTTTATCCCTTTCACAGCAACACCGCTGACATGTATTACCAAATTTAGTTCCCACTACTCTGTATAGAAATTTAATTATTAAAATTCTCAAATTTCATCGAATTCAAGACAAACATCTACTATAAAATTAATATGTTAGGAACTATAATGTGTCATTTTCACTTGTTAGTTTATCTGATAACGTCTTTTATATGCTATACTATTCTAGAAAGAGAAACATATTTACAATAATTTTTTATTATTTATTTCGCATTTTCGCAAAACGTTAGTTCACCTTTAATATAGGTAGGTATAACACATTATTAGTTAATTACTAATTGTTACTCAACCTACGTATAAAATTATGGATATAAACAGAAATGAACTATAACGTATGGCTCAACGGTAAATTAAAGAAACGATTGGTTTTCAATACCCTAATGTATTCTAACTTTCATTACTTGCTACATGAAACTGAACCATTAATTTTTCCTATAAGTAGAAGTAGTATTACGTCCCGAGTTTTTATATTCCTTTGACCCTTTGTGGTCACTGGTGACCGATTTTTCTTACTTTTTCTGTAATTCGTCTATTTCACTAATTTGTCGCCACCACGGCCTCGGCCCTAATGAATTATGGAACTTTCACTGTAGCAGCTTTCCTGAAAGAAGCAGAACTCAAACGTGAACCTTCGCATCTTATGCATGAAAACGAATACGTTGATATATGAAGAATTTAAGGTGATGGCAGATACTGATCGACTCCTCAATTAAATCATAGTAACATTTTTCTAAATTAATTTTTTTGCAATTTTTACAGCATTCAGTCTTTTTATTTCTATTATTACTTGCCTTTCCTTGCAAAACCGTTGATCAAATCAGATTACTTCGCTACAAATTAGGCGATAATCGTAAATACTTATTTTTTATAGATTCAATTCTATAAATACGAATAGGGAGTGTCCTGTAATTCGACTGACAAACTTCTGGGATATGCCCTCCTGAAGAAGGTGGTTATATTAGAACTTTTTAATGAACAGGACCGGAATTTCATTATAAAAAAATATGTGATAGAAGGCCTGACCTATTCAAAAGCTTTTCAGCTCGTTTAATTGATTATTTCCAAGTGACGTCACAAGCGCCGTCCTAACAGCTGATTGTGGACAAGCAACGTTAACTTTCTTATGGAAACTTTCCATAAATTCCAATTTTATAAGTTTTGTGTCCATTGTACTGAGCTTACTGAGCTAACTATTTATGTGTTATTTATTAATTCTGTAAACAGATAAAGGCAGCACTATTACAACTTTAGTAAGTATCAATAACTACCCACCAATGGTTAAGATTTCTGTATTACCGGTTGAATTACTCTTTTCTAGAAAAAGACAGTGTGGTAATAACAAACTAGGCACCTAAACTTATACATTTATTTAAAAATTCAATCAAAAATACTTCCACCTTCAAATAGTTCACTACCAGAGGGTAGTTACTGCTCACCCACGAATCACAATACTCCATAAAATCACTTAATTTCTTATAAACTAAACTACACTTATAACGTCTAAAAGTTATCGATTTTTGATTAAAAAATCGAAAAATCACCACAAGCCTCCTAACAAACTATTCAAAGGTTGTCCTCGATCAGCTGTTGTTGGGCGGAGTTATGACTTGGAAAAGCCTCATTTTCTCGTAAAACGATTTTTATGTAGAAACTTATAGTTATTTATCTACCAAAGGCATAAAAAGACGTATATGGCCCACTCTGTCAAAATTAGCTCTAACAGGCAAGAGCTATAAACTCTAGTTGTGCACGAGATGCATAATAATTATCTATGTATTAAGGGCATAATCAAAAGATTATAGTACGAGAAAATGTTTAAAGCGCGGCGCGTAGCGGAGAGCTTTAAATTTCCCGAGAGCTATAATCGTTATTAGGCATGTGGTGCATACAACGTTCTGGTTCTCAAAATGGAGAAAATTAAAAAATACAGTATTTTGGCTACAGACTACTGAGTCATCGTTGTGCTTGTTACCGCTCAAACGGACATTAACGACAATGGCACTCTATACTACGGGGCAAAAATGCTTACTAAAAGGATTCACTCTAATCCCTTCTGTACGGTTTGGTAACAGAAGAGTTGTCCGGCTGTACTCAGGGAGACGGGCGTGGTCCAAACTGAGCAAACGATTAATTAGAGTGTAAAGTTCCGTTGTAACAGGGGAAGTCGTAATTGATATACGTACAAAGAAAGGAATATTAAAGCGCCACGGGCTTGAACTGGAGTGGGGAGGGTTAACTCCCTTAGGCGGTTAACCCTCCAAAAATATCTAGGCATATTATAATTATAAACAAATCAATGCCTACGTACAGACTACAATAAATGCATGATTGACATGTTCGAGCATTTACGTAGAAAGTAATAAATAAATGTGCCAGTAATATAAAGTAATAACAGTAAATAGAGCTAGCTTCCTAGGTATCCTGTAACGAGACAGACTTGTGGTGTCGTAAATGCGCACGCCGGTGTCTTCTGATGGCCTCTAGTGATCTATAACCCTCTACGTTGTGTACATCACTTTGTTTTAATTTAACAGATTTTATGAATGATTTAAACAAGTTCTCGTAACTTGTGGACCCTTAGGGTTCTTATAACCCTCGTAACTGCAAGTTCTTCATTTAAGTAGGCTCATACACACACTTTGATGAAATCAAACGCCAAGAACGCTTTATACATTTATTAAACCAATAAACCCTATACTCTCCTACATAAAACTAAATTTAAACAACCAAATTGTTCCCTTTACCTTTCTGTAGTGGGCACAGTCTAATGGGAAATGTAATACTCTTCAATTGTTGGTGTAATAATAGCAATACTGCGACTTAGTCAGTGCATGGCAGGACTTGAGAGTTGTAAAGGAAATTTATCAGTGAAGGAAATTGCGCCCGCCGCCCTCAATCCGCAGTAGCGATGACTCGCCCGCCGATCAAATGTAGCGTCAAGTACGCAATTAAAGGTAATAGTAATTACGCGTGTTCGCCCTCAATCTGCAGTAGCGATGACCCGCCCGCTGACCAAATGTAGCGACAACCGCGTAATTAAAGGTAATAGTAATTCCGGGTGTCTGCCCTCAATCTGCAGTAGCGATAACTCGCCCGCTGACCAAATGTAGCGACAACCGCGTAATTAGGGATCAAGTAGGGTGCCCAAACTGTTGTCATGACTCTGTCGAGTTATCCTTTAAATAGCAGCCCCTAGTGGATATCCCCTCTCGGAAATACCAATGGTGATTTCACCCTATAACCAACCACAGCGTTTCCGCTGGGCAATTATCCAATTATAATGTTTCCATTATGAGGCAGTATTTCTACCGCAATTTAAATCGTATTATAATATTTTCGGTGCTCTCTATGTGGGTGACTAGCACCCAGAGTCGTAAATTGCCGCTTTAATCCCTATTTGGCTTTCGCCGCGTGACGAATTCCCCAATTAGACTATGCCCAAATATCTTCAGTTTCCTGTAAGAAAAGTGTGAATTATGTGGCCACATAATTCACTATTAAGCTGAAAGCAAAAAACTATATGGTCCAGGGCCCTGTGTGTGTGTAACTTAATACGCCCGCAGTCGCAGCTGTGGGTCGAACCTTAATCTATCCATTAATATGCCTGCACGTGCAACAATTCTTTACATTGGGAAAAAACATTCTGCATATCGTAATTACCAAATTCAAACGAAAAACGTAAGTATCTAATATTAATTGTTCATGTTTGTGTCCATTACCATAACCTATAAGTCGCGTCCTCTCACAATCCTAATTTCTTTTTCCAATGAAAGACCTACTTCGTTTCGACTTCCATATCTTTAAAACAATTCTAATATTAGTAAGACAGATATTAACAAGCATTTATGCTGAACCAACCTTCAAGATTAGGGGGAGGGGGGAATCTCAAGTCTCATTGTAGCTGATAAATTTACAGAAAATAACTTAAATTACTAATTCATTCATATACACGTAGTTCTCATTTCTCAACAGATAAAGAATTTTCAATGCCATTTTATAGCGTTTCTAGTAATCGGACGTAAAAACTGAATGTAACCTTTTTTGTAGATAATTTTATGGGAAATAATATTTCCTACAAATAGTTTACTCATAGAAACCATATTTACCGAAAAAAATTAAATAAACTCTGCTGATGGAACTTTAAACGCCTTAGGGGCCAACGCCCAACATGGATTCTTCAGGACTTCTAATATGTTGCAAACAATGGCACTCTTAACAACTATACCGAAAATTAGTTTAACAGTTCTCTTAGAACCGTTTACAGAACTGTACCTCTAGGTGTAGTAGTAAATCCAGATTTGCGTATCGGTCTTGAAATTATGTTAAAGGTAATGTTTGCTTCTAAAAGACTCTATAATTCTGACATAACCAGACTAATTTTAGCTATTACACACGCAACACGTGAATGCTAAACTAAGCTTTTCAAAATATCGGAAGATTTGAATCCACATATAGTAAATTTTCCGAAAATTTAGCAGACGGCACCAGAAGCAATCTATCAATCAATCAATCTCCCTTCGTGGACACTGGAAATAACTCCCTCTATATACTGGCAAGCTTTTCCATAAAAAAGAACGCCTAAATTTTCCTTAGTCGAGAATTTTAAACATTCATACAGGAATGGAAAGGGACGTTAGCTAATGACGAAGTAACTTGCATCATCATAGGTGAAAATAGCTAGAAACTTAATTCAATTCCTAAATAAATAACTTCTTTTAAATCAGTGTAAAGTTTACATGTAACAACCTATATTTATTTCTATTTATTGTTTCCCACAGAGGATCGTGTTAAAAATGCTGATTTTCAAAATTCATAATGGTGCATTTTGCTATAATCCTTATTATCTGCTCTGGAGCATACTGTTAAGCACAAATGCTACTGAAGTTTTTTTCGTCTTCAATGATCTGCGTCGACGTTGATTTAGAATTTTTGCTTTGAACGTATTCCAAGATAAACACATATTTTTAATAAAGTGAGACAGATGCATATTTCGATTAACATTTTGAGCTATTTTCACGGGTATCGATGATAGTACCCGTTGAGGCCTTTAGAAAATTTAACTCGTGCTGCGCACTGTTTCTATTTTCTTCAGCTTTAACTCGTTGCTATCACCGATGATAGTCATAATACTAGTTAAACGCACAGTAGTTTGACACTTAAAGGTTAGAAAATCTTCGTTTCTTGAACAAACAGTACGTAGGGCAACATTCTTATGGAATATCCTCCGTGCACCGAACATTCCCAATTACCTTTTTTCTGCAACCGTCCTAAAAGTCATTATTTTTAATATCAAAATCTTTTAGTTCCTAGAATTAATAGCTATTTATGATACAAGTGCTAAAAGTACCTGTTTAGTGCAATCTTGCTGGAAGAATCCGTGTTGCAGCTGATCATCATGAAGTTGGTTGATAAATTGCTGAAGAAGTGTTTCCGATATTTGTGCTATCAGAATGTCGTTGAGAAGCATTGAACGTATTGGATATTGGATACCTTTATTAAGGGGATGAAAGAACTTCTAGACAGCATTTAAAGTTTTCATGAAAATGTCTTTTTTATTTCATTATGTTTTTCTTATTTCTTATGATATAGAGAAGTAGTTCTCTAGATATTCCTATTCTGCTTTTTCATCTTTTATCCAAATCTGAAGTCAAACTCTAAATTTCAAGAAAGCGACCACACATCGGACGTGTTCGCTTTACACATCCGACAAACACACATAACAATTTCAGATCCGACTCCGTTTTACGAATTTTGTGAAAATAGACAAGGAAAGCCATTATGTCATTTCAAAAATGACATTTAAAGAAGATTGAAGTTAAAGTATGAATATGTGGTATATACGGCCATGAGTAATTGAGATTGGATTTGTTGTGGATAGCTCATTAGAGATATGTAAATTCAAAATATCAAACTGCAATTATTGTTCTTCATCAAAATCACTATGTATTACGGTCATGGCGGACCTTATTTATTTTCAAATAAATAATATGGGGTGTTTATATTTATATTGTCATTGTCACTACTATGATATAGTTTTTAAATACTTTAAGACCATCCAAATCTCGTTTTTTTAATTTTTAAGTTATACATACGAGTATATCAAATTTGTTTATTTTTATGCACTCTTCGTGGAAATGCATATGAAGCAGGAAACAACCGCACGTTAATTATCAGGTACGTATTGGTTAAAATATGCAAAAAGTGAATTTGAAAAGACATAAAAATTATTAACTTTTTGTAATACTCTCCCGCTATCGCATTTTTATAATTAATGTGTTACTGTTTTCTGTTTTCAATTTTATTGAGAACTGAATATTTTGGTGTTTAATTTGAAAATGCATAGGCGTTCACAATCCGTTCTGGAAACTGACAAGGATGTTCATATGGAAGAATATTTAGAAAATGAGGAAAAAGATATCAACAAGAAACAATTACTTCTAGTTTCTAGGTATTATTCATTTTTTTGCTTGCAAAAGTTTACTAGAAACAGGTGAAAGTGTAACTTTTGCATACGAATACGTACCTGATAATTAACGTAGGGTTGTTTGATGTTTTATACACTTTTCCATGCACTATTCGTGAGAAATAAACAAATTTGACATATAACTTTAAAAATAAAAAACCAGATTTGGGTGGTCTAAGTATAATTATATTAATCGCCATTAATTATCAAACAACCATTAATAAAAGTAATACATTGTAAATATGATACATTCTTATATATTATTCATATTATATTATTATAAATACAATTTTAGTGTTGTAATATATAGTAGAGCGATTTTGCTCGATACGCAATAAAATACGAAAACGTTGCACGAATAAGAACCGCTATTTGAAAACGTCTACAATTTGTTTCGGCACAGCAAGATTCAATAACCGCGAAACTGGGCCAGTTTCCACAAAACAAGGACCTAAACCCTCAAGCGCGACCTTTGCCCGTCCTTTAATAAACTAGGCGTTTAGGATCTAGATAGACAAAACGAATTATTTGTTTTGCGCCACTGTAGGTTTACGCAAAATATTTAAATGGAAGCAATGCACTTCCTGCTGTTTTTCGCCCAACAATCTTTCACACTGATAACCTCACGCACACCTTATAATTGGATTGGAATTACACTCAGGAAACGAATAATCGAACAACTAAATCACGATAACAAGACAATGACGAGCCACTCTTGCGTGACCATTAATCCAGAGGAGTACCGGGGGAGGTTCACTCAAGACAGCATCAATAAGGGTGTTATTTTGATGAACCAACTTGAAATTGAAATAGTATTCCCAGCGGTGTGGTACACTCGACTGAAGTAGCAGCTCTATATGTTCAGAAAGGGGCATTATTTTTATAAATGTTATTTGCGGATGTTAGACTGACGACTCGATGGCTTATTTGGAAAATGAATTTCATGTATTCATTGGTTGATAGGTATAACTTCTACTTCTATATTACGTGGCACGGGAGCGTCGCAAAGAGGTGATTACTTAAATCATCTTTAGAAAATGTATAAACGCAGGTCTCAAAATGGTTTCGCTTTGCCGTAGGCTTTAAAGATTTCCAAAAAGTTATTACTTAAATAAGGCGGTGGTTTGATTATCCCCCATCTAATATGAAATTTACTATAACAACTATCTGTCTGTCATCTAACGGTTTATTTTTGCAATTAATGAATTGTCATAATAGTAGATTATGTTATTAGGAGTAAAAGTGATACTTTATGTGGGGAAGCTGAAGTTTATTTAGCCGAACGTTAGTGAGGCAAATAATTCAGCTAAGCCACATAAAGTCACTTTTACTCCGAATAACATATACTATTTATTCTGCAAACGTATTCAGGTAAATTTCATTAACATAAATATTTAAAAAAAAAGGATGCATCGGCCGGGAATCGAACCCAGGACACCCGCGTGACAGGCGAGCACTGTACCCCTACGCCAACCTCTGTTGTTCAAATAACGCGCTACTGTAATGATATATGAACATACTAAATTACCCGGCCACAGCAGCTGTCACACCATAATCCACGGCGACAGATGCTCCGATCCGCTGCTTAAAGGTTTATTTAAATTAAAACTTTTTATTACTCTTTTTGAAAATAAAAACCGGCCTACGATCTAAGTCTAAAAATTAGCAAAATTTTAAGCCATCATACAATTTAATCGGTCCAGTATCTTCGGAGGAGATAGCGAACAAACATAGAAAGAAAGAAAGAGAGCAACAATTTTGTGTGCTTAGGCAGATAAAGTACGCAAAAGTTGCTATTTTATCAGCTTAGGCAGATAAAGTGACACTTTTACTTTGTCAATAAAGACAAATAACTTGTCACTTTTGTGACGTTTGCGGATAAAGCATATTTATTTTAAGAATACACAACTATTTTTCAAAACCTCAAAACATATTCGGTTCGGAAAATCTGCCTTGATTAAATAATTCTTATGAACATGTAGTAAGCATAAAGCAAATTTAGGGAAATGATAATTTTCCCAGGCATATGCTAAGTGTCTAGTGCATAGAACACAACGCCGACTGGGCATATCGCTGACCGTGAACACTACGCCAACCATGGACTTGTGTCAACCATTGAAGTGAAGAAAAAAAGATCAAAAGCTGCAACTAAGCTAAATAAACTAGAACGAGATACAGCATCGTTGCCGAATTTCGTTATATGACTGACATTTAGGCAAATAAATTTACTTTTCCTCCAATCGGACTAGAACTGTCACATTATTGAGAAAATGTTGTTGAGCAATACAACCATTTTACAGTGACCTTATAATTAGCCAAAAATTTTATTTTTAATTTTTAAGCATTCGTAAAAAAATTAGAAATTCTACAAAAATGGTACAAAATAAAGCGTTAGTTCAAGAGACAAATTTTCTCTAAAATTTTAAGCTGAATTCAGAAATGTAATAATATACCGGGTATTCTGTTTAAAATAGGAGTTAATTAAAAAAATCGGGTGTGATACACTCACATAACTTCCTTTTACAGGGATCTTATAATTAGCCAAAAATTTTATTTTTAATTTCTAAGCATTTGTCAAAAATTTAAAAAATTGCAAATTCTACAAAAACGGTACAAAATAGAGAGTTAGTTGTAGAGACAATTTTTTTATAAATTTCAAGCTGTTGTATTTAAAATAGGAGTTAATAAAAAATAGAAAAAAAAACAAAAGAAACCCATTTTAGAAGTATTCAACTGGAAAATCACCTATCTCACATCAATAAACATTCAAAATTTAATAGAAATATAAAGTTTGAAAAAAATCGTTAGAGCCGTTTTTGAAAAAATCGAAAAAAATTAAAAAATCAAAAGAGTAAACACCTACTTTCGGTTATGCGATTTTCTTCAAAAACTTGTTGTCGTATCTACATAGTACATATAACTTATATATGAAGTTTCAATGCCATACCTCTTTTCGTTTTTGAGATATTCTGTTCACAGACACACAGACACACAGACACACAGATAAGACAGATAAACCAATGAAAAAAATATGTTTTTTGGGATCAGGGGACTCTAAAACGTGAAGATCTGTTGAAAACTCAATTTCGAATTTCTGGGGTGAATCCAATACTTCCTTTATCGTAAAAGGAAGTAAAAATAAAAAAAAACATAAAAAGCCCATTTTAGAGGGATTCAACCGGAAAATCACCTATCTTACATCAATACACATTGAAAATCTAATAAAAATGTAAAGTTTGAAAAAAATCGTTGCAGCCGTTTTTGAAAAAATCGAAAAAACTAAAAAAGTGCAAGAGTAAACACCATACTTCCGGTTATGAGATTTTCTTTAAAAGCTTGCTGTCGCATCTAGATAGTACATAAAACTTATATATGAAATTTCAACGTCATACCTCTTTTCGTTTTTGAGATATTCTGTTCACAGACACACAGACACACAGACAGACAGACTGATAGACTGATAGACACATACACAGACAGAGACACAGGCAAACAGACTAATAAACAAAAACATTTTTTGGATTAAGGAGACTCTAAAACGTGAAGATCTGTGGAAAACTCAATTTCAAATTTTTGGGTTAAATCCAATACTTCCTTTATCGCAAAAGGAAGTAAAAATGGGAAAAAAGACATAAGAAGCCCATTTTAAAGGTATTCAACTGGAAAATCACCTATCTCACATCAATACACAGTTATGTTATGTTATGTTAATACACATTAAAAATGTAACAAAAATTTAAAGTTAAAAAAAACGTTTTTGAAAAAATAAAAAAACACTGAAAAGTAACAAGAGTAAACACCATACTTCCGGTTATGTGATTTTCTTCAAAAGCTTGCTATCGCATCTAGATAGTACACAAAACTTATATATGAAGTTTCACCGTCATAGCTATCTTTTCGTTTTTGAGATTTTCTGTTCACAGACACACACACACACACACACACACACACACACACACACACACACACACACACACACACACACACACACACACACACACACACACACACACACACACACACACACACACACACACACACACACACACACACACACACACACACACACACACACACACACACACACACACACACACACACACACACACACACACACACACACACACACACACACACACACACACACACTCACACACACACACACACACACACACACACACACACACACACACACACACACACACACACACACACACACAGACAGACAGACAGACAGACCAATGAACAAAAACATGTTTTTTGGGTTCAGGGAACTCTAAAACGTGAAGATCTGTTAAAAACTCAATTTCGAGTTCTTGGGGTATAAATCCAATAGGTACTTCCTTTATCGTAAAAGGAAGTAAAAAGTCAAATCGCCCAATGCACGCCGTATCAGCCAGGCACACGCATAACTGTTACACTCTGTATGTGAATTTGACACCGATTTACATTTCGTACAAGGATTTCGCACTTTTAGGTTTGATTGGTTTAAATTTCGAATTGACCAAAGAAACTACGATAGATGCCAAATACATATACGGGATGTATAAATGCCCCCGGTACAACCTCCTCATGTTTACATGCGTCGTTTTCAAGCACCCTGCTTCTTGATAAGAGGTCTCACAGCATAAATAACTTTCTACAAAATTGTTACATTTGCTTGTTCTTTTTGTTAAAAACGTTTTAAGAAGAGATTACGAAGACATTTTCTTTAATTAATTGAGGAATAAAAGCGTTAGTAAATAAAAAAAATTATAAAAATGTTAACAGTAATTGAAAAACAAGTAACATTTAAAAACACAGAATTCGTCGAAAATGTTAACAATAATTTGCAATTATAAGACAATCTAAGTTTATAATTGTCATGTCTTTATTTACTAAAATTGCATATTTTACGGTGAAACATAGAATATGGTGAATTTATTATGTTATTTTATCATCAAAATCAGATTTTTTAGCCTATATGCATAAAATATATACTGCAATGTTATTCGTTAATTGCCTAACATTTTGAGTAACCTATAAAATTTGCTTGCTATGGTGCACGTAATTAAAAATTGAAAATGAATGATTTTACTTGCTAATAAATAACAAATGCCCTTTATACCTCAGAATTTATTTTGATACCTGCCTTAAGCATAAATAAATGATTTATTATGGGCACACACACAGCGAAGTCTTCACAAGCAAGCAACCTTATGAGTCTCTTCTTTTACTCATGAGCAACTCAATGTTAAAAATACAACACACAACATCAATTTTGTTTTGGGGATTCATGGAAGCACATTAATTAAATGAGTATCGAAACAAGAAAGCTTTGTTTTACATATTAACGTTTCCAACTCCCATTCTTGCCAATTACAAAGAAATATTTCGCGAGCTAAAAGAGCAAAACATCATTGAATAAACACGGTAAACTTTTTCACTCTGCGCCATTAATTGATGATGCGCTGATAACCCGCGCGCCTATGCCCAGAAATTGAAGATGTCCGCTGCCTGTAACTCGTTTACCTACCAATTTCTTTGAAGAAGTCTGTATAAGTTGCTCAAAATCAAAACATCAACTACCTTGGATATCAAACACCGCAAACAATACTGACACTATTTATTTTTACATAAGTGACAAATTTACAAAAGAATCGTAAACTACGTCACCAAAAATAAATAATTTAACCTAAAAACCAGAGGACGACCGACGTAGGTTTGCGTTGAATAATTCGGTGAAGTTCCTCGAAAAATTTCATGCGGATTCTATTTATACCCTCGGAAAACAGACGAGGACGCCTGGTATTGGTCGGATTTTCTAACGTGTAAATTGTTAAACAACACGCACAATTTTATGAACAATTTCCTGTCGATAATTTAAAAATGTGCATCAATTAATTACACAAAATCCTTAAACCTAATCATAAAACTAATTGCACTGCCATTTTCAGCACATTTTGAAGTATAAATGTCCAGAATTTCAAAACTGTCCGCACTCATGTCATGTCAACCGTTTTAGTACGGCTAGGGCAATGTCCCATACTAAAACTCAGATGTACTGTCGGAAAAGTGAACCCACAACTTTGCAGCATCTGTGTATTTTCTTCAAGGGAATACTTCTTTCCATGTTCTGTGCCATACCTATTATTGAATCTGTGCAAATAACGAACTACCTATCTTATTATTTTTAGTTTAGAGGATTAATTTTATCTGACCTTTATTTTTATATATTTGTACAAATTGACTATAATTACTAGTAAATTGTTTAATAAAAATTATTCCTATCTTTAGATTTTATTATCCATTGTATATTAATTTCCTGATAAGAAGTTTCTGATCATTTTCCAGAATTCCAAGTCTTCAATGTTAGATTTTTTTCTAAATTCTAAAAGTTTGAATAATACCACTGATGGTGGTAACAAAATATTTACATTTTTATCAAAATATCCAACATTAACCTAAGTAATTGAGTTTAATAATAAGTTGCTACCAACTTCAGCACTTTGTATAGCGAAAGAAACTATTTTCGAATACGTTTCTGTAAAATGATTCAAAGAATTGTCTGACGAATGTTCTTTTCCACATTTTGTCCACTAAGGGATCGCTGTATAAAAAACTTCAACCACACACAAAGCACAATCATCAAACACACAGTTAGTTTTAAGGTAGAACATAAAAAGAATACAACGCATTACCCGTATTGCGTGCTCGAGAACTAAAATATTTTCTGAAATTAGGATGTAGTCATCGATAATCAAAGTTTTCCAATTCGATGACACATACTAGATAGTCGACGGCACAATAATAGTTATTTAATTATCAAGCTCAAAAAGCGCGTTTTCATGATCCGCATTTTGAATTGTCAAGTGTCATAATAATTATTTATTCAGCGAGCATCTAAGGATGAGACGAAAGCAAATTGTTTAAATAAAAAAATGCAAAAGGGAAGCTTTAGATACGAGTTTCATTCATAATTTTTTCGATTACAGCATATTTATACTAAATTTCATCATTTCAAATTGAGAACTCAATCCAGTTAGCCGTACTTTACCTTTTATAGAAGTGTGCCAATTCTTGTTATTGCATATACAATAACAACATATTTATGACTTACGGAAAGTGTCAAATAATAGCCTCCTTAGAGAAGTGGTAGTCGAAAATAGTATAATATGATACAAGTGTATTAAGGCTATTTAAAGCACGCCCTACAACTATAAGGGCACGACGCGAAGTTAATTGCATATTTTCTATTGCAAGCTTTGTGAAGAAATTGTGATAATTAGCCTATGGTATTTATTTTCAAGTTGAAGTTTTAATGTACGAAATTTGAGAATTTGGTGCCGTCAACCCTGAATGATCGCTAACGTCGTATTTTAATTCAAACCATTGCATCAGTTAGTGAACAGATGGTACTAACCTACTGTATATTTCATTATATCCTGAAATATAATTTTGGTCGACTGTGTCATAAATTGATATTTTGCGAATCCAAAACCTGGACTACAAGCTTTTTGTTAACATTTTTTTATGTCTGCTAAATGATGCCATTTTTCATCATTCACGCAATTCAAAGGCTGATAAATATAAGATTAGATCATATGCATATTGCAGAATAACTCCTAAAATACTTGCTTCTTGCATTTTTACTTTCTGTAGTGAAAAAATAGTACATACACGGCAAAAGAGAACATCATTTTTCATTCTGCAGCCCTCGGGCCTCACCCTTGCACTTCTCTCTTCCTTTTTATAATGTATACTGTATTAATTCGGCAGAGTAATAAAAAATGATGTACAAATTATATATATTCAGTATTACACAGCTAAGTAGAGAAGCCGAGTAGCGCAGATGGGTAGGCGCTTGCCTTGCATTAAGCAAGTCCTCGGTTCGAATCCCGTGAGGGCCTGAGAGCCGGAATTGTCCGCAGCCTTGCGATTTGAACCGAGCTCGGTGAGACCATTCACAGTTGGGCACCAAATGAACTGTGCTCTTCTCAGAACCACAGACCTAAGAGATAAAGTAGCAAGATCAACATGACACACACACACACACACACACACATAGCTCACACAATGGTTGCTGTGCAAGCACAAAAGGCGTGCTCCAACTTTGTATCCCGAATCTGGGGCAAGTTGAGCATTGTACCGCCAGATGCAAGCACATAAAGCCCCAGCCTCGACACCGCAAGGTAAAAACGAGGATCGATTATACATTATACAGCTAAGTGCCACCTTTCCGTGGCAATTCGTCGTGTTTCTCTGTCTAGTGTCTATGGCATCTTCCGCAGTTAATTCTCGTGCCTTCATTGCTGTTCATATTCCCTCGTTCCACGATCGTCAGGGCCTTCCCGTTTTTTTCCTTCCCGGTGGTGTTGATCTGCTTTCTTCCATTCTCATCAGGAGTCCAAACTCTTTCAAGCTTCTTAGCTCAATTTTATTTACTATGGTTTCTTTTGCCTTTAGCTAGTGATATTTCAACACTTCTGAAATAATCCATTCCTACTGTGTTACTTTTTTCCCTGTGCTCTGAGTTCATTGTCCATATTTGCGACCCATAGCACAGTACCGACTCTACCAACGCTTTTCCGACATCTTTCTCCGGTTCTTTGTTTATATGTTTGTCCAGCCAGATCGAGCTTAAACATCCTATTATTCGTTTGTCTTGTTCAATAATTCTACTCTTAATTTCGGGAGATCCAAATCCATCTGAAGTTATAGTTACACCTGCATATTTATATTTTGTACTTGTTCAATTTCGGTTTCATCGTTTATTAATATTGTAAACCCTGAACCCTATGACGCCATATAAATAATTGCTTAGTTTAGTTGTGTTCAGTGTACTTGCACATCTTTTGTTTAAATTCAATACAATTAGATTAAACTAACCCTTGATTTTATTTGATGGTGTTTGCATGCGACCCTCTTTATTTATGTAAAGGATTTTAACGACTGCAAGAGATTAAGGTAAGTTCGTTACAGCATGAGCACCCAAACGCTGTCAGTTCACCTAAAGGGTTGCCTTACTTCCGTCTTAAGGAGCAATTTCTCTCTTATAAAGAAAAACAATTTGAAGCCGGTGACGTCAAAACCTATTAACATATTCCTAATACACCCAGGTTATTGCCCTAATTAACGAGTATCGAGTTGAACCCCGATCTATCAAGCGAGCTAGTTGGCAAATTTGTTACAGGAACAAGGTAACGTAGTTTTAGCGAATGACACTTGCATTTTGCCAATCTGCCGTTTTACAATGATCAAACTAAGGCTGTGTCGTAAATACAATTTCGCCTGTAACAAACCCTGACGTAGTCCTTTGGATGCTTCAATTAGGTTGGATAAGTATCATTTGGTTTTACAAAAGCCATATTCACTCCAGTTTTACTAACAATGCTTATTAAGTGTCCATTAATAGTCAGTTAAACTAAGGTGTCCTATAATATTGTCCTTGTGATAAAATCGTAATCTTTTTCCAAGTCTACAATGGCTAGATGAGTTGTTCTCTATTACGCCTTTCTTCAGTCAGTTGTTACATTATAAATATATTATCAACACACCCTAGCTTTATTACAAAGTCACTCTCTGCTTTACTAATTTTATGTCCAGCACATTCTTTCAGTTATTTATTTTAAAAATTTCTGAATGGTCTGCTCAAGGTGCAGTTACTACATAATACTCTGTAATTATTTTTTTCGCTTCACTCTTTTCTTGTATATGGATAGTGTATAGAATGATTCCCACTGTTCTGGTATTACGCATTGTTCGGTACAGTTGTTAACTAGGTCGCATAATCTTTCATTTAGAGCCAGTCAGCCATACTTTATCACTTCTGTATAAATTGTAATATTTTGAAAAAGTCCCTGCGAAGGGCTCCCTGTAATATTTCTACCCCCTTAATAAGAGTATTTAACTGTATACCTCGAGTTAGCTCTAGTCGGAGAATTGTTCTTTTGGCTCAAATATAGAATAGATCAATAATAACACAAGCGAACGTTCAAAAATTAAATATAACGTTTTTAAATGAGTACATGAACAGCTTATAATGAATTGTATATTACGATAAATACAGGAATAATAACGAGCGTGTTATTTCAGTTGCCGGGCAGGGCTGCAACCTCGGTTGCACGGGAGTGCTTCGGGCTTGCTAGTCACGGTCTTCTAAAATGCACGTCGATGCCTGGATGACGAGACAAATTAGGTCGGATCGCCCGCTGGAAGTTCACGCACTTCTATTCTGCTGGAAGCGGCTGTAGGTCGTTTGCAGCAGTTGTGATTTCCAAATGTTTACAGTAATGGTCACTGCAAACTCTTCAGGTTAAAAGTACATTTCTAAAGGTTACCTGTGAGCAGCGAGCTATTTATACAGGGCCGGAGGATCCGTGAATGTTTCCGGGTTCTAGTGGAGAAATTTGCCGGCGTCCGCGGCTCGAATCTTCTATGCGACGGTGACTTCGGAGTTTTGTTATTGAAATGACGAAGTACTGGAACTGGGATGCCTTCACCTACGAGCTCTTGGACAGCTTCCGGGGTGCGGACAGCTGGTTTTACAGGTAGGTGTCTTATCTCGTGATCTTCAGGTGTCGGTTACTGGTAAGCGGTTGCAGCGGTAAAAAATCTCGGAGTGCTTTAATGTCAACAAAATTAAATTTGTTGAAAGCAGCCTTCTTGAGTAGAATTACAATTTACGCTCTGGATTCAAGGGATTACGGAACAAATAGCAACGGCGGTCTAGTTCGGCGGATTACAGAAAAATTAACTTGCAGTTGCCGTGGTCTCGGCTTGCAATCAACGGTGGTCTGGTTGAACGGGATACGGGGAAAATTAACTTACTGGGGCCGCGGTTTTGACTTGTAATTAACGGCGATCGGGTAATACGGATTGCAAGGAGGCTAAATGTCCTCAATGGCTGGCAGAAACGCTGTCAGCTCCTTAAGGACCTTATACCTAATCTTACTTTACTTAGAGAGATACGGTGTCAGAGTAAAGCAAGATCGTACCAGGAAAGGTAGGATGGTATCGGGAAAGGGATCTCAAGTTCTTCCTGGAGTTGGCATGTGTTCGCTTCATATAGGTTTCGTGACCTCTTATCGGCGCTCGGGCTCCCTACTTCATGGGAGGAGAAAAACACTCTTGGGGATGTTTTATGCGGTCCGAGCATCGGCGGCAGGCTTCTGTTATCTTCTTTTGAAGCGACGGCTAGATGCAAATGCTTGATAATGAGATGAAGAAAATTCCAAATACTTTTTAGGTACCCTTAAAATTTAAATTCAAGAACAAGCGTTACAAAACGTTGCCGAGTTCTGGAGCTCTGTTATATTTCATAGATTTAATTACTTTATTGAGTTTGTTTGCCGTCATTATACAGTCATTTGAGCCCTATTTTCAGTAAGTAATTTTATATAGTATATCGGTCTCTCTTCAATGCTAATCTGATTTGCTACTCTTGTGTTATTGTTAGTTTTCATGTTTTTCAAGAACCTCTAGGCCTCAGACGATCTTGATCCTCCCATCACACTCTCAATCTCTATACACTTTCTTTTCCAGCTTATTATATTCTTTAATTTTATTTTCTTTAACTACTCTATTGATGTATCCCTAAGTGTCCCACTTTTCTCTTGTTTGTTTCGCTAGCCATTATTAACATGCTTATGTTTCCTGTTTACCAATTCTTCTAATTGGGTATTCTACCAAATTTGGTTTCGTCATTTTTTATTGATAGTTTCACCAGTGCTCCTTTAGAGCGTCTTGATGTTTTCGTCTTGTAACAAGTGTGGTTTATATTTGACTAATTCCTCATTTGTAGCGGTTTCTTCATTTACGTTTATTTCTCTCTTTCTTTTCACAATAACTTAAAAATTCTGTAATACGACTTCACTGATTAGTAAATAATGGTCGCTACCGCAGTTAGCTCCCCGTTTAACCTTTGTGTCCAGAGCCTTAAACTGCGGGTTCTGCTTTGTTACAAATATTATGTAGTCCAGGATGGATTTTTGGGTTAGGGATGGCTTCTCCCACGTATATTGGTAAATATCTTGGTGGTTGTAGTACGTTATTGTTATTTTCAGTTCTTATTGCTTGCATATGTTTATGAGTCTCTCCATACTATCGCTGACCATTATTTCGCTATACGACATTCATTACTTAATATGTTGCATCATCTATAGGGGCGTATGCAACTACTATCGCTAATTCGATATTGCAGATTTTCACGACTATTATTCAGTCAAAAACTGTATGTCTGTGATGGTTTTTCTTAATAAGTACTAACGCCTGCTTTGGCTCTATCTGACTTTGGGACACCCTATCATATGGGTACATAATTTTTAACTCTCATCTCCCCTATCCGAGTTTGGGATCGGTATTTTCACCCTCCTCCTTTTTCCGGCTTTGAGACCGGTAATTTCAACCACTAAGCTACTCGATCCACCTAGTGGTCTCAATAAGTAGATTTATATTAATACACAAATGGCAGTCGCATATTTCTTTTATTCCTTTAAATTTCTACAGATGAAAAAACATGTATAATACATGGGCGAAAAATGTATTTCGGACTAATGAGCTTGCCGGAAGTATTCTCCCAAAACGTTATACTTGTAACGTAAAATACTATTAATCTACTCTTAAAATATTATTGCAAATACATAAGTTCATCTAAATGTATCTGAGATTTAACTTCCCTAAATATGAAAACTATTATATACAACAAATATTATATCTTCAAAAATAACTCAAAGCAGTACATCAAAAATTGAGATATTAGTTTTGGAAGAACTCGACGTATATCTAATAAGAAGCTGTATTACAAAGGTAAAAGTAAAATGGTTTAATCTCAGAATGTGTATTTTGAACAGAAACAACGCCCGTATAACCTTCCGTAATCAATAATTTGGAGAATTAGATATAGCTGCTTGTATAAATGTATTTGTTCTGACAGAATATCTCTATTCGCCTCGTTATTGTCACAACTTCACTGGTCAAAATAGGTGTAGGTATGGATTATGATTATGAATGCGATATTAATGATAATAATGTCATCTGACTAAAAGCATAAGATAATTTTTAAAACTTCTTTATGGATGTGGCGTTCTGCTATTGATGCTGCGTTTCAATACGTTGTATGCCGACAAAAAAATTATATCCAAATGGGACTCATCTAACTACTTAATGGTATAGAACTGCTTCGATTATCTCAGAAAAACTTACACCTGTTAACCACCTCCAATAACATGATCAGATCGGATTCTATAATACTACATCCTACATTAACTTCCAAAACAAACAATACATGAATTTACAATTCTGTCAGTTTAATTCAAGACCAAGGGAACTTTAACGACAACTTCTCGAACAATGTGATTTTCAGCGATAAAAACAGTTTAGTAACAATGGTAGCGTTAACAAATATAAATGTCATTATTATGCAGAAGTTCACTTTTGCTGAATGAAACCTGAGCATTCTAATATAGTCTACCTACTTTCTAAATGTGTGATGTGGAATACTAGGGCATCATATTATCGATCCAGATTTTTTAATGGAAATTTAGCAGGAAAAATGTATTTACATTTTCTTCGTGATACATTGGCACTCTTATTTGACGAAATCGATTTAAATAAAAGACAAAAAGTGTGGTATTAGCAAGATGGCCCCACAGCATTTAAATTAAATATTTGAAAATAAGTGGATTGGAAGAGGTTCTACTTTCCCTTGACCAAATAGGCTTGCAGTTTGACTACGCTACAGATCGTATGAGAAGATCGCTGTTGGGAAGGACAGAGGATATACGAACATGTAACGTATGTCGCAAAAGTTTTCGGAAAAAAGTAATGGTTAAAAATGTTTTACAATTTTTTATCTATTTTGCATTTCAACAACATAACTCTATAACTGTGTTTATTACAAAACTGACATGTTATATTAAACGTCAAACAATTTGATACAATTTGTTTCCAACGGCAACTGGATGGGAGGTTATTTACTGTAGGAACATTTTATTGGAGAATATCACTTATCCAAGTTTAGTTGGAAATTTTCCATGGTAACGGCGAAAATTGATAATCTGAAATTTACCGGAAAATTTCCACTTATGTCACTGTCATCACAAAAAACCGTAAACTATTAGTACTTAGATATTAGTTTCGTAATTTTTTTAATAAAAATGTTATATTTACTGTGTTTTTTCATTCGTGATATTCTCTATCGAAACATTAAGCGTGCTTAAAAAATTTCCCTATGAAAATATTTGGAAATATGTTATGCAGCTATTTTTTTCAACAAAAGCATTCGTGCATGCCTCCTTCGGAGTCGGGATTTTCTCAGTTGGCATGCACTCATGCACTTATTGAAAAAATAGATACACAACATATTTCCAAATATTTCCGGAAAGTTTTCAAGCGCTTGTTATATTTCTACTGAAAATTATATAATGATGTCATTATGTGATACAATTGTATTCACACTCAATATTGTTTTTCATATTCAGGCAAGAGAGATATAATTTTGTAGTTGATTTCATCGCAATTTTAGTTTTTAGGGCTAAAATTGAAAATTTTAAGGGCCGCTGCTAGGGTAGGAACTCGGCCCACGAATATTGGCCATGTGCACGAAATTCGTTTTCCAGAAGCTTGTTTGCAACTAACTCCGCCAATTGGCGCAGGCTTAAATGTTCAAATTCGCTTCTACTCCAAAATTACGCCAAACAGCGTGGGGCACACAAAAAATTAAAAGCAGACTAACTCCCCCATCAGCTTATAGAATGCGAAAAACCGTGCAAGCTGCTAGCTTCGCCGTAAAAATGAGACCAAGGCCGAAGCGCAACGAGTTTGCAAAATCTAAGCACCACAAAAAAGTAATAGCTACCCTAACGAATTTCGATGAGCGCGAACCGAATATCGGCACTAAAGTTTTGTTCACACAATAACTGCTAAGAGAGCATTTACACCGTAACACCCTTTGGTAGTGAATTTCAAAAATCCCTGAAAATGATTTGGCCTATTTGTAAGACGGTCTAATATGCCAAATTTCAACTTCATATCTGTAGTAGTTCGCTCGTTAAGGCAATCTTTAGTAAAGCAGATCCATCTCATTTAACTCTTTTGAGAAGATGCATTCTGCAAAACCCTGAAAATGGTTTGACATGATTTGTAAAGCGAACTAATATACCGAATTTCGACTTCCTACCTGTATCTATCTCGTGACGATCTTTAGAAAAACAGATCTACCCCAATTAATCCCTTTGAGAGGATACATTTCAACCCTGAAAATGATTTGATTCGATATGTAAAACGAACTACTGCGCCGAATCAACTTTCTACCTGCAGAAGTTACCGTATTATAGCGATCTTTAGAAAAACACATCTACCCCATTTAACCGCTTCGCGAGTTATTTTTGAAAAAGCCTAAAATTGATTTGACCTAATTTGTGGCTATTTTTAGAAAAACACTTGTGGCCCATTTAACCACTTTGAGGAAATGTATTTCGAAAAACCCTAAAAACGATTTCCAATTAGTAAAATGATCTAAAATTTCGAATTTCAACGTACTGCCTGTAGTAGTTATCCCGTGGCGATATTTTGTCAAACAGATTTGTTTCATTTAACCCCTTTCGGGAATGAATTCTCCAAAACCCTAAAAATGATTTGACACAATTTGAAAAATGTTATAATATGCTCAATTTCAACTTCCTATACATGTAGTAGTTTCCTGGTGGCGATATTTATAAAAAAAAACGTTTGCCCTATTTACCCCTTTCGAGGATGAATTCTGCAAAACCTTGAAATTTACTTGATCTAATTTGTAAAACGAACTAATATGTTGAATTTCAGCTTCCCACCTGTAGTAGTTTCCTCGTTGTAGATCTTTAGAAAAACAGGTCTAACACAGTTAGCTCCTTTGGAGGAATGAATTTCGAAAGGCCCTGAAAATGATTTGACTCTATTTGTAAAAAGCACTAATATGGCGAATTACACCTTTTTACATTCCCCAGATTCTGTTATGTAACGATCTATGAAGTAAAAGTCAATCTCGTCGAATAGAGGGAAAAGTACTTTTTTGTAGACGATATTGTATAGTCTAGTATAGTTTTTCCTTCTGGTTTGAGCATCACTAAGTTGTTTGGAGAACTGACCCCTAAAAAGTCTAGACAAAGTTGTCCGAGAGAAAATCAGCCTTCCCTCAAGTCGACCCCAGCCTGATTCAGCGACTGTCCCTGCACCTTGTTGATCGTCATGGCGAAGCAGGTTTTGACGGGAAATTGCAGTCTCTTAAATTGAAAAGAATAGTCTGAAAGAATAAGGGGTATTCGAGGAATGAAGGCTGTCTACCCTTCTCCAAAACCTATGAAAATTGTGGCCTCAGTGACGTTTCGATGCGGAGCTTTCACCTGCAGTTTGGGGGGTCTTCACGTTTCTCAGTAGTATAATGGGTGCTGTAACTTTCAAAGTTAGGTGATTTGAAAGATGTCCGGGAGGGTCGAGAGTGTGAAGAAGCTCAACGTGGTAGTGCACTGTGTCCTCTATCTCCACCACAGTGTTAACAACAGCTATTACAATTGTTACTTCAACACGTCTTATAGCAGAATGACCCTATCCTAATCCTAATAGTCCAGTAGCAGTATCGGTCGGCTTGAATGTGCTGTAACCGTCAACATCCAACGCCCACCCATACCGACGCCCTCTCGTCTCGGCAGCATGCAGACACATCTCATAATTTAACAGGCGTATTTTACCCAAACAAATTCGATCACGTGCAGTGGTCCATTACAAAAATCAGCAGAACACCGCGGGCCGACTTCGAAAGTTTACTTGTTCTACTGCTACGGCGCCGGAGCTCCAAAGCTCCGTCACTTACGCGCTACAATATTTTGGTTTTTCTCTAAAAGTTATGCAGTTATTTGCACTTTTGTGCACATCTACACGGTGACATCTTTCATTTAAAAAATGAATTATCGAAATCGACGTCTCAAAATAGATGTCGAAAGGAAACGATTCACGTTTTAAATATACAGATACGTATACTAAAACTCACTAGTTGAGTTATAAAAATCACAAAGCCACTTGTGTGTAATATTGATATTGCGATTGTTAACATAGCTGTTTGTTTTTTTCTTCATTCATTTCATGCCACAGAACATAATTAAACGCTGGAATGGTATCGTATCTTATAAATTTATGAGATAACAAATGTCTTCAAGCGAATATAAGTGTGGAAATGGTAAAAAACATAACTTTCTTTTGTTTTCTTAATAATTTATGTCATAATAAAGAGATGGCCTTGACTCGCAGGCGACTGTTTCTGTAGCCGGTAGCTGTCAAAGTTAGTTATCAAAGGTAATTATAAATCTACACATTTTACTTTATTCAGTACATAGTGCTTTAACTACTTAAAAAACACTTTACCTCTAACGAAAGAAGTAACTAGAATAACTTTACAACCTCACTTCCAGTTCGAAAATCTAAATCCAACACCAGCTGTTTACTTTTAGCACATGGGCTAAAAGTAAACAGCTGATTTCACTTTTAACACGCTGAATTATAAAACGTCACTTTTAGTGAAAAAAGCTAGCGCTAAGAAGACTACTTTTAATAGTGGTCGTAGAAAAAATAACTTAACTTTATGACACGTATTTATTTATTGCCCTCATCGATTCTATTCGTTAAAAATAACATTTTTGAATCTAAGCTTTATTGGATACAATATTTTGGGTTGCATAACTTTGTCCACGCCATTCAAAAATAGAGCATAGAACTGTTGGTGACACATTGCCGGTAAATAAAAGTGAACTAATCGATATGCATTATAATAGCGCATTTATTAATTCTATAAACTTAAGAAGTTTAGCTTCAGTTTAAAATTAGTTTATATTTCAGTTTAAGATTAGTTTAGTGATGATCTTCAAATTAGATATAAGTTCATATAACATATGATTTAAAAAAAAGTTTATCACATAGGGCCAAGAAAAAAAAGATAGACATAAGGTCGACGTGCAGTATGTATTCGGCAAGTAGGTAATTTTAATAAATACAGCTGTCACTTTTTACCTGCTTAATATGACAAGTCCCAAAACGCTTATCAGCAAACTCTTTAATTTTTTATATTACGTCATGGTTTGCATTAATCATCAAATACGATTCATGTTATAAATGTACTTTAGAAACGTGGAATGGTCAATTCCAACAGAATAGATGCAACATTAAGTAGTTCCAATGTTCCAAATGCAAGCAGAACCATACGTGATTTTTGTCTAAAGTGACTGATGAACTTTTTTTGAATGACGTATAATAATTACGTAACGAATTTAGTACTTAATAAGTTCTACCTAATCATGTAGTATTTATACATGGAGCACGGTGTTAATAAATGCGTTATAAAAAAGAACCTGTAACAAATTTAGCGGTAGCAGTAGAAATAAGGTTACTAAAAGTAAAAATAAACTCTTAGATGAACTCGTCACATGCAGTCAACTGTTTGATGCAAGCTCATCTAGATCTTTCCGGTCTTATCTGTAATGCAAACTCGCCTTTTTCTGAGTGACTGGTCACAAGTTTCCCTAACATTTAAATAATCGCTTGACCGACCCAAATGATACGAATCCCCATAAATGCGACAGTTTGCTAAATGCGCGCATATGACAAGTACAGATTACCTTAAAAGTGCATGTTGTGCCCTCGCCTACTTTACGGATCACGTCAGAAGCTCATTCGAGCTAATAGATGCCTGCTTTTTCGCATCTCGTGGCATTTCCGTTTCTCCTGTGAGGTTTCATTCGTATATTTGGTAACTGGAGTATCCGATCACTTATGAATTATGAGATATCGTTCTGCGAAAAAATAAATTTATCCTAAGCAAATGTCTATAAATAAGTATGTTTTAACGTGACATTTTCGAAAATTCGCAACCAACTGCGATGTGCCGATATAAACAGCAAATAATATCTAATATGAAATTAACAAAGAAACATTACACTGTTTGAAATATGGGTTATCTATATCTTGCTAAATTCATGTAACATGAAATAATTACAGAATACTTTAATTATTACGTAGTTTTTAAACAGAAATTAGAAAGCTAAATTACTTAACATAAACTAAAGCCTAAAAATTGCAATTTAAGAACCTTATTCAGAAAAATATTCTTAATGTAATATAAAAACTAAAATGTGCTATCTTTTAAACAAACTCAGCTTAAAATGTCTTCTACATGCTGAAGCTTTAGTCATGGGCAAGTATTCAGCAATAAATCCACCGTTAGGTCCTTTCTGGTTCATTCTGTTTTATACTAAATCTTCGTTTATGCACTGCTTTCAATTTGTAACTGATCAACTGAATTCATACCATCTCTGTTAACCTACAGAGCTACTGCACACATTCTTGGATGGAATACCCAAATACTACAACTAAAATTTGTATAAATCGACTAGGTCTTCACGTTGGTAACCGCCTACTTGATCCTTAATGTCATATCCCTTCTTCATTTTCTCACTAACTCATTGAATGTTTTAGCGGAGATCCCCTACACCAGAGGTTCTCAATATTTTTTTCTTGTGTTCCTCCTGAGAGTCTACCACATCATTGTGATCCCCTCAAAGTATTGCTCATTATTGTGTCCCTACCTAAATATATGAGGTATTTTATTATTAAAGCAACATAAATCAGATGTCTAGATCCTAGACCAATTTTATTTACACAGAAAATCTTATTGTAGTGAGAACTGTGTTCACACGATTCAAGAACAACATGAGGGATCTATTGTCGGAGTCCTGTGCCTACATAACATATTTTTACCTCCCTCGTCGAAAAGACTAAGGACGTATTGTATTCGTGAAAAAATCACCTTCCGGAATTTCTTCAGATCTTCACGTTTCAGGGTCCCTAGATGACGAAAACCTTGCTTTATCAATTCCGTCTGTCTGTCTGCTTCTCCGTCTGTTGGTGGTATAGCTCCAAAACTACTTGTTGGATGAAGACAATATTTTCCATGCGAATTAGATGTCTACCTGGCTAAAAACCAAATATACTTCCGGTTAAATATTGTTATGGTTTATTAATTGTTGTGAATTGTTTATTAATTTAAATAAATTATTCTTATCTCATATGGGTCGGGTCTCTACATCCTAACAAGTATTATTTTGATTTGTATAAATTATAAGAAATACATTTGCTATGAAATCAATTATCGTAGTATTATTTTTAATAATTTAAAAGTAAACACTTTGTGCAATGTCGATTTCACTAATGGGATCGCTACCATACAAGATATTATTGACTGAAGGAAAAATTAAAACTCAGATATGGCTATCCAACCTCAAAATCAACACAAAATAAGTTTATTATTTTCGAGAATTATCTGTGATTACGTAATTACGGCGTTGCCTAGGTGATAACAATTGCCGTAAGTAAATACACGTCACAAACAAAAAACACTCAGAGGACGCTTGTGCCGGAAGTGCTCATAAAACCAACGCAACCAAGAAATTTACTAAATTCAATCTTTTAGGATGAATTTTTCTGACTTTATGTCATACCTCTAATGTCAGGCGCTTTATACGATAATCCTGAATTCCGTTGCTACATTATTTAAATATAAGGTGGTCCGTAACAAGATTCTAATTGCAAGAACGAGCTATTGAAACGATATTGAAACGGAGCATTACAACACCCGAAGATATGCTCTTCACCAAATCACCAATGAAAGTAAGCAGTCGTGTACATTCTAACAATGGTTATACTACCTGACTCGGAAGGCGTCTCCTATACGGCCAATCAGGCGTCAACTTGACCGGAGCGTAAATGTTAGGAGTGCAGGATGGGATCTTCGTCTTTGTTCAGAATTTTATTATCTTGATCCTTAAAAATTGTCAAACTTTCGAAAGCTTTGTTGAAGTTAACGTTATTACAATTTTTAGGTCACTTGCCATAATACTATAACCCGTTTCGTAAATATGTTGGGCAACACTACATTTTTCGAATCTGTTGAATGGAAAATCAGCTCTATGCTCTTTACATCTAGTACCAGAATTAAAACGTGTTTGCCCAATATATTTAGAATCACAATAGGAACATGTAATTTCGTAAATTCCTCCAGATGCATCTAACGTCTTACGTTTGTCTTTAAGATTCTCCAATAAATTTCGAATAATGTTGTTTGAACCATAAACTAATATATAGCCTAAATCTTTACAAATTTTCTTTATGCCCTTTCTGTGGCCGGATTAAAGAAGAGAGACCATTCTACACAGCCATGTTTTTAATGGTTTGAATTCGATGTTATACCGATCATTGTTTAAAGGAAAAGTTAGCAGTCTACTCGCTAAAAAATTTAGAACAACCATTTTGTGTTGAAAACAATGATATGAATCTGCTAAAAACAAAACAAAATCGCACGATAGAAATTTCTTTTCATTTTCAATTTTCTAGTCTGTAACGTTTGCTCTTGAATTAAAATTCTAATGATACTTAAAAAGTATTTGAATTTAATTCATTGCGTTATCAAGCGTTTACATCTAGCCGCCGCGACAAAAGAAGATAACAGAATCCTGCTGCCGATGGCCGAACCGTACAAAAGAACCGCAAGAGTGTTTTTCCTCTCCCATGGAGTAGGGAGCCCGAGTGACGATAAAAGCACACGAAAGCTATATAAGGAGAACATCTGGCCGCTCCAAAGATATCTTGAGATTCCTTTCCAGATACCTTCCTACCGTTCCCGATCTGATTTTATTTTATCCTGACAGCGTATCTGTTTAGTGAAATAAAATCAGTTACAATAAACCCTTAGGGAGATGGCATAAGTGTATTTAACTTTCTGTAATTCGCCAGATCACACCACCGTTGATATTTTGTCCGTATTCGCCTGAATCCAGAGCGTAAACTTCAAAGAAGGCCGCATTTCAACGACCTTAATTTTGTTGACATTAAAGCATTCTGAGATTTCTACCGCCGCAACCGCATACCAGAAGCCGCTACCTGAAGATCACTAGATAGGCGCTCACCTGTAAAACCAGCCGCCAACGTCCTGGAAGTCCCTTAAATGAGAGAAAACGTCATTTCTCAATTTCGTCTGCCTATCTGTCCGTCTGTTGGCGGTATAGCTCCAAAACTACCTCTTGGAAGAAAACAATATTCTACATTCGGATTAGATGTCTATTTGAGGCGATACTGAATATACTCCAGGTCAAATATATACAGAGTTTGAACCTTAAAAAATAAAAAAAATTCTATTTTTTTTTTGCTTTGACTATGGAATATATAAAAATAAAACTTTGCGCATAGCTTAAGTTATTATCCTTAATGAGTAATGACGCTCAGCAGATACAGGGTAAATATCATAAAATGGCTGAAAATATGCAGCATTCCACACTTTCCTTATACAGGGTGTATTCAAATAAAGTAGCATAAATGATGTAAGTGAATCCTTGAGTCAAAATAAGAAGATTAAGGCCAACATACTTTAGTACAAAGTCGCACCCCTGATAATTTACAGGCTGTTAAAGGTCAAGACGAAAAACTATTCTGAAATTAATTAATTAAAAATGACTCCGCCAGCGTAGCCGAGAGGTGAGGGAGCTTAGGCTACGGCGTCACGGTATGGGGTTCAATCCCCACATCTGGCAACCCCCAATCGCTGTAAAAATTTGGTACCGAAACTTCAGTTGTGGAAGTAGAGAAAGTAAGGCAGTTGTCGAAAGCGTGATTCTAACCACATCACCCAGTACGCTGTTAACGGTGTGTCAGATTGAATGGGTTGCGAAAAGAGATATTTCGAGGAACCTAACTCGCCGTGTCTCAGACTTAATCCCGACATGTAGAATGAAGTACAATGAACTCAGAATAGTCATATTTACACACGTTGAGAAATACACTCTCTTAATGGTTCTATATAAAACCTTCATGTCTTAAATAGACATTAGACATTGCTCTTCGGGTTCTATTATTTCATGCTCTATTATAGCTTTTATAATTTTTCCATATAATCGTCCTATTGAGCTAATGACGCCAATACCCCTGTATTTGCTGCAATCAGTTCTACAGCTCTTGTAAATCGTATAACATCTCTTCCATTCTTGGGGCACCGCCTCTCCATTCATACATTTATTAAATAGAATGGTTAATAATTCAAATAATTTCTGAGGTCAATTACTAATTCGACAGATATATCACCGGGTCCTGGAGCCTTTCCATTTTTCATTGCGTACCTTCTCAGCAGTAATACTGGCTACTCGACCTGCTGTGTTGGCGCTATTGTTTTTAGAAAAGCTACTCAGCTATTAAACTCTAAACATTTTATTGACACAGTATTACATAAATTGAAAAATAATGTTGCCTACAATATTGTGCCTCAGCCTGTATCATTAAAACTTTCAGACATTTTTGGAAATTGACAATTAGCTAGCTTTTCTAAAAACAAAATCGCTAATAACAAACGTTAGATTCATGGATAACATAATTTTTCGAGTTTTTCATCTTCGGGAACAAGTTAAGTGCTCGTTTATCTTCAAAACAAAAAATGTATATGAAACTGGACTAACTTAATTTCCAAAAAAAATATGATACAGTGTGAGACAATATTACGGCCAAAAAATACATAAATGATTAGATGCAAGAGCTCCCCTGCGGGTCAATTTCCGAACCATTAAGAGAGTGCGTTACTCGGCAATAGATGCTCACGTGCGCCAAATATGATATGAGTACTCTGTGTCAAGGCAGTCTTGACTTACTAATTTAAATATGTTTTCTCGTCTTGCCCTTTAAAGGGCTGTAAGTCGCCAGGGGTGAGACTATATACTAAAGTATGTTTGTATTAACCTCGTTTTTTTATTCAAGGATTTATAAGTATCATTTATGCTACTAGAGAAGCTGCGTGGCGTAGTTGGGTAGGCGCTTTGCTTACAATAAGCAAGTCCTTAGTTCGAATCCAGCGGGGGCCGGAATTTTTCCGCAGCCTTGGCGATTGAAATCGGGCTCGGTGGGATCATTCACAGTTGCGCACCAAATTAACTGAATTCAGAACCACAGACCTAAAAAATAGATTATCAAGGTCAACCCACCACCATGACACATACCTCAAACAATGTTTGCTGCGTAAGCACAAAAGACGAGCTCCAACTATGTATCTCGAATCCGGGGCAAGTTGAGCATTGTACCGCCAGATGCAAATGCATAAAGCACTAGCCTCTACACAGCAAGGTAAAATGAGGCAAAAATTCACCTAATTCCATGCTTCTTGCATCTTTAAAACAAGTTTTCCGCCTTGAACATGATAAATAAGTAGTACTGAACTATTTTAGTAGACTTGCGATGTTGGTGAATTCCGAGAGGAGCCGTACATAATAGGTGCATAAGCCCACAAGAGCAGCTTTTTCTTGTCTTTATTATTAACCAGTAAGTCTCAGATCGATTACATTTTCTTGAGGACAACTGATATGATCAGGGCAAATACCGACTAAATGGAAGAACGCCGAGGTCATTCTCCTGTATAAAAAAGAAGGAAAAGCGGATCAAAAACTACAGGCCCATAAGTTGTCTATCCCATTTATATAAAATGCTAACGAGAATTATTACCATTCGGTTGGTAAGCAAACTGAATTTCTATCAACCGGTGAAACAAGCAGTGTTCCGAAAATTACACATAGGATTCGTAGACTTTGGGCAGTGTTCAAAGCGTTAAACGATGCTAGAATTGATTCAATGTACAGAACACTAATTAGAAGTATGTATCAAAATGCAACAATAAGCATTAAAATAGAAGGTGTCGTCTAAACTGTTCACTCTATCATTGGAAAATATTTTCAAAAAAATGATAAGTCATCGCGCCATTGCATTGACAGCTCACTCACTCTCAACCCCTGATTTTATCCTCATAGCCAAACCTGGTAACGACCCTAAATCTTATCTAGAAAACAGATGCTTCTGTACCAAGTATGAAGACGAACAGACTAGCCTAAAACCTATAAAATCAGGTGTGTCACAAGGGAGCATCCTAGGACCAATCATGTACTTACTTTATACAGCTGATCTACCATTGCACCAAATTACAGTCGTGGCAATATATGCAGACGATACTGTCATAATGGCATCGCATAAAGACCCAACAGTAGCGTCTATCATTTTGCAAGAAAACATAAATGACATCCAAAACTGGCTCAATACCTGGAGAATAAGAGTGAACGAACAGAAATCAATGCACCTAACGTTTACAACGAAAAGACCTACCTGTCCGCCAATAGTCCTAAACGATCAAACTGTACCTCAAGCTACTCAAGTTAAATACTTAGTTATAACGTTGGACCGAAGGCTTTCGTAGAGGCCAAACATTGATAACAAGAAGAAGCAACTAAACATAAAACTCAAACAACTGTATTGACTAATAGGCAGAAAATCTCAGTTAACCCTAGAAAATAAACTACTAATATACAAAACAATATTGAAACCCATATGGACATATGGTATACAGCTGTGAGGTACAGCAGCAAATTCCAATATTGAGATATTAGAAAGATTTCAATCTAAGGTTTTACGAGTAATTACAAATGCACCTTGGTTCGTCACCAATGTTATACTCAGAAGAGATCTATCCATACCTAATCTGAAAGAAGAAGCTAGAAAGTTTAGTGAGGTGTATAGTGGTAAACTGGCAGTGCACCCAAATGTGTTAGCGTGTAGACTTCTTAGTGAAGGCAGTGACACACGCAGGCTCAAGCGATTTAAGCCTACAGACATTCCAAACAGGTTTAGGGACAATGATTAGAATAAGTCTTTAGTTAAGATGTCAACTCTTAAAGGCATGACTCAATGGATGACTGCCTGCATGTTAATGTTTTAGTTATGTTCTGTTATTACATTTACTAGATGTCTCACAGACAGTTGTAAATTATTCTTGGAGTAAAAAAAAAGTAATTTTTTATATTTATCCTTGTCGCATAATTTTCTCAAACTGATATTCTATACTTTCAATTATTTCTACCAGTCTCATACAAAGAATGAACCACTCTTCGTAGGTATATACTTGTCTTTTGATTTTAATGTGATTTTTCTACAGTTTTAAATAATAATTACTAGAAATCTCTTTAAAAACATAAAATTCACTTTATGTATAGTATGATCAAAATAGTTATTTAGACCACAAGTGTTCGAAGTGCAGCGCATCCCAGTTTAACAGGTTGACTGCCATGAGTAACAGTCCAGGTACACGCTGGACTGTCCTGTGAAGCCAAAGCTAATATGCGCATGTTTCTCCATTTGGGTGATCTAATTTATAACGTTAAATGCCATGTTTATGTAGATATTCGGCTAGTAGACAACTTTTTGAAGATGTTAGTTGCATAATTTCACTCCTGCGCCTAGTGTGGTTCACGCGGCCTGCAAGGCAAACTGCAATGCGATGTTAACACAAAAAAAAACACATGACGCTATTTCAGTTACCCACAGTTTGAATAAAACGCCCAAAAGAGCAATATGTAACGATTGTTACCTCGAATTAGAAAAAAAGGTAGAATTGTGGCCCAGAAGAAAACCTCACGAGTTTGGTACAAATGCGAAGCATGTAATAAGTTACTTTGTAATGATTGTTTTTTCTTAAAGCACACATCTCAATCAGGCTAAGATATGCACATTTCTGTAGTTTTAGTGTATTTAAGTTTATTTTTTGTATTTTCGAATACTTTTATAATAATTTGTATTTTTGTCAATTAACAGGTCGTCTAGGCCAAAAACCAAATACACGAAGTTGGTCTCTGGGGCAACGAGTATTTATTTTACATATAAAATTAAGCAAGTGTGCACCAACGGTGGTACACGACAAGATTAAAGTAATCGCCTAACGTGTACCACAGTAGATACTCACGGCCTATGTAGATAAGTTGTCTACCTGTGTACCCAAACTGGTACTCAAAGCCTAATGAGAAAATCCAGTAAATTACACTTGGCAGCCAACCTGTTAATAATCCACACGTGTGAAAAATAAGCAAGCTAACACGAGTTGTCTATAAGATTTTTTAAAATTTCATTAAATGATCAAATCCAAGCCTATTTTGTATAGAATTTTATTTGCCTTCATTTTAGTCAAGTGCGTTGGTCAGTTCTGGTAACTAAGGAAACGTCTATTTAAAATCGTTCATTCTTAAATGAAAAACAAAGTGTCACTTTTTTTCACTGAGTGAAAAAAGTGGCACTTCACACACCGAAATTAATTTAAAAATGCCTACTTTTTTAAATAAAATTTTAAAAATTATTTGCATCTAGTATGACTATGGAATAGTTCTTAATTTATAAATGCAACTATAAATCACTTAAAAATCAAATTTCAAGTTTGACAGTATAATCGTAGTTGCATTCATAAATTTGAAACTATTTCATAGCCCTATTAGATGACAATAATGTTTGACAAACGTTATTTGTTAACGTTGATATTAGGTACTATTTATTCTTCTAAGCCAAGTTTAGTTTTTATGGATAGTTTGTGAAATATCAAGAATCAACGTATAACTCACAAAATTTGTACGAAAATATAGAAGTACTTCGGTATTCTAAGAATATTTTCAGAACTTAATGTTACACGGACTGGCCTCGTGAAACTACATGTAAGTAAATTAAATCCACTCATATAGAGATATGCACATTTCTGTAGTTTTAGTGTATTTAAGTTTATTTTTGTATTTTCGAATACTTTTATAATAATTTGTATTTTTGTCAATTAACAGGTCGTCTAGGCCAAAAACCAAGTACACGAAGTTGGTCTCTGGGGCAACGAGTATTTATTTTACATATAAAATTAAGCAAGTGTGCACCAAGTGGTACACGACAAGATTAAAGTAATCGCCTAACGTGTACCACAGTAGAAACTCACGGCCTATGTAGATAAGTTGTCTACCTGTGTACCCAAACTGGTACTCAAAGCCTAATGAGAAAATCCAGTAAATTACACTTGGCAGCCAACCTGTTAATAATCCACACGTGTGAAAAATAAGCAAGCTAACACGAGTTGTCTATAAGCTTTTTTAAAATTTCATTAAATGATCAAATCCAAGCCTATTTTGTATAGAATTTTATTTGCCTTCATTTTAGTCAAGTGCATTGGTGAGCTCTGGTAACTAAGAAAACGTCTGTTTAAAATCGTTCATTCTTAAATTAAAAACAAAGTGTCACTTTTTTTCACTGAGTGAAAAAAGTGGCACTTCACACACCGAAATTAATTTAAAAATGCCTACTTTTTTAAATAAAATTTTAAAAATTATTTGCATCTAGTATGACTATGGAATAGTTCTTAATTTATAAATGCAACTATAAATCACTTAAAAATCAAATTTCAAGTTTAACATTTAAGTATAATCGTAGTTGCATTCATAAATTTGAAACTATTTCATAGCCATATTAGATGACAATAATGTTTGTCAAACGTTATTTGTTAACATTCATATTAGGTACTATTTATTCTTCTAAGCCAAGTTTAATTTTTATGGATAGTTTGTGAAATATCAAGAATCAACGTATAACTCACAAAATTTGTACGAAAATATATATGTACTTCGGTACTCTAAGAATATTTTCAGAACTTAATGTTACACGGACTGGCCTCGTGAAACTGCATGTAAGTAAATTAAATCCACTCATATAGTTATTATTGTAAATAAAAATGTAATAACAAAGTTACAAAATAATGGCGTCGTAATTAAGAGCAATAAGAAAATCAATTAACAACTGACAATACCTCATCCTGCTAAACAAACACAAAATCAGTTAGATTTGAAGCGTTAATCCTTACGTTCCCATCACCTGAATAGCAATTTAATCGTGCCTTGTAAATTAATTACTTTTCTAATCGAATTAATTTCTTTCAAAAATTATTCGTGTCTTTGTATTGTTAATATTTTAATAAATAAAGGCATTTCCTAGTGTCTACATCTTCCTTATAAATTTTCATTTAAAAAATAACTGGATAGCAAAAGTAATTATTTGTGTTAGTAAATATACGTATCAGAATTCAAGTATGCAGAAAAGGCTGATCTAGTCTCTGTAGTACCTATAGGAATGTGTCAGTATTTCTAGAAATATATTGGAGAAGTTAAATAAATAAAATAGTAATTCTAATAAGAGCACAATTACTATTACTAGTAGCTTGAATACAAGTTGACGACAACAACATACCAAGAAAAGTGAACGATCTCGCCCAAAAGCTTTTCAGTTCTTTGAATTAATATTTCACACAAACTAGCGAAGAAATCATCGTGATAGGTAATGTATTTTCCAACATTTCTTTAACGCCAAAGCGATTGCTGTTGTGTTTTTTCATGAAACCTATCATACTACTTTCAGTTAGTTGCAATTGATTAAGAGGTAAAAATGGTTAAAATTGCAATAGCAAGTTGTGGCGAAGTAACAATACGTGGGGGTATTGATATCTAGTTAGCCTAGAAAGTTTATAGTAAAGAAAAGTGAATATGGTTGCTATTGTTACAACTATGATGTTTTATGAATAAGTTGTCAAATTTTGACATCCATAAGTTGAACGGTGATCAAACTGTGAATTTTTGAAAATATCATCTGAGAAAAAGATAGAATTTGACAAAATCGAGTTTCGGTCAATTACTAAGTATTTATTTTTGAAAGGGTTATCGGGCAAAGACATTTTTACTGATATTATAAAAACCTTAGGTGATCAGTGTCCTTTATATGCCACTATTAAAAACTGGGTTTCGAAATATAAAAGAGGAAGATCAGATGTGAAAGATGAGCTTCGCCCTGGAAGACCAATTTCTGTGACCACTCCGGAAAACATTCATTCTGTCCATGATATGATTTTAGAAAATCGACGTATTGGAATTAAGAATATTGCAGAAGCATTGCACATTTCTTATGAACGTGTGTATCACATCATCCATCACGACTTGGGTATGAGAAAGCTTTCGGCCAAATGGATTCCAAGATGCTTGAACATTGATCAGAAGAGCGTACGATTGACAACGTCAAAGGAAATCTACCATCGTTTTGCAGAAGATTGTGGAAAAACGCCGCGGAAAATTTGCCCGATGTGTGGTCTTTTTGCAAGACAACGCTTCAGCTCACAAGTCATTGATTGCACTGCAAAAAATTGATGAATTTGGTTTTGAATTGGTTGACCACCCGCCTTATTCTCCGGATTTAGCACCGTCAGACTATTATTTGTTCCCAAAACTCAAAAACCATTTGAAAGGTAAAAGATTGTCGACAAATGACGAAGCAATATGTGCCGTTGAGGAGTGGTTTGCAGACTAAGACAAAGATTTTTTTTTAAATGGCTTAGAATTACTTTATAAACGTTCTGCTAAATGTATAAGTCTTAAAGGAGATTATGTGAATAAATAAAATTTTGTTTTGAAATATTGTGGCGTTTTATATGGTAGGCTAAGTACTTATCAATACCCCCTTCTACTTGTTCTAAAAGTAAAAAAGCAAGTTAGATTACCATTTGAAAAAATTGTTGTCACAATAAGGAGGCGATCTCCAGTTCGTATATATAAAAATTATATCTAATCTATATAATCTACATAACACAATAATAAATTACATATGTATTTAGTAGATTCCTTTTTAAGCAAGTATATGTGTTATTTTTTTATTGATAGTAAAAGAAAATTTTATTAGGAAAACCATACCAACATATGAATAAAAATCTGCTAAAATATATTGTCGTTTATACTCTCTAGTTTTATTAAATGTCCGAGTTGAAAGCGTAATATGAAATTCCATTCAGGAGAAAGCAAGAAGGCACATTTAAGATATGCAGGTAGCTGCTTGCTACAATCGCGATATGAAATCGACAAGTTCCTCTCAAAGCAAATTCAATTAAGAAGTCGTTTTGGTACTGACATTGAAATTATCTAACCGTAACAGAGTACTTCTTTGAGACATATTAAACAGAACGAACAATTTGTATACGCAAGTCTTTCTTTGTGGAAATCAGCATTTGAAATTTCAATTTAATAATGTAATAACGAATTCGTCTCCCCTATATTTATCTCTTGCAGACTCTTCTTCCTGCTAGAACCGAACATAAATTATCTGATAGGAGAGGGCGCTTTCCGAATAATATATTTTAGACCGTGTTGTGGTATTCTAATACAGAGCATGTTTTGTAAAGAACATGTCTTTCAGAACAAAATTAAGTTACATGCAAGTAACACCCATTTTCATAATTACGTTAGGTAATAGTTATTTACTATACAAGTGGCATAACAGCAGCATTAATATACGTGTGTGTAAGTTACAAACGAGTGCGTAGCACGAGTTATGTAAGCACACAAGTATGTTAATGATGCATTATCACACATGTATTGTACAAAATTTTATTTACGACTGTCTAAAATTGAGAAAAGTGCATTAAGAGAAATGTCAGATCTGTCATTTTCAATAATATTTTAGTAGGCAAATTTCATTATGTCATTCATTTGACACTATTTCAGTTACGTAATGAAGTCATTACACAACTCAGTTGCGTAATGAAACCATTACATAACTGAGTGGTGTAATGAGCTTCATTACCTAACTGAAATAGTGTCAAATGAGTGACATAATGCGTTACTTATCCCACTGGAGTAGATAAAAGCTTTTTTCTAATTTTGAAATGTAAAGTGTCACTTTTGAAAACTGACTCAAGTTTGGAAACGTCACACTTTTCGTAACTAATTATGAAATAATAGCAGTTTACGTAACAAATCCCGGAAGAGCATCTTTACAGGGCCCGTATGCAAATTTCAGGCCGATGCCAAAGGCGAGGCCTGCAAGACCTGTAAAAGGTTGGGTTACGTACAACATTTTTTAGGCACCTGTGTTTCTTCTTAATTTTATGCTAAATATTGAAACATTACACTATCAAACAAGCATTCTACCTTCATAAAAATTTAGAGATATTTGTAGTTTATTACCATCGAAATCGAGGCAACAGATATTGCAAACCAATCAAAGCAGTTGAATTCTTTAGTAACCACAGTCAACAAATATTGTAAATCAATCAATACGTCAAATTTTTAAAAAGTCCTATAAAAAATTCCAAAATTGTTCTAAAGGAGTACTTTCCGGCCTAAATATTGTACAGTAATGCATGATTTACAGAATGGGGGCCTAAAAAATATGTCACAACTAGGGATGAAATGAAATTAAAAAATCAAAAGTAAAAACTTATTTTGTTTCTCAGAATTAGGTAAAATCTTTATAAAACACCTTAGAAAATGCGATTTTGTGTAGCTTGTGTGACTTTGTAAAATCTCGCTACGCCCGTCTCTCAAAATCCCACGCGTTACACAAAAATGAGGCATTTCCTAACTGGTTTTATAAACAACTTTCTCAAATTTGTTTAATTATATAGAAAAATGTTAATTCTCATATAAGCTATTGAGTTAAATTTCACCAAAGTGATATATTTTGTTAATTAATATTCGTGTTATATGAACTACGTGCAATATTTGCTCCGCTAGCTATACAAACATTGATTAAATTATATTATAACTAACAAATTAACAGAACAGTCGAATGCAGGCTTTCACGGCCGTTGCCCATAATATAAAGTACGTTTTTTTTCTATAATAACTGTCAAAGTGTTACAATGTTGGTAGATATGTGAGTAAAATGCTAGGAAATTTGTATACCTCGTGTTGGTAGAACTTTTTCAAAAATTATGGTTATGTGTCAATTTTGAATGTCAAAGTTTCTTAATTTGAACTCTTGACAAATTTCATTTTTTACATGGAATCAAACGTTCATTATGTTTATTTTCAAATACTGTAAGTTTAATAATTAATAAATTTGCAATATTCTACTATGCTGTTCGTTTTACCCTTTATTATGACATCTGTCAAAATGACAAATATTTTCTTTAGTGGAATGTACCAACATTATTAAAACTACGGACTCGGCATGAATGCAGCTTATCCCCTAGAAAGTTGACCTTGAAAATTATTATAGAAAAAAATGGACTTTATAATAAATAACCCGGAAGAACCTACCATTAAATTAACAGAAATTTGGAAATAAAAGCTGATACCAAATTGATGGTTACAGAAATAGTAATTTACGATGCAAGTAACGTTATCAAGCTTTCTCCATTACGAGAGAATAGTTTGAATGAATGAGCGACGCCGACGTTAGGAGCGAGTTCTTTAAAATTCTCGCGATCCAACCTAAAAATCCACAAAAACAAGTTTGTTATATTCGACAATTATCTGTGATTACGTAATTAAAGCGTTGCCTAGGTGATAACAATTGCCGTAAGTAAATACACGTCACAAACAAAAGTACTCAGAGGACGCTTGTTTTATAAGTGCTCATAAAACCGACGCCACCAAGAAATTCACTGAATCCAATCTTTAAGGATGCATCTTTCTGACTTTTTTGTTGCCTTTCTAATGGAAATTAGGGTTTAACTCGAGTTCCTAGCAAGACCCACGATGCTTGGCTCCCTCTTTCTCAGTTGGCCTGCAGATACAAGCCGCTGATGACTGCAGTAGTTCGACCTCTCCAAAATCGCTTCCAATTAAGCCGTTGTCTCACACCTAGGGCGCCAACTGCTTCCCACGAAAGTGGCACACGTTAATGCATTTAACACCGATTTTCGGGCCACCTTGTAGCTATATTTTGTAGCAAGCGAATTCAAGCTAATCGCAGAAGGCGTGTGTGCGGGGCGATAATCACATCCACATTTTCGCGTCTGAACTGGTGGTCGATTTTCGATCGGCGTAGGCTATGAAAACAGTGCAATAGCTGGTATAGTATTGATTTTTCGAAAGGCGTTCTTGTTTTCCAAGCAAGCGAAGCCGCTTGTAGCATTTTTCGCGGTGGCGCTAACAGCGTTGGTAAGAGCGTTTCTTCTAATTTTACTCCTTGAGTATTAATTTTGGTTATTTAGGCTAGATTGCTCTGCGCTTCTGCTCATGGAGATCGCTGCGATGCGTTTTCTAAATTAGACCGTGAACATCATCGGTAAGAATGCTTTTGCGCATTTTTTCGTTTTATAATTTTCCAATATTTAAGCCGTTTAGTATGGGCTAGTTTGGGCTAGAGACTGCTAGTATTGGTTCACAAATCAAGCAGCTATTTGGGCCTCTTACAAAGGCTTAAGTACAGGATCTCGGAGCTAACGTTTTGGCTCTTCCTTTAGCTAACCAGTTTCCCGAATTCGCGCCTGTGCTAGTTCTTTTTTTGAGCGTCGACGTTGGAATTCTGAAAATCATGCAGTCAGTTGCCTTTGAGTCTTCATAGAAAAATGCAACGAACAGGACTCTCCTGTCGATCGCTGGACGTCACCATTAATTAAACTGTAGGTACATGCCATTATCAGCTCTGTTTTTACCGACAAATGCATGATGCCGCAAACTTATGTCAGTTCTTACTAAGGTCTTAGCAACACAAACTGAGCTTGTCAAATCAATCTTTAGCTCAATTGTTATTACCGCAAAAGTTCGAGTATTTAAATAATTCTAAATTGCTGAAATATCGTGTGTACTATATCTCAGATAGCGCCCTTGGCGTTTATATGTTTATGTCATTTGCGATTGCACAGGTGTTAGCCTAAAGTTGTAATTTAAGCTTTAGCTAGCGAGTTCTGAAATGCTGATTTGAAGTTTTTTTAAAATGTTGATTTGTTTGTTTTGTCCGGCTATACAATTACATGTGTGTATAAGTTGAGCGACGCCAACCTTGATTTGTTTGTGCTGGATAATAAATATGTTTTTGACTGTTACTGTTACTATTTGCTGTTGCTAGCATTACTACATTTAGATTGAGGTATGCAGCGAAGCTTACAAGGTAGGTGTTGATTTATTTTGCTAGCTAGGTGTCTTTTATTTGTTGCAAGTACCGACATGGTGCCCAATTCTTTTATTAATCTACTGCTCAATTGTAAAAGCCCGAAGCATTTCTTAGCCTGATCCTTACACCACGCCATATTCTGCCGAGAGTTAAAAGAGCTAGCCGAGGCCTTGTCAACCCCTTCGTTTAAGGATGGTACACTACCTCTAGCCCACAGGGCTAAAATTACACTGTTCGAACCTTGTATACAATCTCGGAAAAACCAGCTAACACTCGATTCACAAAAAAAATACTTTTTATAAACGTCTGCAGTGGTGCTACAAACTAATGCAACCTACGTACTACAGCATACCCAAAGGATATAGAATGAATTTAAAACACTCTAAATTGGGAAAAGGGTATTTATTTACGTAGTAATAATTATTTACTGGCGAAGTCAAAATTAACACTACTTCACAGCTTGGCTTCATTTCCCCAATTGTTTGTTTTCTATCTTACATTGTTTTACATTATTTCCTAGCCTGATTTGTTTACAGTTTGTTGTTAAAATCAAGGGTAGCACTATTTTTAATACCGTTTTACAAATTATAATCAAGGCCAATTCTATTCTATACAATTTGCAACATTAAAGTAGCACATTTATGGAACATTTTATAAAATAATTTGATATGTTTGAAATATTATTAACTACTATTATAATCATAAAGGCTTGAAATGTGTTCATAGTAATGTATAACGTTGCACGTTTTAAAGATTAAACTAGAGCTATAAGAAAAATCTTTTGGAACTTATGACAAAGGCGGCCATGTGTGTAAACATAGGGAGGGTGCATGGCATTTTGTATCTTCAGATCAATTCGGAGAGCAAGCTTTCGTTAAGGAAAATCTCGTGAAGGACTCATTAGGCTTACGCTTTCACCAGACCAGGTTGGAGGATGAGTCCTGTCAAATAATGTATATAACTCGGAAAATTACTTTAAAAAGTAATTAATTACTAATTACCAATTACCGCCCACTGATGTAATTAAACTACTAGAGATTCAATTACTCAAATGAAATAGTCATTCAATTATCAATTTTACAAAATTGCACAAAATTCATTGCTTTTTCAATTACTTTCAATAGTACTTGTTGTTGTAGAGTTGTACTTAGTAGATCGTTGTAGCAAAACTTCTAACTATGATTAGTGTTTTCGTAATCGTAATCTAAAAGTGCTTAATTTTTATATTTTATTAACTATGGCAAACTACATATTTTTTCACTTTTAAATATTTCCCGGTAATTCTTTTAACTGTTAATCAAAACCTAAATAGTTTTGTTTGTTTTGATGCATCATGTAGGTAAATAAATACAATCAAGGGTAAAAATCATATATACTGTTTATATTATATTCACACAACGTATATTAAGGTATTAAGGTAGATAATAAAATAAGTAAAAAGTACCAAAAGTATTATGTGCTTTCATTGGTACCAGTTTTCCAAATAATTCGTCGGAAGTCGCATTCCTTCTGAGACTATCTATAAATTTGGCAAATGAAGATAGTCTCTCTCCTGATGCCACGGTATCTTAAAAATAGTTTGCTCGTGCACACGTTGTTGGAATGGCAAATGGTACACAAAAGTAGCTGTTACACGACTAGTCCTAGAAAAACGTAAATTATATAGGTCAGAAATCACACGTGTCTTATAAATAATAACTCACCTGTGAGTTATGACTTATGACTCACTGTTGATAGCATATAGGTCAGAAATCACACGTGTCTTATAAATAATAACTCACCTGTGAGTTATGACTTATGACTCACTGTTGATAGCACTGTCAAAATTGAGATTAGCAGGTTAGATTTTACGTCAGTTTGTGTCAAATAACAAACAAAACCTAGCTTGGTAACCCATATTTTAACATAGACTGACTGTCATCAACAATACACTTCAGTACCGCAAACGTATAACACGAATCACATGCGACTCTAATTATATATTTATATCACTCCACTTTAGCTCACTCTTAATTAATTGGTCACTTTGACTTCTCACAGGTGTCAATACAAAACTTATGTTTTACTTCCCTAAAAGACGAAGGAAGTATTGCATTCGTAAAACTTCACCTTCCTAGATTCCTTCAGATCTTTACATTTCAGGTTTCTAGATGATAAAAAACATGTTTTCTCAATTTCGTCTATCTGTCTGTAAGTCCGTAGGTCTGTCTGTTTGTCTGTCTGTCTGTCCGTCGTCTGTTGGTGGTATAGCTCAAAAACTATTTGTTGGAGGAAGACGATATCATGCATGGTGTTTATATACCGTTTACGATCTTTCTGGGTCAGGGGAGGCTATGACCATCTAGTAATTTTGTTGGCAGTACCTCTGTGGCAACTAAACTCCCTAACGGAAATTGACAGTAATTGACACTTTTTGTGTTAGGTTAGGTTGTTTTCAGTTTAAGGTTATATTTTCTAAATAGGTACATTGTTGCCGGGTACCTGTTTAAATTTAAAATGAACAATTGGAATGATTTAACAATTGACGACAGAAACGAAAATGAGAAATAATGCATAAGAAAAGCATTCAATATTAAGGTTTATTGCAATTTGGATAAGAATTGTGTAGGTACATGATATGAATATGCCACTTTATTTTACATGATTGCTGCATGCTTGCTTGCTTGGTGGTGTGGAAGGATAAAGACTGATCCCAAATAAATTTAGTAGAGCAATTGAGCAATATTGGTCTTATAAAAATTAACATCTGAAAAATGTAAATATCTTGTCTATTGAGATTTAGTGTTGCGAGTAGTAATTCCAAAAAAGGCTGGTATGGCTCACTTAGCTACAGCTAATACATTGCAGATTTGGCATGAGAGACTCAGTCATCAGAACAAACGACATGTGCAACAGTTTCTCAAGAAGCGAGGAATTGAAGTCAACATTGATCAAGAATTCTGCGAGGCCTGCATGTACGGAAAACAGCATAGGCTTAGTTTTGGTCATCGTATAACGAGAGCAACGAAACCAGGAGAATTGGTTCATGCAGATGTTTGCGGGCCAATGACTCAAACTTCTTTGGGAGGTGCTCGTTACTTTGTGGACTTCAAAGATGATTTTTCGAAATACAGATCCGTGTATTTTCTAAAAGAAAAATCTGAAGTGAAAAACAAGCTGGAGTTATTTCTAGCTGAACTGAAGGTTGCCGGACACACCATCAAGGAGCTACTAACTGATGGTGGAAAAGAGTTCGACAATGAAGAAGTAAGAAAAATAACTGGGAAGGTTGGACTGCGTTATAGGATCACAATGCCATATTCACCTGAACAAAATGGTGGAGCTGAAAGGGAAAACCGCACATCGGTAGAGGCAGCAAGAACTATGTTACACGCTAAGAATCTACCGAAGCACTATGGGCTGAGGCAGTAAACACCGCAGCTTATGTGATAAATCGGACAGGACCAACTAATGTGAATGGGAAAACTCCCATTGAATTGTGGTCAGGACATGATAGAGCAGTCCATCATCTAAAGATTTTTGGAACAGAATGCTTTGTGCACATACCAAAGCAGAAACGCCAAAAATGGGATAGAAAGAGCATAAAAGGAGTTCTGGTAGGCTATTGTGCAGACAAAGATGGCTATAGGGTGTTTATATCTGAAAAGAAAGAAGTAATTTGCAGCAGGGATGTAATCTTCAAACAAGAGAAAGCAATGGTAGAATTCATTCAACCAACGTCTGTAGCTGATGTTAATAATGACGTGAACGATAGAACGGACTCTACTAGAGATGAAGAGGAAAAGCAAGAAGAACAAAATCGTTCCATACTGCGAGATAGAACTAAACTCAAATTGCCTCAACAGTTCAATGCATATGCAATGTTATCCGAAGCTGAACCTAAAAAAGTTCAGGAAGCAATGTCTTCGATAAACAAAGATAAATGGAAAGCGGCCATGAATGGCGAAATAAAGTCTTTGAATCAAAATGGAACTTGGACGCTGACGAGTTTTCCCCCTGAGAAGAAGCCTATTTTAAAAATGGATAATGCCAGTGCGGTGAAACTAGCGAGAAATCCGGAGTTTCAAAAGCGGACTAAGCATATAAATGTACGGTACAGGTTCATTTGTGAGAAAGTGTCCGAGGGTGTTCTAGAAGTAATGCACATTGCAGGGGAACATCAACTAGCCCAAATTTGTAAAACTGAGGAAATTGCTGGGATTAGCATCTAGAGAAGAAATTTCAGTTTAAGGGGAAGTGTTGCAGTGTAAACTGAACCCTGAATTACTTTGAACACTAATCTAAATATTAGTAGTAGTCTGCTGTCGGTATCATAAAATAAAGGGTATCTCATAAATCGGGTTCCTTTCCGCAATATTATAATTAAAAGGAAACTGTAATAAAATTAAGTTTTATTTCAAATTACATCATTACAACTTATGAATTACTAATATCAACTGTTAGGCGGTGCAAAAACCGATTGTCTGCCTATTAACCTGATATTCTTTCTGATGTTCTTCTTTAAATTTCTGCCACTGCTTTCGGAAACTTTACTGCTTATATTTTTCCAAATTCTTTTGAAGGAAGTTAAATTTTTGGCCTTATGTGGTCGTTTGGAATATTCTTTCTTGCACAACGCCCAGAATCGCTCAATTGGTCGAACTTGTGGTACATTCGGGGCATTGTCTTCCCTTGACACGTACTGAATACCTTCCCTTTGTAAATAATCTGTTACAATGCTTGAGTAATGAATGGCTGCCATATTCGGCCAAAATAAAATTTGATCTCTTTTATAATTTTTATCAATAAAAGGAATAAGAATTTTCTTGAGGCATTCATTCACATACATTTCGGCATTCATAGTTCCATTTTTTATATAAGCTTTTGAAACGAGCCCATTTTCATCTAGTGCTTGCCACACTAAATATTTTTTTAAAATTTGGTTTTTCCTTTGTATCTATTTTCCGAATTAACATTATTTTTACTGGTAGAAGAATAAAATTTTAAACCTGGAACATCGTTTGGGTCCAAAGGCACATACGTCTCATCATCCAGAATAAGAATTTTACCACTTGCTCTCGTTAGAGTTTTCTCTGCAAGTTTACGGCAATTGGTTTTGGCTCGACTGGCCTGACTTTTCGTATAACGCGGCGCATTTTCTTTTCTGTACGACTCTAACTTTAATTTATGCTGCAGCACTTCCAAATTTTAATTAAAAAGGATCACAAAAATTTCCCCACGTTTCTGAAATTTTGCATGGGGTCATTATTCTAGATTCTAAACAACTTTTCTTAATGATGTTTTGCCATGTTCGAAACAGAAATAGTACTTTACCTGAACAAAAGGTATCTTTAAACTACTGCCAACGCCTCCTTGATATGACGCCGGCACCCTAGAGGCGGGGGTTTTTAAAGGGTTGCGCCTAAGGTACTAAGGAACATTTGTGCCAAAATTCAGGACTACATTTTTCTTTTTGAGGTAGATATCTATTATGCCTGGATTAACTCCAAACACGCAGCGGAAAAGAACGGAGTGATGTACAAAAATAATTCGTATTTTTTACAACAATAAAGAAATAGAGATAATTCTTTCACCAAAAACTCCTCCATTTCTTTCTACACATATCATACGCTGGAAGTATGCCTTTATGTGTAATAGTTTAGAAAATACCTCGATGCCGAAGTATATACAGCGCGTTCCCGGTACACTTTGCTTAAACAACTTCTGTAGCATTTGTTAAAAATAATTTGGTAATTAATTTGACATCATCTGAATCCAGAAAGAATAAGCTTTCCATTGGTTTAAAAATCATTGAGAAATATTCAAAACTAGGCTTGTGAATGCGATGCACGCATAAAATTCATCAATTTTTAGTAATATAAAAAATAACGGAAAATATTTTTTTCTGCGTTTTTGCAATCGCAAAAATAATGGAGCCCTCCACATTCAGATCCGCAAGGTCATTCCAGATAGTGTACATTTTTTTTTAAACTATATCTTCGAGTGCACACCCCATCATTTTAGAAGAGGTTTGTTGAGAGGCCAGATTCCTGACTAATTGCTAATGGAAACTTCACAATTTTTATCATAAATCCTTTTTTTCTACTCACTGTATAGAAAGTCGGCTTTTGCGCCCTAGTTTTAAGAAACAAAACTGTCAATTTCCAGCCAGCGGGAGCCAATTTTTATTTGCTCCCGGCGGGAGCCAATTTTTATTTGCTCCCGCATTTGTGTTTATGTCACCATGGATATCACACCAAAGCTTTACAACGTTATGCTGATTTGGCAATTAGACAAAATGTCACTACAGAAATCTAGAGTCACCGTAATGATTTACTAAAGCAAAATTTTTGAAATTTCGCGCAATAGAACATGCGTTCGAAGAAAAAATCATATATATATCACTGGAGCAAAGGTTCATTTCCTCCCTTGTGTGTGTAATGCCCTCCGCTAACGCGTCGGGCATTAAATTTACACGCGGGAGGAAATGAATACCTTTGCTCCCTAGATATATAAATAGCTATTACCCTGGTAATATTTTGCGGAGTCGATGAAGACACTGGTCGTCCCGTATGTTTCGGTATTTTATTGTTCCACGATCTTTTAACCTTCTTGTAATTCGTCGAACAGTTTGCGGCCATATTCCTTCTTCTTTAAAATGACTAACAGTTTTTTTAACATCACCACCAGAAATACTTTCATAATAATGGCAAATTCTAATTGCGAGTATTTCGTTTGACTCTTCTGTCATCTTGTCAAAACAAAATTAACTAAATATTCAAGTTGACATAAACACACTTTGATCTAGTAGCTATTGTTTTATATAAATAAACACATGTTAACATTGCACATTTGGCAATATATTCAAATTACAAATTAGGAACCCGATTTATGGGATACCCTTTAGTTGCTTTTAAATTGATTGTCCAATTCACAGTTTTTGAATACTCGACGTTGTAATTAAAGTATAACTTCTAAAGTTGTATTTCTTTAACACTCACAACACTAAATCTCAATAGACAAGATATTTACATTTTTCAGATGTTAATTTTTATAAGACCAATATTGCTCAATTGCTCTACTAAATTTATTTGGGATCAGTCTTTATCCTTCCACACCACCAAGCAAGCAAGCATGCAGCAAGCATGTAAAATAAAGTGGCATATTCATATCATGTACCTACACAATTCTTATCCAAATTGCAATAAACCTTAATATTGAATGCTTTTCTTATGCATTATTTCTCATTTTCGTTTCTGTCGTCAATTGTTAAATCATTCCAATTGTTCATTTTACATTTAAACAGGTACCCGGCAACAATGTACCTATTTAGAAAATATAACCTTAAACTGAAAACAACCTAACCTAACACAAAAAGTGTCAATTACTGTCAATTTCCGTTAGGGAGTTTAGTTGCCACAGAGGTACTGCCAACAAAATTACTAGATGGTCATAGCCTCCCCTGACCCAGAAAGATCGTAAACGGTATATAAACACCATGCATGATATCGTCTTCCTCCAACAAATAGTTTTTGAGCTATACCACCAACAGACGACGGACAGACAGACAGACAAACAGACAGACCTACGGACTTACAGACAGATAGACGAAATTGAGAAAACATGTTTTTTATCATCTAGAAACCTGAAATGCAACAATATTGTTCCTCATCAGCTTACATTAACCTTTACTGAAGTTAACAGTCATTCCTTTGTCAATCGCTGATAGTATGGAAAATAGATTTCGTCGAACCTCAGGTACATACCAAACATCTTTGAGATAGTTTCGTACCCATTTGCCATCAATCAACATTTCCACATCAATGTTGCTCTTGCCGATTGCACACATGTGCTGTCCATTTCCAACATATATCAGTTGAGGTGTTGCAAAAGTGTCCCACGTAACAAACCATTCTCTTCGAGAAGTCATGTGCTGTGTTGCACCTGAATCAGCTATCCACTTCCCATTTGGAATTCTCATGGAAGTCACAAAAACCGATGCCCCAACAAAAGCTGCCGCATTCAAGGAATACCTAGAACTACTTTCACCTGCATTGCCTTTTCTTTTTAGGCAATCACGTTTAAAATGACCGTAAAGACCACACCCATAGCATTTAGGACCTTTGCCCTTTTGTAGATTATTCGGTTTCGAAGAAATAGTCGTCTCAGTCGTTTGACTCTTCTTTTTCGATCCGCCTGCTGCTACAAATGCTGTCACGTTCATGTCTTCAGACGATTTGCTTCGTTCCTTTAAACGCAATTCAACCGTACATAGCTGTTCTCTCAAAAGAGTACTTGTACGTTGTTCCTTTGGCATTGATTCCCATGTATTCATAAATTCAAAATATTCTGACGGCATAGTGTTCAGGACGCGATTGAGAAACAACGAATCGGGAAGTCCTCCTTCCAAGTTTCATCCTGCAGTTCAAGCCACAATTTCTCCAGCTTAGCCATGTGTTTTGCCACACTATTCAGGGGTTCCTTTTCTTGCACGCCAAAAAACTCATTGAAGAGTCGATCCTGACGCTGCTCAGTTCTCTGCTCGAAAATTCTATGCAGTTTTTCCCACATATCCTTCGCAGTGTTACACATATTGATCAATTGTCGTACTTGACTACTCAAACTTGACACTATAATATTTTGAGCCATGAACTCAGTTTTATTTAATTTTGCCACAGTTTTACTCCTCAACCTCTTGCTTTGATGTTTTGTTCGTCGGTTTCGTCGGTGTAACTTGACCTTGCACGGCACGCATCACGTCGTGTGCCTGCAGCTGAATTCTTACTTGAAACTTCCAGTCCACCTAATTTGTCTGTCCCTCCAGTTTGTCTATTCTTATCGGAAGATGCTCCATCTTTTAAGATACAGACTTTGACTTAAAAATCTCAGGCAATAAATCAGTTTATTGTCGTTCACCTCACGATTAACGATTATTAACACTCACAGACGAACTGGGCCCATAACCTATTGAGATTTAGTGTTGTGAGTGTTAAAGAAATACAACTTTAGAAGTTATACTTCAATTACAACGTCGAGTATTCAAAAACTGTGAATTGGACAATCAATTTAAAAGCAACTATTTTATGATACCGACAGCAGACTACTACTAATATTTAGATTAGTGTTCAAAGTAATTCAGGGTTCAGTTTACACTTCAACACTATCAAATGGATGGCTTGCTGATTTTACTTCATGTTGATTTTCACATCTGCCATATAACATTTCAACACTAACATAGTAATAAGTAGGTAGGTAGTAAATTATTATACATTATTACTCTGGATTATTGTTTTTCCTTTCTAAAGTGTTATTATAGTTCGTTTCAATGATAATGTACAGGTAGGTACTCGTTCAGAAGATCAGAGATAATTTTACACTGCCTCCACATAATGATGATGATATGAGTTGATCACCAAATTACAATATTCTAAACCAGCACTAAAACAAATGCCTCCTTGATATCTTAATACTTTTGCATCATATAATCATATTCCTTACTAATTTTGGGTAATCTGTTTAAAAAGCATTCTCTGTCAAGCATCTAAGGTATGATTTCACATAACCACTTCAAATTTTGCCTAAATACCTGCCATTCACTCATCCTCCATTATTTCTCCATGCAAATCTATATCATTATTATCGTCCTCTGATTCTGAAACAGATTCACCTAGGGAAATAATAAAAGGAGGTAGGTTTTCACACGATAAATGTCCCATGTGTGTTCTCCAATCATCCAAAATCAGTTTTTCGCAATGTCTAGAAAAATTTTACCACATTTCTGAAGTACATTTGGATGAAGGTTGAGAATTGATGTGCTTGTTATAATATGATTTACAAAATCCCCATGCCATTTCAATAGGATTATGTTGACAATGGTATGTGGGTAATCTAAGAATATCAAGTCCATGTTCCCGCAATGTGTCATCTACCAAATATCGCCGTTGTCCATTAGTCCGAAACGATTTTTATTAAATCCCAAAGTTGTCATTCGTAAATTTTTGATCAAATTCAATACTGTGGTTATGCAACCATTCTTGTATTTGGCCCCTTCTACTAGAAAATGTGGGTGGTTTGTCCAACTGCACTGAATGAAAAGTGCATTGTCCATGATCATCACACATTTTTGTTTCAAGCTAGCCAAAGCAGGATTACGTTGTTTAACCACCCAATTTTGAAGAAGTTTCCCGTCCATTGTCGTATGATAGTCTCTATCGTTATGTTTTGAATTTAGTAAAAAGCCACACCCTTCTACAAACCCTAAATGACATCCCGCAAGTAAAACTGTACATTTTGATCCTTCACTTTTAATTTTGATAGGATTACGTTTTAAATCTGATTCGTGTATCCAGCGACGGACTGACGACCCATTTTGGTATTTATAATTTTGTATAACGTTGTACGCCCCCGTTTAAATTCCAATTGTTCTCACGAATCTGCCAAAAGCCTGTCCAAAGTAAAATCTTCATTTTTATCTTTGTATCCCCAAATTAGTCGTTGCCGATCTTTTCGAAATTTGTAAAAACATCAGTTGTGTTGAGTTTGCCAGAGGATGCTGTTTGTAAATTTTTACTTTTTGTTTTATAATATCTTCTAAAGTGTTTCGGATCACCTAGAAAAAATTCAAATTATACTAACAATAATAGATCAAAAGCCCATAACACCTGAATTACCGAACTGCGGTTATAAATATTAACGGCGGCTTTTGAAAACTGTTAATCATTTTTTTTTAAAGCGGCATTGCTAATTTTTGTTGTAATCGATAGAAAAGGTCCTTAAACCCCAAACAGAAATTATGTGCCATACTGATAAGAAGGGTATAGGGGGCCGCCATACTTTACCAAACTGGTGATTTTTTCGTTGCAAAAAAGTAATAACGACAAGCTTCAATTTTTGTTTACTACTTCATATAAACAGCAATTATCCAAAAATATAATTGCCATACCGCGCAGATTTTAACCTTAATGAAAATAGAACTCAACAGATACAAAGTAAATATCATAAAATTTATAGAAATATGCTGCGATTAACGTGTTTCTCTATAGAGCGAGAAGCGATCCAACTACTCTGCCGGCGTGGTCTAGCGGTTAAGCGGCGTGGTAATCGAATGTGGCCTGGCCGAATGCGTAGGAGTAGGCCTGGGAGCTGGAAATCCGAGTTCGAATCCGAACGACCGCCCTTTTTATTCGCAAATTGATGTAATTCGCATGAGGAAAGTTCCGTGTAAACCCCTTTACTGATTTGGTTTTTGTATTTATTGAGTTGTTGGATAAAATACTGTACGACACGAATGTAATAGTAATTTACGTTACAAGACCCGAAAGTAGTGTTTTGCAGATCGAACCCAAGCTTGGGGAGTCCTCTCAAACGCTTTCCGGTCATGTATCGTACAATATCTTTTTAACAACATCCGATTCCATACTTTCAAATTTGCGTATTCATTTTCAAAAACTCAAAACAATTATGACATTAGTATCTATTATTTGACTAATCCAAACAATAACACAAACTTGTTTCCATAGTAACCAAGGCATCAGGAACCGGCAATAGTATATTACATACCGAAGTGGAAAGTGTTTCATTCCTGTCCAGAGATTAAGTAGTTAACCGAGACGCCTAGCATCGAGGTCAACTTTATCTCGAGACAAGAATGAAACTTTTCACCGTGGTATGTATACTATTTTATTCGCAACCACTTTATTCTAAACAATAATTGGAAAAATTATTATATTATGATACGACAGATTGTGACGCGCATGAATGGATGAACGAGATTCCCAGTGTCCCTATCTACACAGCGGTCGTGAATGTTTACCGATCCCTGACGCCCGTTTTCCTATCTTGACAGGCAAAACGTTACTTTCTGGGGAATAAGTTCTCCAGAAACTGTATATGTTCTGGCCGGTTGGAAAAAAAATACTTTTCTGGCGTGACATATTTGGAACAACACTTTTGTACCATGAATAACTATTTGGTTAGTGTATTATAGGACTGGGAAACAAGATAATAATAATAATAATGGTGAGGCATTAACACCCCATGAAGGAGCTTGGCCTATTCTGGGAAATTATTATTAGCCAACTTTATCAGTTCACATAAAATAACATAGGTAAATGTGCCACCTATTTCTTATTTTAAAATGCAAAACTGTGTTCGAAGCTTGACGATGGAATGTAGTATTCATTTAATAAATGTGACATCCCCCAATTCTTTATTGAATCTGAAATATTCTCAAATTTTGCATGTGAACTACGACTTTGAAACTGAAAACAAAGTGACGCCAATTAGTTTCCCAAAGTTGCGTATTGGTTTCCAATCTTGTTCTGTCGTGGACAAAGCTCTTAGCAGGAATGCGGATAATTCAAGACAAATTCAATCGGTCGTCACGAAACGGTTCGATTTCAATCCGCAGCTCGCCGGATTGGAATATGTGCAAATTTCATGCTTGATTGATTCGGGTTGAACTCATCAGGTCGATAGAGAGATTCAGGAGCCCCAGATGCAAAGTGAAACCAAAATAATAAATAAATTGAATTAAAGGCTGTCAGAGAAGGCAACGTTTCAAAATGAATTAGTACCCGTCGAATATGACTGATATATTGCACAAATAGGAATTTCGATTCGACGTTTATGTTGTTTGCACTTTGCGCAGTTCTTGATAGTGGAAAAACCGTAATAAATTGGATTCCGTTTATAACACGAACAACTGAAATTAATTAAGGTAGATAAATTAATCCGGGAAATATTATATTGCGCAGCGTATATGTTATTAATTTCCTCTGCAAAGATATAACTGCTGCTACAGAAGTGTAATTGCATTTTCCTGCCAAAATCTACAGTAAGATATAAATCTGATGAATGACTCTACAGCAAATAGTGAAACTATGAAAAAATTTCAAGTAGAGTAAATTGTAATGCAGCATACAGGATGTATAATAAATTTCATTTAAATATTTATACCCAGATATCTAATGGATATCATGTGATATAACAGTTGTATATTTGACTGGTGGGGTAGTAAGGGTAACCACAAGGTTGTTTTAGGTAACGATATAAAACAAATAACTTGAATTGAGTATCTACGAAAAGTATTCACATTAAGGGTTAAATTCCCATTAATTGTGAGAAAATAATAATTGTTAGTTTGATACGTAGTAGTAATAAAGTATTATCTACGATCAAATTTGACTTCAAGTCACAATTATTATAAAAATATACATATAATGCAAAGTTATTTGAATTCGATTACTAAAATACTACGAAGAAAATAGAATCAGGGAAGTGAGTGTTGTGTGCTGAATATCAGTTCAATCAGGCAACAAAATTCCTTAGAGCTACAACGAGCTTGTGAGTTGGTCGAGAACCACTAAGAGGGGTTTGCTGACTTGAATTTTATCCAGTTAGAAATCGAGATAGAAAGTCCAGGTGCATAGAACAATCATCAGAAGGTTAGTGACAATTTCTTAAATAATATTAAGAAATTAGAAAGTAAGTTTGGTGCGACAACTATTAAAATCATTGTAATTATATTTAGAAGATTATTATAGAATATTTTTCTAAATTATGCCTGTGATTTTAGTACTCAATGTTTTAAACTATTATAATTTGAACCTTTTGGAGTAGGATAATTTTTAAAACTTTATATTTATAATTTAATAAAGTTTGAACATTACGACAATTGATTAAATTATTTCTGACAACTTGCAATTTTATTGTGTGAAGTCAAATCAAACTTCTATTACATACTAACAAACTGATTATACAAAACCAGTCTATGAAATACCTGAAATTGTGATTTTGATTGATAAAATCAAATAATTATTATTCTTTAAAAGAAGATTCAATCATTAAACATATAAACTAAGGTGAAAAAAAACGGTCCACCTAGTATTTAATAATTAATTAACCCATTTGGTAGTATATAAGCATATATAATGAGTGCAAACGACGAAGTGTAGATTTTCTCTGTATTCTACTTCATTTTATCTGCCTACTCTGTTTATTTGTGCTTTTGTTGTCTTTTATTGATCTTCTAGAATTTTGGAAACAACTGCTCTGTTTGTCAAAGCATATCAAAGTGTTTAATTTGTACAAAACTGCTCTAGTTTGTTGTAGAGTTATTGTGTGTGATTTTAGTTATTAAATTTTGAGTTAACTATGCTTTTAAACCGCGAAGATTACACGAGAGCTGCAGCTCTTGTAGAAGATGGGCGAAGTAGGCGTTATGTAGCTAGAGTGCTTGGTGTTGGCCTGTTGGCCATTCAACCACCAACAGGGTTATAAGACGTCTTACAGAGACTGGAAGGATGACTCGGAGGCCAGGATCTGGTAGAAAAAGAAAGATAACTGCGATTGATGATCGTTTTATTGTACTTCGTACACTACGAAACCGCCATTCCACTTCGATAGAAACGAAAAATCGATTCCGAGAAGTTCGTGGAACGGACATAAGTAAATGGACGGTTCGTCGAAGGTTAGCAGAAGTTGGATTGGTTGCTCGCAGACCAGCTCACGACCCAAAATTATTCCCTCATCACCGAGTAGCCAGATTACAATTTCCTCGTGATCATTTAGATTGGGATTGTTCTGTTTACGGATGAATCCCGATTCACCCTATATGCACCAGATGGAAGGGAACGAGTATGCGACGAATGGGTGAGCGATTTTCAAAGTGTACTTTCACCTCAAGGGTTAGTTTTGAAGGAGGGTCAGTTATGGTGTGAGCAGGAATTTCGATGGAGGCTCGTACCGAACTTGCCTTTATTAAAAGAGGATCTCTGACGGCAGAACGGTACATTTTTAGCAGATCATGTGGTTCCATTTGCACCATTTATTGGTAACAACTTCATCCTCATGCAGGATAATACAAGACTGCACGTAGCAAGATGTGTTACTGAATACTTGGACGAAGTTGTAATAATTCGTATAAATTGGGCATCATATTCACCTGATATGAATCCCATAGAACATTTATGGTACATACTGGGGAGATGTGTCAGAAGTCGAATAGCGGCACCAGCCTCCTTAAACAAGCTCGGTGCAGCACTTTTAGAAGAATGGGAAAATATTCCACAAGAGGTAATTCAGCAGCTGATTGGTTCAATAGGACGGCGTATACAGGCTTTAATAAGAGCTAGAGGAGGCAACAAAAGGTATTGAAACAACATCAGGGTTAGATTTAGTGATTCATAATGTTTTATTGATTTTTGTTTCATTCCATTGTTTTGTAGGTGTAACCTTTAAATATTGTTATCGTTAATAATGTTAAATAAATAAACAGAAATGTTTCGTATTTCGCTTACCTTGGTTCTTTACATTCTTTTAATGAAGTCAACTAAAACACTGACCTTAGAAAGCGCAGAAGTAATGTAATAACAAAAATTGTAGAAAATATTAGGTAGGCTGTTTTTTTGCACCTGAGTTTAGGAGAAGTTACTAATTGAAGGTTAGCCCATTCAGCTGGGAGTTAGGGGTATCAATGCCTTTAAACTGACTAGTCGTGGCATAATAATATTAAACACTTGACATAATTTCAAATGTCAGATTGATTTATAAATTATGTCAATTACTACCGATCTTATTATGCAATAAGGTAGGTATATGAGTGCATTTACGTAAAGGATAGTATTTCTTTATTGCAAGTATTTTAGAAGTAAAACACATATTTCAACTTGGCTCGTAACTTGAAGCTATGGAAAAATATATTACATTGTATTAGAACCACTAAAAAGGGTTGCTAATACAGTACTAGTCTAAAATATTTAATTTATAAAAATTGAGAACTACTTAAGGGCTGTCAGTTTTCCGATATAAACTCATAAGTCATAATTACAGAATACATTTTTAAATACAGTTACTGCTATTCAGAAATAAATTTAAAACGATCTTAGTAACCGCGTATTTATACCGGTTCCGATATAAGGCTTGATTTGAGAATAAACTGCAATATCATTAAATAAACCATTCAACCACTGAGATTGCTATAAAAACGCTACACTTAAAGGCGTAATATTTGTGTGAAAGTTAATCAATTACAGTTAGGAGTTTTTACAAAACTGTGCACCGAACATTTGAAAAGATATTGGCTAAACTGCAATATATCGTCCCCAGTCTTCTCGCAAGCGCAATTTTTTCTGCTAATCGACGCGGTCGAATAGGAGTATTTTAAATATATGTGCGCTCGTGCACACACATATACGTGAATCTTTTGGTCTGGGAGCTATAGTTTTAGGTTAGCTGCAGTTAAAGATTTGTGTGTACGTAGTACACAATGTTCTATCATTTGTTTGGAAACCACTGCTTTTCGGGGGTTTTCTGCGCTTGGGCGACATACGTCATATCTAGTGGGGACGCTATACTGAAGTTTTCACTTATAATACCATGAGTAGTCAAAGTTATGTCGACTATTTTTGCGGTGGTGTCACGAATGTCCATTGCGCTTTGGTACGATTAGGACGAGTGCGCTAGCACGAGTCCTAATCCGAAGCGCAATGGACATGAGTAGTGATACCACCGCAAAAATAATCTACTTAACTTTGACTAAGAATGGTATTCGAGGGACTATTTAATGAACCAAACTACTTTTTCAAATTAGTTTTCAGTAAATCTAGCAACAAACTACGCAATTTCTATAGTAACAGAACACTAATATTGACTTTTTCTAATAAAAATCACATTTGTTTAAAATAGTCACTTGAATACCTTCTAGGAAGATATATCCGCCGATATTTTTTTGATTGGTCAAGAAACGTCAGAATTCTGGATTTTCATTGGTCACTTTTTGACAGATGACAGGTGAATTGAATAGTCCCCAAAATTCTTTACACCAGTTGTTCTCAAACTGTGGTACTCGTCACAGTACTTGGTACTCGATGGCACGCTAAAATGCTACCTATTTTACGTATTTGCCATGATTAATACTAAAAGCAAGTATCGATTAGCACTAAAATTGGCACACAGCCTGAGATTAAAGCCGTCAAAAATTAAACCCAATATCATGAAATTAATAGCAACTAGGATACATTGATGTCAATTCGACATATTTGTTCAGGATACGAACAGATCGATGTTCCAACTCACTCTAAAGTAATTTAGTAATTTTGTACAATACATGTGTGATAATGCATTATTAACATATTTGTGTGCTTACACACACGTATATTAATGATGCTCTTATCCCACTTGTATTAGTAGTAACTTACTACCGGGTGACCATAAATGGTTGTGATTTTTCTTCTTAGGTTGGCACTATTTATGTTGGTGGCACTGTAAGTCTATGTCAAATTCGAGAGGTTAGCAGGTTAGATTTTGCGTCAGTTTGTGTCAAAACTGAAAATTTTATTTCTGTTAATTTTTGCATATCGCTTCTGTCATCTTTCTGACTTGTCCAATGCCGTTCATCGAGTGATTCTGTTTTCCTGTGAATTTTTCATTTCCTTGTGTTCAGCTCAGCGTTTGTTTCATTTAGGTAATTCAAACCTTTTAATAATACATTATTTCTTTTTAGGTTACACCACTCACATTTCTACCAGGTATAACAATCGATCAATTTAACCAACCTAAATATAAAGTTACATCCAACATTAAACACATATTAAATACTTAAACCAACTGTTAAATCGAAGATTTTTGTTAACGTTTTTTTTTGTTTTTCTTCATGGGAGGTCGGTAAAAACTTTTCATTGTAATGGTAGTAATACAATTCCATTTTAATGATTTCTTGTTATCGATTTTTTTATAGTCAAATTGATTCTCTTCAAAGTGAACCTGAAACAAAACTATGA